>CM065718.1:62972059-63044559 GCA_033310375.1 Conus canariensis | reverse complement strand
AGTTGACACTGTCTACTCCATTGTGAAGAGGTCGCTGAAGTTTCCAGGGAGACAACAGTTTGGTCCGCTGATGCCTGGCGTCTTCTTCAAGAAGCAAACAATTCTGTCCTCGAGTGAAAATTGCATCTGTTCGGCTCACTCTGTCATGGACTTGTCCTTACGCAGATGTTTGATCTTCAAAGGGATCAGATCATCATTTATTACGAACCGTCTTGTAGATTCCCCTCGCTTTTAGTGTTTTCCTCTTCTGGTATCGCAGCAGCCCTTCACCGTCTGGAGGTAACCTCGACAAGAACGAATCGCGACTTGTCCGACTGCTTTCACCTCGTGGCCCGTACCCGTGGACAGTACGGCATGTTCCTGCGGACAGGGTGGCCCGTACCTGCGAACACTATGGCCTGTTCCTGTGGACAGGGTGGCCCGCACCTGTGGACACAATGGCCTGTTCCTGTTGACAGGGTGACCCGTACCTGTGGACACTATGGCCTGTTCCTGTGGACACAATGGCCTGTTCCTGTGGACAGGGTAGCCCGTACCTGTGGACACTATGGCTTGTTCCTGTGGACAGGGTGGCCCGTACCTGTGGACACTATGGCCTGTTCCTGTGGACACTATGGCCTGTTCCTGTGGACAGTACGGCCTGTACCTGCGGACAGGGTGGCCCGTACCTGTGGACACTATGGCCTGTTCCTGTGGACAGGGTGGTCTGTACCTGCGGACACTATGGCCTGTTCCTGTGGACACTAAGGCCTGTTCCTGTAGGGTGGCTCGTACCTGTGGACACTATGTCCTGTTCCTGTGGACACTAAGGCCTGTTCCTGTGGACACTAAGGCCTGTTCCTGTGGACACTAAGGCCTGTTCCTGTGGACACTATGGTCTGTTCCTGTGGACAGGGTAGCCCGTACCTGTGGACACTATGGTCTGTTCCTGTGGACAGGGTGGCCCATACCTGTGGACACTATGGCCTGTTCCTGTAGGGTGGCCCGTACCTGTGGACACTATGGCCTGTTCCTGTGGACAGGGTGGCCCGTACCTGTGGACAGGGTGGCCCGTACCTGTGGACACTATGTCCTGTTCCTATGGACACTATGGCCTGTTCCTGTGGACAGGGTAGCCCGTACCTGTGGACACTATGGCTTGTTCCTGTGGATAGGGTGGCCCGTACCTGTGGACAGGGTGGCCCGTACCTGTGGACACTATGGCCTGTTCCTGTGGACAGGGTGGGCTGTACCTGTGGACAGGGTGGCCCGTACCTGTGGACAGGGTGGCCCGTACCTGTGAACACTATGGCCTGTTCCTGTGGACAGGGTGGTCCGTACCTGTGGACAGGGTGGCCCGTACCTGTGGACAGGGTGGCCCGTACCTGTGGACAGGGTGTCCCGTACCTGTGAACACTTACGGCCTGTTCCTGTGGACAGGGTGGCCCGTACCTGCGAACACTATGGCCTGTTCCTGTGGACAGGGTGGCCCGTACCTGCGAACACTATGGCCTGTTCCTGTGGACAGGGTGGCCCGTACCTGTGGATACTATGGCCTGTTCCTGTGGACAGGGTGGCCCGTACCTGCGAACACTATGGCCTGTTCCTGTGGACAGGGTGACCCGTACCTGCGAACGCTATGGCCTGTTCCTGTGGACAGGGTGGCCCGTACCTGTGGACACTATGGCCTGTTCCTGTGGACACTATGGCCTGTTCCTAGTGACAATGGAAATCTGTTTCCAGCCTGAAGTATCTCTCTGAGCGCTAAATGTGAGCGGTAAGCGTGGGAGCAAGTGAGAACGTCCCACTATTTCATCCTCTTCTTTATTGTCCTCCATGACATCTCCGATGCAATAGAAGCAACACACACACACACACACACACACACACACACACACACACACACACACACACACACACACACACGTCTCGGGGAGAAACATATCCCAACCCTTCAGTTGAATGTTATCGGAAAAAGAACAGTAGGCCAAAGTTTAATAAAGAGGGTACGAAAAATTGAAAACACTCTTTTAAGCTAGCTCCAATGCAAATAACTCATCGCTGAGTTCAGAATATTTAACCCACTGTAGGAAAGCTTAAAAAAAGCAGTTAAAAGAACAGTGCTATTGGAGAAGAATGGACTGCAAAGAAACGCTTAAAAGCGCAGATTCAAAGGTATACTAGCAAGAAATACGTGGACAAAACATGGAAATAATCAAATATTTCATTTTTATCGTTTTGAGGTATAATCCAGTTAAAACAAAAACTGATGAAAGGAAATCTTAAATAAGACGGGGAACAGTAAACAACGAACAAGTAGGGTAACTCTTGCTCCCATGATGAAATCATTACATATCCATAACTCCAACGAATGCTTCTTTCGACATCAAATCGCCTAGCAGAAATGACAACACAGAGCATACAGAACAAACGAGGAGACATCCCCCTAAAGAGGATGCCCCCAGCTTGCCCATATACTCATGGGAGCAAGGGTTAACGTACTTGTTCGCTACTTACTGAAAACTGGTCAGTTCAGTCAAAGTTCGAGTAATGAGCTGCAAAATTAACACCGTTTATGGATTTTCCATTCACTGAGAATGAACTGTAAAAAGCAGTCAGTTTCTTTTCACAATGGAAACCTACATGAGTGAATCGGATTCAAAATGAATGTATTAAACTTAACATTCCAGTGCTCACGAATGTATGTTTAAAGTTATTTAATACTGTTTTGAATCATGAGAATGTACGAGAGGAATAAGTAAAAGGCTTTGTACTACCAATACACAAAGGCGAAAGCAGTTAGCTTTGTGAGCAAATCATTTGCAAGTTAAATTAACAACAGACTATGGAATCTTACAGAGAATTACAACATTCTTTCAGGAAACCAAAGCGGGTTCTGGAAGAACTTTAGTATCAGCGATCACGTGTTTGTATCAAAGTCGCTTGTAGATCTTTTCTTCTCTTTTTATCAACAGTTGTACTGTGCCTTCATCGACTATTGCACAGCATTTGATTCTGACTCGACCCAGTGTTTTGTGGAACGGTTTTGTTCTCAATCGTAAAATGACAAAATATTCAATGTTGTTGCTAAATGTATCAGAGCATTAACTGGTGTGTCTTTCTGAATGGTCAAGTTTCTATTTTTTGTGTGCTGTATTGGTGTATGTCAATATGGAAATCTCCCACGACTTTTGTTTGCATCATATTTATATCAGCTTACAGATACATGTGATGAAAAATGATTGCGTTTTGCGGAATATTCATATTTGTCCCGACGAATACATTCTGAGAGATTATGTTCGATTGTTTATGCTTTTATATGCTGATGATACTATTCTCTTATTAGAAATACCGCATGGTTTACGACAACTATTAGATGCTTGATGTAAATGTTGTCAGCAATTGCATTTAACAAAATAAAAAAAAACATCCAAAGTACTTGTTTCTCAAATGCGCAAAGAAAAAGAAAAAGGAAAGTTACAATGTAATTATGAAAATAATCATCTTGAAACAGTAGACATTTTCTGATACATTGGTATTTAATTCGACCAGACTGGACGTTTCCAGGGGGCAAAAAGGTGTGTTTCGATAGAAACAAAAAAGCCATGTTTTGCTTATTAAAAGCTGCCAGAAAGTAGAATCTTCAGTTTGCAATACGTTTAGATTTATTTGATAAACTTGTTGTACGAGTACTGCAGTACTGTTGTATGGCTGTAAAATTTGGATTTTTGAAAACTTAGCATTGATGGAAAAACTACAGTCCAAATTTTCCGAGTACGCTTTTAGTTTAGATCGAAGTGCTATGAATTAATTTGCCTGTGGTGAGAAAGGACATTTTTCAGTTACTATAAAAATCAAGCTGAGAATTATCCTAATTTGGGCCAGCTTATTACTTTCAAACCATGACAAAATTTCATGTCAAATCTGTAGAGTAATGCGCTCGCTTTTTTTGATAAATCAGCTATATTATCAAGACGGCTTGACTGCATTAAAGCAATTTTGATAGAAACTGGTTATGAATAGGATTCATTAAGTTTCAACTTATATTTGTAAAAATGTAGAAAAAAATCTGAAAAATTCATTTATCCAATCTTAGCAGGACTGTCTGAAAAGAAGTAATGAAAGCCTGATTCATAAATATTTCAAATCTATTTTTTTTCAAGAAATGTTTATTACACGACAGCCAGATTAGTATATTATTGCACTAATGAAATTTTGTTGCTGTAATCATAGGTTTGAAATAGAAAATGGACTGCTATGTGAATTTTCATGTCAAATCTATAGAGCAATGCGCTCGCTTTCTTTTTTTGTGTGTTATAAATCAGCTATATTGTCAAGACAGCTTAGCTACATTAAAGCTGCATTGAGAGAAATAGTATACGTAGAGACTGCAACAGGAGTGAGGCAGGTGGTGAGTTTCATTTTGTGTTTGATTGTGCAATTAATCAGCCTTACATCAAGTTTTCTCCAAAAGGGCACCCGAAAGCACGTTGCATACCTAATCTTTGAAACTTGTTAAACCAGAGCCGGATCCGGGGGTGGGGGTGGGGGGTGGGGGCTTTGGTACTACAGCAGACACCCCCCCCCCCTCCCCCGGCTTGACAAAACGCTATTAATAATGTCTCCCCAGCTCATAGGAGATGCCACGAACCAGATTTCAAAATGTCAAAAACCAATTTTCGGCCGGGGGGCATTGTCCCCCCCTCCCCACCGGGGCTTTGCCCCTAGGCGGCCCCTGGACCCCGGCCTAAAAATATTTACCAGCACCCCACCTTAAAAACCTCTGTGATCCAGCCCTGTAAACAGTTCTTTATGAAGAAATCCACTGTTCAGAATTGGTGTCTTCTAGCTCAAACTTGGTTCTTTATCATTCATATTTTTACTTTCATTATTTTCAAATGCCTTGAATGAATTATTTTCTTGACGAGGTGTGTTGTGCATTATGCTTGTGCCAAAATGCTAACAACCGTTGACTGCTGAAGTGATAACGAGAGATCATTTCTCCTCATATTTGTGGCATGATACAGACATGTTTTAGATATGTGCTAAATTGATCTTTTCGTCAAAGCTCTCCACTGCTCAGGTTGTGAGTTTAGTCACATTTTCATAATGTTCCTATGTTTGCAAAGTCTAAGAAGGCAGCAGCCATGATAAATGTTGAATTTGCTTGTCACAGTTTTAATAATCCAGTAAAAAAATATTATTTTTTATTCCAGTTGAATTAAAAATATTTTCATTTTTTGTACTCCCAGTTCTTATAGAACAGAGAGTACTTTACAATGGGAACGAAGAAATGTTGTCTGTGTGTCTGTCTGTCTGTCCGTCCGTTGTCAAAATGTGTTCCACTCGCTCCAGACAAAACTACAGGGCCGATCTTTCTGAAAATGTGTAGGTATGTTCATTATGGGTCACGGATGACGCCCGATGTTTTATTTTACCGTTATAACCGTTACTAACGGCTATAACGTTTCTTCTTTACGGAGTATCTCAGAAAGTACTTGGCCGATCCTTCTGAAAATTTGTAGGTATGTTCATTATGGGTCACGGATGATGCGCGATGTTTACCAGAATAGCTGTTACTAACGGCTATAACGGCCCCAAACAGGTTTTCCTCTTTCTGGAATATCTCACGCGTATTCAAGATAAACTAGGAGTACGTTTATATGCTTTGCATCTTGTTAATTCATGAGATAGGAGAGAGTTTGGGCACGTCAGAGTAGACATTTTGTCTCTTTGTCCATGTGTGTGTGTGTGTGTGTGTGTGTGTGTGTGTGTGTGTGTGTTGTGTGTGTTGAAGAGAGAGAGAGATGGGGGGGGGGGGGGGTGGGGGGGGGGGGGGCTAATGTTCTGGATGCCCTTTAGGTTGTTAATGAAACTGAATGGAATCTGACGCTTACCAGCAGTAGAAATTCAACAGTCAAAACTATTCAGACATAAAGTAACACTGCCAGGAGTCAGGGATCCTCTAAAATTTGGAAGTGTGAGTCCGAGGACCCTATAGAATTGCAGTGCCGAGGGTCCTGGATCCCTTAAGTGCAACAACCGTGAGGAATCTTGCCTACCTACGACCTTCCAATAGATTTGTATGTCTTTCCATGTTATGATGTCGTCTAGTGTGTGTCTCTCCGTGGCATTGCTCTCATGCCGAGGAATTCCCGCCGCTCCTCGCACTTAGCAACTCCCAGCTTTATCCCGTCGCAGCATCAGCACCGGCAGTCCATATATCCCTATCCATATGTATGTATGTATATACGTATGTGTATAGGTATACATATATATATATGTGTGTGTGTGTGTGTGTGTGTGTGTGTGTGTGTGTGTGTGTGTGTTATGTATATATATATATAAAATATATATATGTTCATACACACACAGAGAAGAAGAAGAAGAGGAGGAAGATGATGATGGTGATAAAAACGAGAAAGTGACCATCAAACTGATATTAGCATCTGACACTACTTCAGAGTTGTTGAAATCGAGCATGAGAGAGAGAGAGAGAGAGAGAGAGAGAGAGAGAGAGAGAGAGAGAGCCGCTTTGACTATTTATTGCCTTCAGCTACACAGGCCATTAAGGCAAGGGGGTACACATACGACTTGAGGGAGAGAGAGAGAGAGAGAGAGAGAGAGAGAGAGAGAGAGAGAGAGAGAGAGAGAGAGAGAGACAGACAGACAGACGGACGGACAGACAGTACACATGTGTGCATATGTTTACGCTTGTATGCTTATATATATGCGCGCGTGTGTGTTTGGTTAATGTTAGCTTTCAGAAATTGTACTGGAGTTTTAAAAAACAGAGGATGGGGGTTGGGAGAGGTACGCGTTTTATACCCTCTGCAGGCTTTTTGGTGCAGACTAGGAGGTTAGCGATCACCAGTAACATGGTTTTTACGAGCTTTTTCGCTATACACTTAGCAGTTATACCATATATTGATTGTGCATCAACACGCGTATACGGTATCGGCAAAAACTATTTGGAACCACTCAAAAAGCGTATGAAAACGATGCATTAAATTCGTTCATTCAAAAAGGTCTTCAAGTTTGCCATCACAAAAAATACCTCGGGCTTGTTCTTGTGGAGAGTTAATAGAAGACAGACGAATCTTCTACATTAAAGCAAAAACGTTACGTTGCGTTTATATAAGGGAATTGAGTATCTGCATACTATCAAAACTGCTGCGCACACTGGCATGCAGTAAAGTGTACATGATCATCAGTACCGAACGTAGGTCTGAACTTTCCAAGAATGAACGTTCACCAGATTACAGTTATAAACGTCATTTAGTCACTCAAACCACTGTGCTATTCCGGGCGATGTTGGTGGAAAGAGGTCTTTCACAGAGCGCTGCGCGCGTGAGAAGCCAGCCAGCACCTGCTCAGCCTGCTTGCCACACTCTGCATGTAAACGTATCACCGAAGGATACCATCCCTGAAGAAAGAAGCTGGGCTTTAATTCCCATATGGAGCATTGGCTATATCCTGCAAGACTGCGAAGGCCACTGCTGTGCTATTTCTACTTCATGCGGAGTTGACAACTCTACTCCACTGCACTTATGCGTGCACAAGTACGTAAGTACACACACGTGTGCGTGTGTGTGTGTGTGTGTGTGTGTGCGTGTGTATGTGTGTGTGTGCGCGTGCACGCAAGCATGCGTGTGTGCGTGCGTGCGTGCGTGTGTACGCTAGAATAACGCACATGTGCCCTACAGACACAGACATGACTAGGCACAACCTCCCATGTTCATCCAGGAAAACGCACAAATTTGGTTTGGTCGAAATATGCTTTATTCTCTAACCAAAAGAAAAGGCAAAATCCAGCCCGACAGAATAATGACAGATTTACAGAACCGAGTTTTCCACTGACAAAGCTGACTACTAAACAGGGTACGACCTACAGATCACCTGAGTTCTTTGGGAGTTACACTTTGTGTGTTATCAATGAACATGTGAAGATTTTCATCATTTTTTTCCCTTTATAGTCACTGATTTATTGGTATGTTTACTTCTTTCATTCTTCATTGCACTGTTGGAAAGGATCATATGTCTGTCACAATGCTGATTTTGGATATTGCTCTACAAACACTAAAACAAGCAAAAGAAAAAAAAAAGAACACGCACACACACAATCACCAAGTGTCTCCAACCCTCTAAATTCATTTCACCCTCATAGTAACAATAATAATAATTCGAAAAAAAAGCATCAACAACAACCTGTTCACCAAAAATAAAGATGGCTGACACAATGTTGTCAGGTGATCGGAAGGAAGAGAGCATGGGAGTGTGGGAAGGGAAGGAGGATGGATCAAGGGAGACAAGAAAGAGGAGTGAACTAACGAAGAGTGTGCTCTCTGAACTGATGGGTGTCTTTAATTAACTGTTGTCCACGGTCACCATGTGTTGGATCAGCTCTACCACGCGATTGCTGTAGCCCCACTCGTTGTCGTACCTGCACTCCCGCACAACAACATGCACGCGTCTTTTAGAAGAGGGCCTGACTGTACACAGGCAGTATTGAAACACATGGGCAACGCTATCGTATAATAATTGACAAACTAAGAAGCGCTGCTGTAGACACAGAAATACAGACAGGCATCGTCAATGGGTATAAAATGACAGAGAAAGGCCAGACAAACGAGACAAAGGCCCACAGATGCAGGAACACACACACACACACACACACACACACACACACACACACACACACACACACACACAGAGAGCAGAAACAGATAAAAACAACTCTAAAAATTAGTTTGTCACTGAAGCAAGGTACAACAAAAAAAAGTTGGCACAGATGGACAAAGTGAAGCCGAAACGACAAACATAATATAAAACAGAAAAGACACACACACACACACACACACACACACACACACACACACACACACAGAGAGAGCAGAAACAGATAAAAACAACTCTAAAAATTAGTTTGTCACGGAAGCAAGGTACAACAAAAAAAGTTGGCACAGATGGACAAAGTGAAGCCGAAACGACAAACATAATATAAAACAGAAAAGACACACACACACACACACACACACACACACACACACACACACACACACACACACACACAAATGCCAGATTACAACCAAAACTCGGCTGTCATAAACTGTGATAAGGAAAAAAAAAACAGTTTCTAGAAAAGTTGTAGGCGTCAGTAAAGAAAGACCAAAATAGAATATAAGGAGAGTTTTGAAAAATGCCAAAAAAAAAAAGAAAAGAGAATTGCTAGCACAGGCTTTCCAAAAGGCGGATGAGCTAAACGTACAGAAAGAACCCCCGATATCTTCACGGGGACACACATATATACATACCTATACATGCACAGAAATATGTGAATACATACAGGAAGGAAAGATCCATACAAAAGCTGAAATGACTTTGACTTTTAACCCCCCCTCGGGAAAACCATTGAATGCTTTGGCATTTGAATCAGCATTCTGACGATTCCAACGGACCAACGGGTCGAAGAAAAACTCTTGGCAGTTTTCATTGTGACGCAGTGTGCTTGTTTCCAGCAAACGTTGGAATTCCGTGAAAGACAAAAATGTGGCTTCAAGCCAATACAACAACTGCGGTTTCTATGGAAACAGCGTAAAATTAGTTCTTCAAATGGGGAGGGAGATGGGGGGCACGTTATAATAATCAATACCTACTGTACCTCGTTTGAAGGAAGGGTTAAAGAACAAGGATCGCCTGTTCGAGCTTGATTTCAATTTCTGTCCAGTATGTTAAAACTCATTCGATTCAACATTACTATATACTATGGCGCGCATGTGCTATAAGTTACATATTATGATTCTCCTGCCTAGTTGTAGCAAATGCTAATAATCCACCACAACGAGGCTAAGAACGTTCGGGGACGGAACTAAAGAGACTTCAAGGGTCCAACAATGCGCAGGCTCCCACGATTCTCCCTTTTTTTTTTGGCGGCCATTTAATGCTGGGTCTCACGACTCTACACAGCTAAGATGTCCTCATTTTCTCCAAATCGATCGCGTTTTGTGGTTAGCTTGCTTTTTACATTTCCGTGATTTTCTCCCAAGAAAAAAGCCTGCATTCACTGTTGGTGCGGCGAAGCGAGATTTGACAAGATTTAGTCAGTCTCTGCCCTCTCCCTCTCTCAATCTGTGTCAGGGACGAAGAGTCTCCAATACAGCTCCTTCCCTCTCCGAGTCCTCTCTTCTTCAATAAGCAGATCCTGACTCACTGTCTCTGTCACATTTCTTAGATCTCTCCTGCTGCCGCCAATATGTCCCCTCCACCACCAACCCCCCTTTTGCCCCCCCCCCCCCCCCCCTACTTCTCAATCTCCTTGCAATACAACTGCAGTTCTACCAGAGTGTCATGGCTAATTCTTTACAACCGCTCACAACCCCTTATAGCCAGCGGCTGTTTGGCGGATACACAAGCTTCCTTCGATGCAGGGCCCCAGTTGCAGCCCACCTAAGCTGTCTTTGAACCTGAGGTACAGCGAATAACAGCGGTCTCGTTCCCGTTACGCGATGTCTGCCGTACCAGCACAGTCACAGTGGGAAAGAGAGACAATTCCTGTCCTGCTATAGACCTTGGCCTGTCCGTAGACCCCCCTCCCCCCCTGGGGGGGATTTATGAGTGAATTTTTCTGATACTTTGTTCATTTTAAGATTTTATGGCATATGTTACCCCGCTGTAACCAGGTTATTTCAGGATATACGAGTGTTACACTATAGTAACCCTACCGATGGTGATTATTCAGGGGGTGGGGTTATTTTAAGTCTCTTAAATCAAATTTTTTCTTAAGTATTTGTATTAAATTTGGTACCAAACTAAAGAATATTGAACAGGCTATCTGCTCATGTACATTTCACAACCATACAAGGAATGCGGAACATGTTCTTTACGAACAAAATTTAAAATGCATATGAAAACACAGTACGATACAAAAAAAAAACTTGTCAATGGTAATGACATGTCTCTGAGTACAGATAAAAAACCTCTCACCCTATTCATTGCTGATGTCACAGCCATCTTGAAAGACAGCATCAGCCAAGCTGCCAAGCTGAGGTGGACTAGTTTGTGTACTCGAAGAGCACGATTGTAGTGTTTGCCAGCAAACACTTGCTCAGTTGACCCACTCGCACAGATAGCAGACTGAATGACTATTTCAGCAAGACCAGTTTCCCTCATCAGTTTGCCAACAGCGCCAAGGAAAGAGCAGATTGTATGGAAGCTTCCCAGTCTGACAAAGATGTCTTGGAAGAGATTGTTCTGCCACACCAAGTTGTATGCTTTCCTTGCTACTGCTAAGTCAAATGTAACTAATGTTATACCTTGCCCCACTTGCTTTGCTGCTGCCTGTGACACTTTGAGGACATGCTGGACTGTGGAATTTTCTGTGATGGGGTGGTGGATGGGTGGCATGTAGTCAACAGTAGACTGCATCCTTTCTATCCCTTCTTCTCCTGTGAGAGACACCCATCCTCCCCATCCAGGCACCAGTTGATTTCCATCTTTGGCCTCAAATCTGGAGAAAACCCACCAAAAGTCAACAACTTTAGCTTTGTAGAATGCCTCTGGGTTTGAGAAATGAGTGTCGACAACATTCAAGTTGGGTTCTGCCTTTTCTTTTGCCAAGCAGGGTGGTACGTGTTTCTTGGTTCAGACTGCACGGAGCATTGGTGGTTTTGAGGAGCAGGTGATAGTTCTGTTTGAGAAGGAACTGTGTCATGCACTGTGTCTCCTGTCACCTCTTGAATAACTATGCCATGAGTGGAGTGGGTGGTGTCAGCTCCTGAAAGGGTTTCTTCGTTCAGGTCAAAGTTATCCCAGCAGAAATGAATCACTTTGTTCTGTTCCAAACTCACCGTTGAAGGCAGAAGACTAGCACACTGATGTACAGAGTTGGCCATAGCAGTCTCAAGTCCTACAATTGTTTTGTATCCAGCAACGTGCTCAAAATGATTCAAGAGACTTAGAACTTCAGAGCTACCAGTAACATGTCTGATAGACATTCCAAGTAGAAGATGTTTGGGTATTTTCCATTTTCCCCCTGTCAAAGAGTATGTCCTGGCCGATGGAGGATGCTAATCTGGTGGTTTTGTTTTGCTCCACAGTACTACTTTTTCCAGACAGCAGGTTTTGGAGAAAGTCTGTAAAGAACAGCTGGAGGATGGACAGCATCAGACTGAAGGTACTCTGTAGATGAAGGCCATGGCATGTCAGGTGCAGCTCTAAAAGTATCCAAGATGTGTCGACGAAGGACATATGCAGACTCCTCAAGTCGCCTTTCTTCTGAAGCTGCTGACACAAACGCTGTCTCAACTGCCTGACCTCGGCAGTTTGTCACAATAAACAAGTTCACTGCGATGGTTTGGAGCCCAACATTTTATTCTGAAGCCAAAATATTTCATTATCTTTTCTGTCAGTTCGTAAGTCTTGTATCCTGGGTTGTAGAAGTCAGGGGAATGTTGTTGCATGTATCCACAGTACTTCTCTCTCAGCATGGTCATTCTCTCCACCTGCGCACCTCTGATCAAGGCATTTTCAACATACTCACATATGCACTCAAATGCCCTCTCATGTGCCTGTAGCTGCTCAACAGATGTCTGGCCTGTCGATGTTTCAGCATGCCTGCCTTCAGATCTCACATAGTCTTTCCTGCAACCCTCATGATAGTGAGCTTCACGTGCTACCAGATCTACATCTTGATAATGAGTGAAAATGTCATCATGCTTAATTTTTGCTGCATCCTTTATAGACTGTTCTGCCGTCTTGGTGACTCATTTTACAAGTTTGTCAAAACATGCAACTCCTTTTGAAGCTTTCTTCCTGAATTTTTTGTTGCAAAAGATACATCTGTCGTTTGGAAGCAATGGGCCTGATGTAGCAACAGCAGTCCTCTTTGGTTTAGATGGTCCTGCAACTTCTTCACTCTCTGTCTCATGTTTCCTTTTCCTGGCAAATTTCACACTGGTAAACCGTGCATAACAGCTTCTGTGATAACCATGGCGAGTAAAGTCCATACTTTCTGGAATGCAGTCACAAATCTGATCTAGTCTATGATATGCTAGATTTGAAGCACGTCTCAAATGGAGAGACTTCTGGATAGTTTTTTTTTTTTTAATTTTTTATTTATTTATTTTTTTTACTTTCTTCAGTTAGTGGGGTTATAGTCTTTTTTCTGTTGTTTTTTAAATGAATTACACATGTTCTCCCATCTCTTGAACATTTTCCTTTGCATTTGGGTGTGCTTTTAAAGGTCACTGGTTGTTCATCTGCCATAGTGCAAATCTGAATTCACACAGGAGAAGATGACGCATTTTTAATTACAGTGTAGTTAGAGGCAGCACACCTGCCCATTCCCAATGATCTGAAACAAGACGGTTAAAAACAAATGGATACTATAATGCGGCAAAGCGGTTTGCCCTATTCATACACTGTGTCAAAGTTAGTGGTGAAGTACGCAGAACTAAAACTAGCAACGAACTCAAGCAGCGGTTTTTCCAAAGCACGGACACGCATGTCAGAGGTTCTCCAGCAACCCAATCTGAAAAGTGCATCTTGCGCTGTGACAGCGAGTACCATCTGCTATACTAATCTAGGCTACACATGCTTAGCACAGGAGTCTGGCCGAAATAATGAGCCACGCGCAGTAGACGGGATGGGCAGAGGTGTGTAGAAGATGTGTGCATGAGACACACACACACAACACACACACACACACACACACACACACAAGAGGTGGGGATGGGGGTGAGGTGGGTTTACCAAGGACTGCATACGTCATGCTGCAGACAGAGATAACAGTAAAGCACGCAATGGCATGCACACATGACTGCTTTGTATGTTAGATTTCTTTACAAAGGCAAGATTTTGCGACAAGAAGAAGAAAATACACAAGCGCCTTCGTAAGATAGGTGTGACTTGAGAGACAAACTCATGGCATTATTATTTTTATTATTAGACCAGTTGCTCCAAATCACTGGTTCATGTTATTGAATCTCTCACCACTAGAGAAACATTGCCTCAACGCGCTGTCGTAAACGCATTACTTTTAGTGCCACACCGATGTGACGTTATAAACGAATGTTACAGTACTTACTTTTCGTAGAAATTCTATGATCACAATAACGAAATCTTGATCTAGGCCTAAGTGAACATACGCTGTTTTGTGATACACACTGAAATGTGGAGACAAAACTAGCAAGAAACGCGTGGAAAGGTGTCGGCTGCTCCACTTGCGCGGGGGAACAGAACAGCGCACAGCTGTGGTTGAGTGGTACGACAGATTTCAGCTGCATGCGATTCGGATGCCCATGCACAAACATCATCACTGTATCTCTTTTTGTAAAATACCAGCAGAATAGTGTGCAGATATATCGAGGAAATTTGTTTTAGATGTCATTCACGACAAACCTATGAGATATCAAGCCAGATTATATGTGACAAACAGAGAGTGAACACCCCTACCCCATAATGCTAAATACAAGGCGCAAAGAGGAAAAAATACACTATTAATGCAGCTCTCAATGTCAAAATAACCTGCTTACCAGAGGGTAACATGTCAAATGTTTCCTCCCATATCATAAGCATTCTAGAAAACCAAGTCAAAAATTCCCCCCAGAGGGGGGGAGGTTTCCACCCCTCCAGACCAAGGTCTACTACCCGCGTTGTCACACGCTAGAGTCGCCTCCCTTCATCAGGCTTCGACGTAGGCAAGCACCGTCTCCGCCTATTCTGGCCCAGTCCCTTGCAGCCCAGAAGGCCCCCGATTTCCTTGCACAATAGTCAGGTCCCGCAGCAGCCAGCCATTGGGTCACAGACATAATTTTCTGGTCCATTAGTCATCTTTTGCTTGAAGCTGCCTTTCTGGCTGTCCTCGAGTTATTGGATTTTTTTGACAGGTATGTGTGCTGTCCTCAACAACGGTTGCATTGTTACATCAAGGAGCTTAAGGCTGGATTGAGAAGTACGCTTTCACACTCTGTCATGGAATATCGAGCTGATATTTCCATTTCACTTAAGTATTTTCCACGCATGATCAACATTTTGGCGGACTCTCTCAGTCCATCACATGATTCACGTAGTTCCTGGTTCGTTCAACTCTAGAGCTAGTTTCGTCAGTCTGGTACGTGACCTCCAATGGATCTGTTCGCCACCAGATTAAACAATCTGCCCCTGTATGCCACTCATATATATAATGCAGCTTTGATCACGGATTTTCTGTCAGCGGTCGAGCCTAATCGCGCACGCCCTTCCTTCCAGCGTCAATGGGGGAAAAGTTCTCAAAAACGCAAGAAAAAAGTAGCTATTCATTTCTCGTGATTTCTGAAAGGCCTGCTCAGCCCTGGTTTCCATACTTTCTTCATCTGTCCCAGGTTCTACCCGATCTGTCGATCTGAATAGGGGTCCTTCGTCCCTCCTGCACTACCGATCCAGAATTCCACATTGAAATCCAGACACGCTAAACCTTCAGTCTTGACTGATGTGTAGGACTTGCTGTCTGCAGTTGAATCCTCTCCTTCAGTGCTTGACCTGGTGAAACATTCTCATTGCTCAGGCACTGGAGGGGTGTGGGCAGCGTACTGGTTGAAGTGATGCGCAGTACAATCTGTTCACCTACGTAACTCTTCTAGTTATTGGCCTACTTTCTTGCATACCTTTCTCCACAGAGTGGCCACTTCCTCTGTCCGGGTTCCCAAAGCTGTGGTTTGCACCGTTATAATCAGTTGAGTGGCACTCCTCTTTTGCCTGACCCTCTTCTCATGGACCGAGTAAGAAGGACCAGAGTCCTCTTTGGGCTCCTACCTGGAACTTTTCCGTCCTGTCGGCTCTACATGACTCCCCTTTCAAACAAATCAGGGAGTGTTCCTCGAGAAGTCACATCATTAAAAGAGTGTTGCCTTCGAACCCCAAAACTCCTTCTCACTCCGTCTTCTGTCTGTGTTCTTGGTCCAGAGTCCCCTTCCCCCTTGCTATGTCCATAAAGTTCCTGTCTTCTATATTGTCCCCTGACCATGAGGATTGCACCATCTGTCCCCCGTGTAGGCCGTGTGTCAACAGAAGGTGCATGAGCTCTTCCCGCTCAAATCGCCATTGTCTGCGTCTCTGTAGGAATGAAAGTTTGAGGGCTGACATCAAATTCTGAACAGTCTCTTGGTAGTTGGAAGAACTGATTATGGTTGCTATATGAGGCAGGAAACAGATCTCGCTGTCTTTTCGCCTAGGCCCAGTCGTTGGTATTTTCACGCACCAAAAGCATCATTGAAGTGTTTGTAGCGTGAAGCATCTGCACGCTGCTTTCTGGCAGTTTTCGGGCATTTTCTTTGCTGTACGTTGAGGTACACCTCTCGTCTGTTGAGGATGGATCTTGTGGCACCGCGCCGGCCTTAGCTGTGCGTCATTTTATCTCACCCTTCTGCGATCCTTTATCTAGATATTGACGATGTAAGCATGTCTCAATTCCAGGGCTATTCGACACTTGTGAGTCATGACATAGTGTGTGTCATGAAAAGGCAATTTTTACTTAAAATTCCATTATCTATTTAACATGTAATCGTGATGTACGTAAATGTCTTTCCTTCCTTTCTGCATAACTGGCAGTAAGTCTAGCTAGGTAAGAAAAACCGAGGCTACCTGAATAGTGATGAGCATATCAGCGAACCTTAGAGCCTTTTCTACGTTTATACGCGTCTTCCCCTAGTTACGTTGTGGAGCATAATATGTGGGTCAAGGAAGAACTAAGAGCTCTTGCTTATTGTGCATGTGAACCACGGTAAAACACGCACGTTCAAACGTAATTTGAGGATGTGGGGGTCCTTTAAAGCGTGTTAAAGCCAGCCACTCGTAGCTCCTTAAAAACTATAGAGGAAAATACGTAAAAACATGGGAAAACAGACATTCAATCATCATCGCGCCGATCTGATAACACACATAGATGATTTTCTGAGAGGATTCTTTTTATATTAAACCATCCTATAGAACTTACCTGGATCAGCTACGTTATTTTACCTGAAGTTTGAAGAAGACCAGCTTAAAGCCAAAATCTGCACTCGCTCTATCTATTTATCTATCCATCCATCTACATAGATAACAAATTACAAAACAGGCGCGACGCATTTCGACCTACCGGGTCTTCTTCGGGGGGACACTATTCAAAACAAATGAAAACAAAGGACAACCGTTCACTTACCTTTTCAACCTGGATGTACTGTAGATGAAGTAACTGTTTGTTCGTCCTTTGTTTCCATTGTTTTGAATTTTGTTTGTCATGCCTGAGGAAGACCCAATAGATCGAAATGCGTCGTGTTGTTTTGAAATGTGTGTGTGTGTTTTTTTCATTTGGCGGCTCTGTAATTCTACTTTCGATTTTGTATTTCAATTTCCGCATGTAGTCACCCCACTTTCAAAGCACGCTTCATGTTGATAACTAATGTTGACACTATGAAGCGGCCTGGTAACTGTCAACATTCAGTTAAATGGCTTGCTCAGTGTTGCCATGAGGCTATTGGCTTGCAGTTTATCTGACCTAAACAGAATTCTACGCTAGCTAGGTGACTGTTTTCCTCCAGATGTCAACATCAGCTTGAATGACTTCAAGCGTCATACTGGTATGCATTGATAATTGAATGACTATGATGTGTGTTGAATGACTGCAATTTTGTGTCTCTACTGTTATGATGATACTTTTTATTCTGGAAGTGAAGTTTACTAGAGACTGACAAAAAAATCGGCAAGTTGAATCACAGACTGCGTCCGTGTGTGTGTGTGTGTGTGTGTTGTGTGTGTGTGTGTGTGTGTGTGTGTGTGTGTGTGTGTGCGTGCGTGCGTGCGTGCGTGCGTGCGTGCGTGTGTGTGTGTGTGTGCATGTGTGCGTGCGTGCGTGCGTGCTTGATTCTTTTCAGCCTGTTATTGTGTATGAGCCTCTCTCATCCTCTTTTTGTCTCTTTCTCTCTCGCTTGGTGTGCATCTCTTTCTGTCTCTTAGAGTCTGAGTCTCCCACAGTGTCTGCCTCTCTTGTCTCTGTCTATCTGTGTGTTTTGTATTCAAATCAGATCTTTACAAACTTAATTAACAGCTGGTCAAATTATCATCATAAGTCCCTTCATCCTCAGAGTTCTAGATCGTGTTAATCACCAGGAGGCAGAAATGTCACACCTTGGACTTCAATACAACTGAAAATCTTCAATGGACTTGTAAAAGAAGCTGAATGTGAGAAATCATTAAGTTTTAGTCTCACCAGGCTGGTAGTCTTTGTTTTTCTTATCGGGTTTCTGTTTACAAATTGAACGTATGAAAAAGATCCAATTGAAATAAAAAATGTGAACCTGATCAATAACGTCAAGCACCTAATAAGTGTCACCCTCACTAACTCAAGGTCCAATCGAAATAAAAAGTATGAACCTGATCAATAGCATGAAGCACCTAATAAGTGTTACCCTCACTTAACCCATCTTCCTCTTGTCTTCAGTTCCTCACCATCACCACTTTACACGAATTCGACCTTACAGCCACAAATTCAATGTGCATAATACTAGCAGCCTCTTTTGCACGAACCTGATCCAGTAGTAGAGGGTGGGTGTTTGCGTGGTACTAGCCCAATATACTAGAACATCCATACTTTTTCTTTTAAAGGGGTACTGATTTTTATCCGACATACTCATGAATTTCACCGGGAGAGGTATTTTCCTTCAAGACTTCTCCCCTTTACCAATACCAACACGCGCGCGCGCACGCACACAAACACACACGCATGAAGGTGCTTGCTAACACATACTCGCACAAATACACGCGGGCGGGCATGTGCATACACACACATACACACACACACACACACGCACGCACACGCTCATACACATACACACGCGCGCGTGCGCACCAGGGCATTGTGCACATGAGAAGGCAGCCAGCGCTCGCTAAGAGTGCATGCCACACTCTGTGTTTCTGGACCAGAGAGTGCCTTCCTGGAGAAAGCAGCAAGGCTTCAGTGTCCGTGCAGAGCATGACTACCACCTGCGGGACTTTACTGACCACCGCTGTGCTGTGTTTAGTTTATGCGGTGTTAACAACTGTTTCACTGTACATGCGCGTGCGCGCGCGCGCGTGTGCGTGTGTGTGTGTGTGTGTGTGTGTGTGTCCATATACATTGGAGGTAAGAGCACCACAGAATTGTAGACTGTAGTTCAATTGACGCCAAGGAACACAGACGCAATCAGCCGTGTCTCCCTGACGAGTCCGGTCCAGCGAACTGAAGGCCCAGGAGTAGGCAATACGAATACTTCTGTCTTCAGGATGGGTTATGATGGTCCCCATAAGCCGCTAGTTAAGGATTTGATATTCACGTTTCCTCTGTCCTATCAATAATGTGCAGCACAGATCTTGGACTTGCCATTTGATCAAGATCTATCGTCACAGATCTGCTCCAAAAGGTAATGGATTCGTCTTTCGGCCGCATTCCACTGTCCTGCTTCTGTCTTTAAAGACTTGTGCTGAATGGACCCATCGTCTAACCAACGATCTGCAGCAAGTCCAAGTGCTGATGGGCTAATCCCTGAGGCACAGTCCATAGTTGATAAAGTTTGGTTTGCACTGGTTCTGTTGTTTTTGCACACAAAAAAAAGGAAAAAAAAAAGAAAAAACGAACGATTACACACAAATAAGCAGACTAGTAGACGAGAGTAAAAACGTAACCGCCTTGATAAGAGTCACAAAAAAAACCCAGCTGCACACAGACAAACAAACAAACCAAACAATTAACCAACAAAATCAAATGATCAAAAAGTAATAAACGAACCAGTTGAAGTCATTCTAGTCCACAAAAAAGCGGGGACAAAACCATATCAGACCAAAAAAGAGAGGAAAAAAGTCATCAACACAGTCAGACGATGGCTAAAGACACAGAACTGCTGACAGACACAGGCACATGCAACATCGACGAAAAGTCAGAGAGACAGCGCGGTCAGACCCACCAGGAAATGAGTTTGACAAACTTGGGGCTGAGCTGGATGCCGGCACTGGCGTCGAAGATGCTGCTATGGGAGTCTCCCAGCAAATCGGTAGACACCACAGCGGCCTCCGTGTAGGCAACGATGTTCTTCATGTCAGTCTCCGATGCCTCCTTCATCGCTTGCTTGATGTCATTGTAACTGGTCTGCACAAGATACTCCAGGTCCTCAAAAAAAAGTGTGGATGGAGGTGGGAGAAATAGAGTAACAAGAAATAGAGTAAGGAGCATGAAGTTATAGGGATGCCTACGAAGGGGAAGGGGTAGGTAATTCACACTACAATGCACCGCCACACTACACCGCCACATAACACTGTACTTCTCTGCATACCACGCCAGTACACAAAACTGAACAACACCGCCTGAAAAAGACCTGACAAGAAAACACTCTATACTACACAACATTGTATTTCATTATATGGTAAGACATCGCACGATGAGAAAATCTACTGCATAACAATACACACCACTGTGACGATGTATCATTAGTATACAGGAACACAGAAGAGTACTACTTACTACCTCACAGGAAAATGAACCTGTGCCTTACCCTAGGAAAAGATACAAAAATAGACTGGTACATTACATGACAAGACACTAGTACAAAACATATACATAAATCAGTATACCCTATGAAAGTGCTCTATCACCTTACACGACAGTAGACCCTAGATGAAATGACAATACACTACTACAATACATCAAGAAAGACTACTTTATATACAATACAATACTACAACGCATGAAAATAAGACTGTAGATCACATGTCTGTGCACTTTTACGTTACACAAAAATAGACTACACTACATGACAATACATTACTGAAATACGTGAATATAGGCCTGTGGACTGCATGACAATGCACTTCAACAACACATGAAAATAGGCCTGTATACTACATGACAAACACACTAACAGAAACCATGACAATGATCAGTTCACTATTTAACAGTGCAATAATATCTAACATAAAAAAGGCATGTACTCTATGTGACATTTCCCCATTACAATGAATGAAAAATACCGGGTACACTACATGACAATACAGTACTACAATCACCTATCCCGAAGTCTTGATGACCGTTGGGGCACCACAGAAGACTTCGCAGCCAGCTTCCTCCATTCCACACTGTTCTCAGACGCTCTTAGGCAGTTGCTGAGTGTGAGGCCAGTCCATTCATTGATGTTGCCCTCCAGTCTCTTTCTCTAGTCTTCCTCTCCTTCTGCCTCCTCGCACTGTTCCTCATAGAATGGTTTAAGCAAGTCCTGTTGATCTTGATACATGACCACATCGTCTCATTTTTCTTCTTTTCACTATGGACAACAGGTCTTCATATGGTCCAATGGCTTGCCTTACTCTGGTCTGGACCTTCAAGTTGGTAAGGTGGTCGTTGTATATGGTGCCAAGGATCTTGCAGAAGCATCTCATCTCTAATGCCTGAATCCTCTCAAGTTCAGGTGTCAGAGTCCACGTCTCACAACTATAGAGAAATATGGCAAAGACCCGGGAGCGCATTAGTCTGATCTTGGAACTGATTATGATGTTTCTGTCATTCCAGATGGATCTTAGTCTGCCTAGCGCTGCTGTTGCTGGCGCAACCCTGGAGAGCACTTCAGATTTTGATCCCTCGTCTGAAACTGCTCCGAGGTACTTGAAGCTCTGAACTGTCTCTAGTTTTTCTCTCTTGATAGCGATGTCAGCGCTGATGCCGATGGTATTGTTGGTCATCAGTTTTGTCTTTTCGGCGCTGATCTCATGCCGAATGCTGCAGAACTTTCGTCAGGGCGCTCTGCTAGGTTGGCTAGTTCCTGCTCTTCTCCTGCAAGCCCGTCGATCTCGTCGGCAATGCGTTGGTTTGTTACTATCCTGCCACCAATGCGCAATGAGCGTTGATGTACCTTCAGTGCGTCGGTCATAATTCTCTCCAGGTAAATGTTGAAAAGAGTGGGTGAGAGTAAACAGCCTTGCCTCACTCCAACAGTTGATTTGAACCAATCTCCTATCGTGCCATTGAGGGAGGCTGCGCTGGTGGCTTTATCGTAGAGGCGTTCTCTGGTCCTGATCAGGCTGACGTTGATGTTGTAAAGTCTCATGGTCGCCCATAAGGTTACGTGTTACAAACTGTCGGAAGGCTTTTTTTGAAATCCCCCAAAATGTGGTACCGGTCCTGCTGATGCTGATGGTATCTCTCAAACATTATCCTCAAGTTAAAAATACTTTCGATGGTACTGTTACCTGATCTGAACACTGCCTGTTCTTCAACAATGTTCTCTGCTTGCGGCTTCAGTCTGTCATCACCTTGCTCGGGTGACCGATCAGACTGATGGTTCGGTCATTTTGGCAAAGTTGTAAATTGTCTTTCTTAGGGAGAGTGATGATCTGGAATTGGGTCTATGGTGTTGGCCACTCACCCGTTCTCCAGATCTTGTTACAAATGACTGTGAGGGCACTGATCATGCAATCTCCTCCTTCCTTCACTGCGTCTGCTCGTATGTTGTCCACCCTGCTGATTTTCCTAGTTTCAAGAACTTAACTGCTGCCTCTACTTCTTCACGCTATATGGGGAAGTTGTCATAATCTGTTATTGGGAGGAGGGAGCACATTCAGGACTTGAGGGCCTCCTGCTGTGATGAGGTTGTATAATTCGGAGCAGTATTCTGTCCAACGCTTGAGAATGGCCTAGTCTCCTGCGAGACACTTCCCCGACATGTCATGTATGGTGGACACTCGTCCTTGCTTGGAGGTCATCATGTTTTTTACAACTTGGCAAGTTTTCCTGCTGCTGTTCTTCTGTAGGTTGTCCTCGATATCTTGGCACTGTTCCTTTGTTCATGTCTCTTTAGTTTTCTTCATATTTTCCTTTATCTCCCTGCTAACTGCTCTAAACTGTTTTGCTCCGTCTGCTTTATTTTTCTTGTTCTTCAGTTCTGTCCTCTTGTCGCACTCATCAAGGATGTCTGCTGTAACCTAAAGCTTTTTGACAGGCCGATGGTTGCCCAGGATCTCACTGGCAGTTTTGGTCACCACAGTTTTGAAGCTGTTTACAAGTGTGTCGACCTACGCATTCTCTTCCACATCAAGGATGGAGAGTGCTGCAAATTTCCCGCCTATCCTGGGCTGAAAGGCCTCTGCTACCTCAAGGTCTCTCAGCTTTTTGAGGTTAAATTTGAGCCGTGTGTGCTTCTGGTTATTAACTGTCTGCAGACGTAGTTGGAAAGTCATCATCATCAAGTCATGGTCACATTCTACATCGGCTCCCGGGAAGCTGCGTGTCTTCGCGATATTCACTTTTGAATGAAAATGTCTCTTCACCATGATATAATCAATCTGGTTGTGGCATTGGTCCATTTGTGCTGTGCCATGTCCATCTCCTTGATGCTTTGTGGTGTCCAAAAGTGACTGCCATTGTGAAGTTGTTGAAACTGGCAGACTCTAGAGTTTACTACAATACGCGAACATATATCAGTACAAGAGGAAATCTTAAGTGAGGCAGGGAACTGTAAACAGTAAATAACGAACAAGGAGGTCAAATCTTGGGCCCGTGATTAAATTATTACACACCATTAACTCCAAACGAATGCTACTTACTACATCATCAAATCGCCTTGCAGAAATGTCAACACAGAGTACACAAAACAAACAAGGAGACCAAAAAAAGGATGTTCCAAGCTTGCTCTTATATACTTTGTACAGTACAGGGTATATATGAGCAAACTTGGAACATCCTTTCTTTTTAGCAAAAACAAAAGAAATGAAATGGGTGATGATGATTGTGTTTATTATATGTACCTGATGAACAAGGTACTGATGATAATTATGGAGATGACGATGATTATTCTTATCATTTTCAAATTGTCATCAATTCTGATTCTGTTTTGTTTCTGTCTTTTCTTCATTTACTTTATCGTTTAGTTTCTTAGTATTGATGTAACTTTCATGTGCTCATAATCAAAGATACTTCTGTTCCACCTGTCTTTTTTCATTTATTTAAGTCTTCGTTGTTCTCTTCTTTGTACTCCCAGTTCTTATAGAAAAGCGAGTACTTTAGAATGGGAACGAAGAAATGCTGTCTGTCTGTCTGTCCGTCCGTCCGTGGTCAAAAGTGTTCCACTCGCTCCAGACAAAACTGCTGGGCCGATCTTTCTGAAAATTTGTAGGTATGTTCATTATGGGTCACGGATGATGCCCGATGTTTTAGTTTACCGTTATAACCGTTACTAAAGGCTGTAACGGTTTTTCTTCTTTATGGAATATCTCAGAAAGTACTTGGCCAATCTTTGTGAAAATTAGCGGGTATGTTCATTATGGGTCACGGATAATGTCCGATGTTTTAGTTTACCCCGTTATAGCCGTTACTAACGGCTGTAACGTTATGTAACGGTTTTTCTTCTTTATGGCATATCTCAGAAAGTACTTGGCCAATCTTTCTGAAAATTTGTAGGTATGTTAATTATGGGTCATGGATGATGCATGATGTTTTAGTTCACCATTATAGCCGTTACTAACGGCTGTAACGGCCTCTAACGGTTTTTCTTCTTTATGGAATATCTCAGAAAGTACTTGGCCAGTCTTTGTGAAAATTAGCAGGTATGTTCATTATGGGTCACGGATAATGCCCGATGTTTTAGTTTACCCCGTTATAGCCGTTACTAACCACTGTAACGGCCTGTAACGGTTTTTCTTCTTTATGGTATATCTCAGAAAATACTTGTCCAATCTTTCTGAAAATTTGTAGGTATGTTTATTACGGGTCTCGAATAATGCCTGACGTGTTAGATTACCGTTATATCCGTTACTAACGGCTGTAACGGCCTGTAACGGTTTTTCTTCTTCATGGAATATCTCAGAAAGTACCTGGCCGATCTTTGTGAAAATTAGCAGGTATGTTCACTATGGGTCACGAATAATGCCCAATGTTTTAGTTTACCGTTATAGCCGTTACTAATGGCTGTAACGGCCTGTAACGGTTTTTCTTCTTTATGGAATATCTCAGAAAGTACTTGGCCGATCTTTCTGAAATTTTGTAGGTATGTTCATTATGGGTCACGAATGATGCCTGATTTTTAGTGGCTGTAACGGTTTTCCTTCTTTATGGAATATCTCAAAGTACTTGGCCGATCTTTGTGAATATTAGCAGGTATGTTCACTATGGGTCACGGATGATGCCCGATGTTTTTAGTTTACCCCGTTGTAGCCGTTACTAACGACTGTAACGGCCTGTAACGGTTTTTCTTCTTTATGGAATATCTCAGAAAGCACTTGGACGATCTTTCTGAAAATATGTAGGAATGTTCATTATGGGCGACGGATGATGCCCGACGTTTTAATTTACCGTTGTAGCCGTTACTAACAGCTATTACGGCCTATAACGGGTTTTCTTTTTTATGGAATGTCTCAGAAAGTACTTGGCCGATCTTTCTAAAAAAAACTGTAGGTATGTTGGTTATGGGTCACTGATGATGCCCGATGTTTTAGTTTACTGTTATAGCCGTTATTAACGGCTATAACGACCCATAACGGTTTTTCTTTTTTTATGGAATATCTCAGAAAGTACGTGGCCGATCTTTCTGAAAATTTGTAGGTATGTTGATTATGGGTCACGGATGATGCCCGATGCTTAAGTTTACCGTTATACCGTTACTAACTGCCCATAATGGTTTTCTTCTTTATGGAAAATGTCAGAAAGTTCTTGGCCGATCTTTCTGAAAATTTGTAAGTATGTTCATTATAGGTCACAGATGATGCCCGATGTTTACCAGAATAGCCATTACTAACGGTTACACCAGCCCAAGACGGTTTTTCCTCTTTATGGAATATCTCACGTGTATTCAGGATAAACTGGGAGTACGTTTATATGCTTTGCATCTTGTTTTAATTTTTGTTTTGATTCATTACGTTTTAATCTATGAATTTACTGATCTGTTCACGCATATTCTATTATGTGGTGCATGTTCTCATTTAATCTAAGTATTGATTTATATTTGTTTTAATCAATTATAACTCACACCATTCCCTGAACAGCTATTCTACGCAAATAACCGTATGCATGCACGGATACACACACTTGTATGCTTACACATATGCCCACACATACACACAGCCTCCTACACGTGCGAACTCACACGCGCACATGCAAGAACACACACACACACACACACACCACACACACACACACACACACACACACACACACGCACTAACACACACACACATACACACACACAACTGTAGCAGGAGCGCAAACGATGTCAGCTATGCGTCCACGCTCTGATTAGCGCTAAGGGCTGAAGCACAGGTGAGGCATCTATCGAGTTTTATCCGTACCACCATTTGTTTGTGATCCTTTCATTCACTCCTTTATATCACCATCCAGCTGTTAACCCAAGGCACTGCGCTCTTGTGGTTTAGCAAATGTGGTGTAGCGCACATGGACTGGTCTGCACACAGTAACATTTCGAAGAAAATTGACTGAAGCACAGAGCAATGTAGTATTCAAGCATCAGTGCATAACACAGAGCGGCAGAGCCATTCACCTCAAACAGAGAGAGAGAGAGAGAGAGAGAGAGAGAGAGAGAGTGCACTGACTTCAGTTTTCAGTTTGACAGTGAGGTCGACCACAGAAACATCTGGTGTGGGCACTCGAAAAGCCATCCCCGTCAGCTTGCTGAAAGTCCACAGGTTCAAAGAATTTTCATTAGCTATCTAATCTTCCATGCCTCCCCCCCCCCCCCCCCCCCCTCCTTCAAAACCCGTGCATAAGTCAGGGTTCATATTGATATACAGTCATTAAATTCTCAACCTTTCCCCCCTCAGGACCCAATTCCCTCCCTCAAGACCTTAAATTACTTACTATAAAAGCTAAGTATTTTTGAAAAGAACGATCGATTTCACAGAATTGAAGGAGCAATACTCACCAAGAATAGTAGCTCTGTTTTAACAAAGTGTAAAACTCCTAAACTGTTAGTCGTACTCGCCGCAAAAAAAAGGATCTGTTTGCGATGTTTACAGATTGAGACGAACAGATCATTTCTGATATTCAACTTCTTCTTACTCCTTTATTTGTGCCTTTATTTCACTTTTCCTGCTGATCCAGCCCTGATATGGCCCTTTGCGGTCGGCTCGGCTATAAGCAACATTACCATTCCTGCTGGGGTTTTTTTTTTTTTTTTTTTTTTTTGCGTCTTTTTCATCTTCTACATGAATTCCCCCCCCCCCCCCCCCCCCCCCCCCCATCCTTTCCCAACCGACTGCTACTTTGTTTTAGCTTGCTAAGCTAAGGAAAGGGTCTTTTTTTTCCCACAAACTTTCCCAGCCAGTACGAACCCTGCTAAACACCCTTATATCCCATCCCTCCCCCCCCCCCCCCACCCCACCCGACTTCACCCCAGGGGCAGTACTCCGCACATCGCTGATTCTGCCTCCTCGATACACAACCACATTCTGGTTTATGTCGTCTCAGCCCCAGCACCAGTGGTCCACTGGGAGCGAACAATGACAAATCATCATGAGCTAGTCCTGCCGGAAGACACTGCAATGGTGACGAAGCACTTCGGTTGTGTTCGGCGGCGCGTGTTCTGAACGAAAGCAAGACACCACCAACTCTACCCCCCACCCCCACCCCACCCCCCATGACAATAACTGCTTAGTCACAGAGCCAGCGTGACTGAACGACCTGTTCCGGAGGTCATCACCACATCATTCTACTGACTCTCACCATGAAGTTGTTCAAACTGTCAGCTTTTATCAACACGGCCCAGACATGCACGTGGACCGGAAACGGAAACTGAAGTCACATGAGAGCAGAGCATGAAGGGTGATAAAATTCGGGAATTTTCTCTTTTTATCTTCTCTTTTAAATGAAGACCAATTAGAAATTGAAATGTCAAAGACAATGTTCTGGAGTTCTACTCGATCACAAGGCTATATACTGCACTTTCTGTCATATCTTGGCGTCAGCAAGGCTTAGGAGATACAGACATCTGCAGTGCTGGTCAGGAAATAGGGCTATATTCTTTTGTGCGTTTTGTTTCCATTTATATGATGACAGCTATAGCAGTTGTTCAGTGCCTCTCTTTTCTATCTGCAACGTCTGATGGAAGCACTGGTCGAAAATTTACTTGTCAGATTTGTGTTGTCTTTTAACTAGGAATTAACTTTGCATCTTGTTTCGAATGCTTGTTTGGTGTCTTTATTTGTATGTTTGACTATCCAGTGTCTTTGTTTGTAATCGTGTGCGGGTGTAATTGTTCGCGTGCGTGCGTGCGTGCGTGCGTGCGTGCGTGTGAGTGTGTGTGTGTGTGTGTGTGTGAGTGAGTGAGCGAGTCTGTTCACCCTTGGTGATATCAGACTTTAAAAAAAGGAGCAAGGGGAAGGGGAACGTTTATAAAAATCTGTTAATTTGATGCTTGGAAAGCACTTTTGCTATTTGCACAATTTCTGGTTTGTGGGTTATTGTTTTGATAGAATCGTGTACAGTCACATTCACATTCGATTCTTTATACAATGAAATCAATATGGAACAATGAAAAAGAATATGGTCCACTGACAGAAGATTTGAACAATCACATGCTATACTTTGGGAAAACTTGGATTTCCACGAATTCAGTCGAAGCTTGTATATTAAAGATGACAGATATCGTGGATATGATAAGATTTCATACTTCTCTGGAAGGTGTTCACTGTTCACGCATTTTCTAATAGAGAATTAATTTCTTGAACATCAAGTTTCAAATTATCTCAGGTGTTTTTCTTAACGCACCATCTGTAGCTAATTTATCTGCTGTTCCATTACCAGATATGCCACAGTGTGATGGAATCCAGCAAAAATATACCCCAATTCCTTTCAACATAATAACATGTATGTAATGTTTTATTTAAAAAAGTAAATCTTTTCTTATTTTTGATTCCTAATTTTACAAGCTATACAGAACTTACTTGAAATCAACGCAAAAAAGCATATTATAGACAGCAGTGGTATTGTCATACATAAAAATCCACGCCATAAGAATAGCATACAGTTCTGCCGTAAATATGGAGAACTCTTTTCTTAGAGAAAAGGATATACGAAACTTCAGCAGTGGAATCACAATGTGTGTGTGTGTGTGTGTTGGTGTGTGTGTGTTGGTGTGTGGTGTGTGTGTCGCGTTCATACCCGTTGAGGTCAGGGATGACTTTACCCACGGCCTTGGCTGCCCCCGTGGTGGAAGGGATGATGTTCTGATATGCACCCCTTCCCCCGCGCCAATCCTGGACAAACAAACATCGTCACCATCCCCAACACCCTTCCATAATCAAAACACTCACTCACGCCAACCCTCTTTGCCCCCCCCCCCCCCCCTCGTCCCAGCCATCCCCCACCTTCCATGTTACCCTTTCTCTCCTTCACTTC
Source organism: Conus canariensis (assembly GCA_033310375.1). Classification (NCBI taxonomy): domain Eukaryota; kingdom Metazoa; phylum Mollusca; class Gastropoda; order Neogastropoda; family Conidae; genus Conus; species Conus canariensis. The sequence continues at coordinate 63,015,206 of CM065718.1, read as the reverse complement.
TCTTCCCATTTCATGCCCGAGTAGAAACAAGCATCTGCAGCTTTCCTAGTCTGGCAAGGGTGGTACGGTCACAATGCGAAACCGATCTCATTAGCACTCTGGCACAGACAGCGCCAGAACCATCTCTGTCCACTCCCCCAGTTTCTACAAGCCGCATGCCTGTGCTGCGATTCCCTCGTCTCACTGTCTGTCCTATCCGTTCAATCAATGCTAAGACAGACAGAGACCAGTTGAATCGGTTTCTGCAAATTGTGTAGGTCCTCCTGTCTCTCTCAAACCATCTCTGTCTTGCCCATTTACAGCTTTGGAAAACGTGCAAAGGAGGGTACGTTGGAGATGCCTCCCTCCTTACCGACATAAATCATCAGACGCAAATTTCCTCTCTTCCTCTACCTTCCATCCCCCCACCATACGTATTTCTTTTTCATCTTACTGAATGGCCCGTCCATAACTCTCTGGATGCCAGAGGGTGCATGAGTGGTGGTCAATGGTCATTTCTCCACCTTGAATCACCAGAACCGCCCCCCCCCCCCCCCCCCCCCCCACACCCCACACACTTCCCCCATTCACACACACACACACTCACACACATACACTCAATCGCACGCACGCGCGCGCGCGCACACACACACACACACACATCATCATCATCATCATCTCGTCACATCAGTGATACGCCCGTCCAAGACCTTGGCTGATGTAAGTGTCTTAGACAGTGGACCAGACATTCTCCACCGGGGCTGACTAGAATCATCCCCACTAACACACTCATCCCCTCAGCTCCCCTTTCTAGCTTCCCCTCAACCTCCACCCTTCACACAATCCATTTCCTCACCTTATTGGAAGGTCCGTCTACGGTCTTCTGGGTGGCGGTGGCGGAGTGGACAGTGGTCATGAGGCCCTCCTCAATGCCGAACTTGTTGTGGATGACCTTGGCCAGGGGAGCCAGACAGTTGGTGGTGCAGGAGGCGTTGCTGACCACCGTCTTGTCCTTGGTGTACTCCTTGTGGTTCACCCCCATCACGAACATGGGAGCATCCGCCGAGGGCGCCGAGATCACCACTTTCTTGGCGCCACCCTTCAGGTGAGCCTGCGGCCCCAACCCCCAAAGTACAGCCAGTAAGGTCGATTCATTCATCACGAGGATTTGATGTTGTCAGCAAATATCAGCGGTATGAGCGCTGAACGGGGGTGGGATACGTGGGTTTTTAAAAGCATCGGATGGTGCTGTGTAGTGTGATGTCCTGCAGCCGATCAATGTAGGGTTGTGTAGCATTGTCTGTGATCTCTAAGTTCACTACTTCCATCTCTGCTCCTTTCAGGTGTTGGCCCGATTTTGTTGTTGTTGTTATCTTCCTAAGGATTTGATGTCATGTGTAGGATTGGTGTTGCAGATTAAGCGCCATGATCAGGATTATATGTCGCAGAATTGACGACAAGAACAGGGTTTTGCGTTAGGGGCAGAGTTTGGTGTTGCGGACAGGAGCTGGTGCTGCAAATTTGGGATTACACAGGATTTGGTGTTGCAGGCAGGAATAGATTTTGGAATGTACACAGAATCTGATATTGCAGATCTGAGAATGTACGCATGATTTGATGTGGCAGATCTGAGGATGTACGCAGATTTGATATTGCAGACTTGGGAAAGTACACAGCATTTGGTGTCGTGACTGGGTACGGTGTTGCAAAATGGGGACGTACACATAATTTGGTGTCGCGGACAGGACTTGACGCTGTAGATTTTGGGATATGTACATAATCTGGTGCAGCATATTTGGGAATGTACACAGAATTTGGTGTGGCTTACAGAATTTGGTGTCACAAATTTTGGAATGCACACGGATTTGGTATCGTTGACAGGGTTTTGTGTTGTAGATTCGGGGATGTTACAGGGCTAGAGAAGCACTCTCAAGAAACAGCTGCTGATTGGCGAAGACAAACCGACAGCTACTGCAGCTAAAAAGCGAGCCCGCAGAAAGGGGATGACAGCCAACAAACCAGTGTCAACATACAGATGTGACTGCTGCGAGGGAGACTGCCACTCTCGCATCGGTCTCTACAGCCACAGGCGACGCTGCTCGGGTCGAGCAGACAGCCCGGACAGATAGCTAGATCTACGGTCGGATATACTCTATCCATAGTCAGCTGCGACCGACGGAGGCGCACTACTGCTGTGGCAGGTTTTGGAATGTACAAAGCATTTGGTGTCACAGTAAAGATTTAATGCCGCACATTTGGGGACGTAGACGGCTACACGATGTTGCAAAACTGGGAATGTACGCAGAGTTTGATGTCACGAACAGGATTTGATGCTGCAGATTTTGAGACGTAGACATGATTTAGCGTTGCAGCTTTGGGAATGTTACAAGAATTGGTGTTGCCATTGTGAAGATGTAGTTAAGGTTTGGTACTGAGGACAGGATTTATGTTGCAGATAGAGTTTGGTGTTGACAGAATGAGATTTGGGCGTCATGAGTAGAATTTGGTGTTGTGGACTAGAAAACATTTAGTCTTGTGAAAAGGACTGGGTATTATGGACAAGAAAAGGTTTGGTATTGTACACAGAATTTGGTGTTGTGGACTGCAGTTTACTGCATTCTGACGGACCCGCATTATCTTGTACAATACTATACTGTATGATACTGTACCGCTCTGTTGAGTTCTAAACAAGACTATACTTTCTTATAACGCACTGTATTTTACCATTCTGCATTGTACTTTACTGCTAGTACTACAGTGTACTATATTGTACAATACATACATCTCTGTACTAGTAGAAAGAAACTCGTGGAGAGCGTGGCAGCAGAGAGTCCTCAGAAGAGAAGCCCCCTTCAAGCAAGTGTTTCGGCCCTTATCTCCTGACACTCTAGGGGGGTTGGGCCACACCCGGTTCATGACTCCGGATGTCCCTCTGCTGCCCCTTTTTTTCCCATCTTGGGACGAGCCATGGCTGGGATTCGAACCCATGACCCTCTGGACATGCTCATTTTCCACTTAATGACTCGCGCTTTAACCACTGAGCCACAGGGACACCTGATATTTGTAGGGAAATTAAGCCTTATGAAGTTCACTTTTGTTCCTCCTTGACCAGATCCAGCTTGAACACCTCTCTGCCGCTTCTGCCATTGCTTTCAGGGCTCTGGTTTTTTCCTTCCCTGCAACTGAGAGCTGTTTCATGAGGCTGTATGCAGACGTTCCTACAAACCCCCTAGCTCCAATTTCTGCAGTGAGGACTTTGACCTGATAGCCTTCTCTCCTCAGGCTGTTTGCCAGATCAGCATACTTTTCAGTCTTGTAGATTTGAGCTGCCTCCATTCTGTTCTCATATGGCACCGTGAGCTCGATCATGATCAGCTGCTTGGTTGACTTAGAGTGGACTACTATGTCTGGTCTCATGCCACTCTTGCTGATGATCTCTGGGTGACTCTTCCATTCTGGGAGGTCTGCAGTGCACTCCCAGTCATCTGCCCCGTCCAGCAGACTCTGCCTGCATGTTTCGAGTGGCACTGTTGTTCTTGGCCATGATTTGCTGCCTCCTGCCGTGAAGAATGTTGCGGGTGCTTTTGGAGTCCTGATTTTCCCTTTTGTGGTGTTGGTACTAGCCCAGACTACTTGTACAATTTCTTTGAGTACTTGGTTGTGCCTCCATGTGTACCTTCCTTGAGCCAGGGCTACTTTACATGAGCTTAGGACATGCTCCACTGTTTGTTTTTCATGGCAGAGGGGGCATGCAGGATCGTCTGTTTTCCCCCACTTCACCAGGTTTGCATTTGAGGGCAGAAGGTCATATGCAGATCTGAGAATGAAGCTGATCCTGAGAGGGGCCATGTGCCAAATGTCATTCCAAGTGAGACTTCTTTGGAGTGCATTCTCCCACGTTGTCCATTGCCCTTGCTGGCTCTGCTGGACTGCTTTTTGGAGTCTTTTTTGGTCTTCTTCTTTTCTCATCTCCTGAATCATCATGTCTCTTTTGGCTTTTCCTTTGGCCTTTGACCACCATTCAGTTTTGGTCACCCCCAGTCCCTGTCTGTTGGTCTGTGTGTGTCCTGTTATTTCTCTGATCTTGAGACTTTCTTTTGCAGAATCCATCGCCTCTTGAACTTTCCATTTTCTGCCTGTCTTCAGCTGGGGCTTAATTGCTTCTACCACCTTGTCTCCTGAGTCCTCCAGCATGCTTTGAAGTCTGATCTTCCCTGCTTTGTATTCCTCCAGGATGGATTTCAGGGGTAGTTTCAGCTTTGCTTGGCGACAGTACAGCGCTATGTCAGTCAGACAGGGTGGGACACCAAGCCATTTCCTTGTGAACTTGTTGATTTTGGCTTCCATTGCCTCCACTATGCTGGTGCAGATGTCGTATATCATCAGAGGCCATAGCAGCTTTGGTATCAGCATGAACTGCAGACACCAGACCTTGTATTTGCCAGGGAGCCCACACTGGTCAATGGTCTCCAAGCCTTCCTCCGCCATCTGCTTGGTTTCTTTTGCTCTTTGTGTGTCTTTCAGCGTATCATCATACCATCTTCCAAGGCTCTTGACTGGTTCTTCTGTGACTGTTGGAATGGCCTGGTTGGCAACACTGAAGACCACAGATCCGGCCACTTTTCCTTTCCTCAGTGAGAGACTCCGTGATTTCTTTGGCTTGAACTTCATTCTGGATGAGGCAACTATGTCGTCCAGCCTCTCCAGCACATGACGTGTCTCGTCTTCTCTGGATGAAATCACTGTAGTGTCATCCATGAAGGCCTTGAGAGGAGGCATCTTGTATCCATCGCCAAGGTCTGTTTGTCTCGCGTTGTTTGTTGCTGCTTTCAAGATGAGTTCCATTGCCAGCACGAACAGTATTGGGGAAATTGCACAGCCCATTGCAATACCCACTTCCAAGTTGATCCAGTCTGTTGTGTACTCCTTGGTAGAGAACCGCATTGAGAAGCCATTGAAGTACTTCTTGAGCATGTCGCGGATGTTCTTTGGCACATGGTACATCTCAAGAGCCAACTGTATCATCTCATGGGGCACAGATCCATATGCGTTTGCCAGATCAAGCCACACTACGTCCAGGTCTCTCTTTTCTGTTTTTGCTTTTTGGATTGCGTCCCAGATCATTGTGGCGTGTTCTACACAGCCAGCCACGCCTGGGATGCCACCTTTCTGGACTGACACATCCAAGTACTTGTTTTCCATCAGGTACTTGGTCAGCCTTGCTGCCATGACAGAGAAGAAGATTTTCCCTTCGACGTTCAGTAGTGATATTGGCATGAACTGGCTAATGTCACTTGAGTTTTGCTCTTTGGGGATGTACACACCATCTGCCGTCATCCACTGGCCGCTGATCTTCTGGTTTCTCCAAGCCGATCGCAGCAGCCTGTGGAGCCACTCCAGCACCTTGGGACATTTCTTGTAAAGCTGGTAAGGTATTCCGTTTGGCCCTGGTGATGATTTGGCTCTGGCTTTGTCGACCACCTTCTTGATTTCCGCCAACGTTGGAGGCTTGCCATTGAACTGTTCCTCAGGGTTGGTTGGCCACACCAGACCTTGAATGTCGAGTGGTGCTTTGCTCTGTGGGTCAGAGTATGTTTTCCTCAGATGCTGCTCAAGAACTCCTTTGTCCACACTTAGGGTCCCAGATTTTGGCTGCTCAAACAGTGTTCTGGCAAACTGGAAGGGGTCTCTGAAGAAGCGCTCTTGTGTCTTCTTCTTTTTGCTCTTCCTCTTCCTCGCAGATTCCGCTTTGCTGAGGGCACTGTGTTTTTCTTTCAGGTCTTTCCACAGTTTTTCCAAGCCTTGTTTTTCAGCTGGCAGTGCGGTCTTCATTTGCATCTTGAGGTTTTTCTTTTGGACCCTGATCTTGTCCATCTTTTCTTGGCGTCTGGATTTCTTTGGAGGTGTTTTCTCTTTGGGTAGTTTTGCTCCATAGGCGTCTCTACATGTGGCATACACAATGTCCCCATATGTGGCTAGTTTGTGTTCCAGGGTGCTTTTCCCTATCAGTGCATCGAGTCTTTGGACGATTTTTGCATCCAGTTTCTCCCAATCTTCAGTTTCGTTTGCTCGTGGCAGGCTGAGTTTCAGGCGCCTGGCATCGAGGGCCTGTGCAAATTCCTCATCCGAACCAACAGCGTGGATGTCCTTGGCACTGTGGTTTAAATCCTGGCCTTGGTCTTCCGACGTCTTATCTGCTGATGCAGTGCGCTGCTGCTCATTCAGATGAGTCTTCACACATCCCATCTTTGTTCTGTGGATCTTCATGCCACGGGTGATAGCGAAACGCTTTCCACAGACACATGGATATTCCATTTGGTCCATGTTCATAGTCCGTTTGGGATTTGCAGTCATGATTGGTTGAGCACCGATGGATTCATCATTCTCTCCCCCTTTCGGTGAATCCTGGGAGCATCTTTTCCTTTTATTTTTAGTAGCCACATGTTTAAGGCAAAGTGGGGAGCCAGCCCACAGAGCCCTTGGTTCTGGTCTTTCCCAGTGTCCTCCGGTCTTTCCCGGACGTCCTCCGGCCTATTCCCGGAAGTCAATGGTTTACCCATGCATCAGTAGAAAGAAACTCGTGGAGAGCGTGGCAGCAGAGAGTCCTCAGAAGAGAAGCCCCCTTCAAGCAAGTGTTTCGGCCCTTATCTCCTGACACTCTAGGGGGGTTGGGCCACACCCGGTTCATGACTCCGGATGTCCCTCTGCCCTATACTGCCGTACAGTATTCTGAAGTGTACTATCAAATATTCTACTGCATTTTATTGCGCTACTTTGCATCGTTCTGTATTTTACAGTACAGTGTGTGTGTGTGTGTGTGTGTGTGTGTGTGTGTGTGTGTGTGTGTGTGTGTGTGTGAGAGACAGAGTGATCATTTTATTATCATTATTATTTCTATTATTAATATTATTATTGTTGTTGTTGCTGTTATGATTGTTCTTATTATAAGTATATATATATATATATATATATATATATATATACGCCTAATCAAATTCATGCCCTAGACGTTTGCAATCAACAGCTACATATACTGTGCTTTGAACAAATAAGCTAGAAAAAAAAACAGCAATAATGCGCCCGCTATAATTACACGCTCCCACAACTTCCAAGTGTACAGCCATTCTTCCCGGTCATTCTCCCCCGCCCCCCCCTCCCCCACCTCCTCATACATCCCTCACCTACCAGGCAAAAGCAATCACAAACCGATTAATAAACACCCATACCCAGACACATTTCACTCTCTTAACCTTTACCGGATGACGTTTTTGACTACACAGACCCGATCGTATGGGTCGCCCAAGACACCACACATTTTGTAGAGGCTTTTCCTATTGCTTATCCCTATTCAGATCGCGTGGGTCTTGTAAGATCCACACCTGATAAAGAGCGGATCAGCAACTTATGGCGTGGTTCATGTGCGACCCATTAAAATGTATAGGTCCTGAGGGAACCGCGACTAATTACGCTCATAATTGATTGTGCCCATATATGAAATTTCTGTGACCAACGGCTATTAAGATCGTTGACAAACTCCTAAGATTTCGTGAGCATAGCTTTATCCGTTCGTTAGATATGATTTTTTTTTTATTGAGTCACTGGGTCATGGAAGACCCAGGATGCATGGTAAAGGTTCATTAAACAACACTGTACACTTTCCAGTGTGTCAGTTCGGAGGGGAAAAGAAACATTTTCAAGTCTGGCGTAAAAGCTGGCAGAGAGGCGGAGTTTCTGAGCTGATGTGAGAGTTGATTTCAAACGAAAGGGGACTGACAGGCGTAAGAGCATTGGCTACAAGTTTGAACATGGACAGCGTGAACGACCAAGAAGAATAACAGACGAAGAATGGGGTTCACGTGTTGGGTTGCGCTACGCCAAATAGTGAGGAAAGGAAGATTCAACCGATGTATAGCAGGAAACTGCCATTTTGTAAAAAGATTCTTTGCTGAACAGGGAGAGAGTGAAGAGAACGTAATAATGAAGCAGGTGGAGCAAAACATGACGCGGGCAGCATGGTATCGGTCTCTCTCAAATGAACTAATGGGACAGCGTTGGGAGACCGACAAAACAGCGTTACAGTCATTGCGACGAAAGAATATAAAACGCACTGACGAGAGTTTGGGTGGCGTCCTCAAGAAGAGGTGACGGATGGAGGCGATGCACTGGAGCTGAAGAAAGCAGTTACGACAGACAGTAAAGTGTTCCTGACTGGAAAGAGTTTGATCAAGCGTCACGCTAACATTATGAGCAGAAATGGGGCGAGTGATCGATGAGTCGATATATGCGTGTGTGTGCGTGCGTGTGGTGTGTGTGTGTGTGTGTGTGTGTGTGTGTGTGTGTGTGTGTGTGTGAGTGTGTGTGTGTGTGTGTGTGTGTGTGTGTGAGAGAGAGAGAGAGAGAGAGAGTAATTGTATGTATGTGTGTGCGCGTGTCTGTGCGTGTGTGTATGATAGAGCGAGAGAGAGAAAGAGAGAGAGAGAGAGAGAGAGAGAGAGAGAGAGAGAGAGAGAGAGAGCAGCAGCAGCAGCAGCAGCAGCAAAGGCAGACCGGGGAGGGCGTGAAGACACACACAAACGAAAGACGGTTGGGAAAGAGAGCGAGATGGCGAAAGAACTGTCAAGGAAAGGAGAGAGAGAGAGAGAGAGAGAGAGAGAGAGAGAGAGAGAGAGAGAGGTGGAGATCGAAGATGTTGCGAGTGAGGCAGACGTCGAGAGGGAATGAGAGACAAAGAGATGAAAGACAAGAGGGAAAGTGAGAGAGCCAACCAACGAGCCAGCAAATGTCAATAGAGACGGAGGCGATGGAGAAACGGGAACAGGAAAAGAAGGGTGAAAGAGGGTGTTTTCGCCAGCCAGCCAATCAGACAGTACCAAAGAGAGAGAGAGAGAGAGAGAGAGAGAGAGAGAGAGAGAGAGAGAGAGAGTAGAAACTCACGCTGGCCTTCTCGACGGTGGTGAAGACTCCAGTGGACTCCACGACATAGTCCGCTCCAGCAGACTTCCAATCTATTTTACTAGGTTCCCTCCTGCAACCACGTCCCCATCTTTGCTACGGCCTGCTGGCATTCGTTTGCCGGTTACCTTTTCCTACAGTTCTTTTCTCCCCCTCTTATTGACTTTCATACTGTCCTCCTTTTCCTACAGTTCTCTGTCCCCTCAGGATCAGGATCAGGGTCTTAGGACAAGAAGGTTTCACTGCCTCGTGGTATGTCATTTCGCATATAGATTTAATGTACTACTCGAATGAACACTTTAAATCTGTTTGTAAGCAATTCCTTTTGTGTCACTGGCACTTCAAATGAGCACATTCCGGGTGGTTTTGTCCAGAACATTTGTCAACCAGTTTTAGCTTTGTCCTTACCCAACCACCATCCCTACCCCGTCAACTCTCCACGACAGCCACCGCTCTTCCTCACTTCCTCTGACACTCCCACCACCCCGACCCCCTACCCACCCATACATTTCCCTATTTGTTGGTCCTTTTCTCCATACAGTATATGTCTTTTCTGCTCTTGTTTTGTTTCGTTTCAAATGTACAGGGTCAAATGGGTAGGCAGAGAAGCCTGTTTCATCATCGGACTAAGGATGTGAAAAAAGCGGTTGATGAAAATGGCGATTGACGGAATCGCCGAGACACCTGGATCTTAGTACAAGGAAGTCAGGGAGGAGCCTAAGGAAGACTGAACCGTCCTGTTGCAAGGCAATGTCCTTTTGCAGAATGTTCTAGGCATCAACCTCGCTACACCTGCTAGACGAAAGGGTTAGAGGAAGCAAGTCCTCCGAAAAGACTCCCCGAGAGGTCACAAGGATGGGAGCAGGGGAGGGGGACTGGGGCGGGGGGGGGGGGGGGGGGGGGGGGTTCTGAGGAAGCCGAGTACGATGAAAAGGTCTCAAGCTAAAGCCATGCGGAGTGGTGTGTATTTCGGCCTTTTCAAAGCATCACACGATCGTGCTTCTCTTCCAGATCCTGTTACAAAGAACTACACATCTGCTTCCCTCTTCTCTTCCGTCTGCAGTCTGGACGTCACTCTAGATCAAGGCCTCTGTAACAACATGTCATTTGTAGATCAGTCTATCTTGGACTTTGCAAGACAGGTTCTGTTCGTCGCTAAACTTCCACTGATGCCACTACGACGTTCGTTTGTGTCTTAGTCCTTTCTTTAAAAAAGATCACTGCAAGCCCCTTCTTGTCGGCCATCTTTGATACCTTCTCAAACAAGCTCTCAAGAACACCAGTCCTTGCCGCTCGACTTGCCCTCAGCTCCTTCCCATTCCAACATATGGACACTCTTTTGGTTCCAATCCCTGCAGGAATCGACTATAAACCTCCCATAAACTCCTTTGCTGCCATCTCTTGTTTTTCTCTCTCTATGTCTATGAATTACCCCACACCTACACAATCTCTCGTCCGCTTGCCCCCACCCTCCCTCCTTCCTTTCTGATACTCGTCTCCTGCAACTGTCTTCATTGAAGACAGAAACCAGCGGGGAAGTGTTTCTTCTTCCAGGCCCCTGCCACTTGAAACAAATTACCTCTGTTTCTCAGACACTGCGACTCTCTCTCACTAAATTCAAGATAGGAGTAAAACCACATCTAGTTCGGTAACATGATTATTGCATAATTATTACGTTGACCTATTAACTGTGCATGCATGGGTAGGTTTAGGTTATTTGTATAAATTCTTTATATCCTTATATATACTACATGTGGATAAAAGACTGAATGAGAGTTAGTTATAATAGTGTGGCATTTTGAAGCGCCAAGAACTTGTCTTTTGAATGTGCGCTTGACAAATGTCAGGTATTATAAGTATTTAGGGAAACTACTCGGGGTGATTGAACAATGGGTAAATCTACCATTGTTTCCCTTTAATCCTGATACCATGGAAGGAAACCCTCAATAGCATGCGCCGCACTCCAACCACTAGATACTCCTAGTACCATCTCTGTCTGGTCGTCGGTCCCAAAGGACTGGGCCACAGCCAGACAGCGCTCTACCGAGCCAAAGCTTGACGCTCATGTCAGAGGCGAGAATCGGAATCAAGTCTTATATGACGGGTTCAAAGGTTCCAAGACCCCTCTTTCCCCTCTCCACTCCGAGCACCTTCCTTGCCTGCAAACTGAAGAATGTGGAGGCTATGAATACCTTTTCCCGCTACCGGAACGTGCTGATTGAAAAGTTCTATACTTCACCAAGGTGACAACATGCCTCCGCCAGGTGAGCCAAGGCTAAAGAAGAGATTTGCAGCTGGGAGGCAATCGGGGACTCTGGAAAAAGATCGTGCCGACAGGCCTGTCATGGGAGTAAGAGTGAGAACCATGGCAATGACTATCGAGGGGGAACGAGGAGCCATGGAAAGGAGCTGATTCACCAGTTTCCACTGCAGGTCGACCACAGAGCAGACTTCCACAGGAGGGGAGGAGGAGGAGGAGCAGGAGCAGGAGGGATCAAACCTAACCAAGAAGCTTCTGCGTATCGTGCAAGGAGAAATGGGCGCAAAGTTCTGTTTGCCTCGAAGTACATATCAGACTAGAGGGACAGATCTTGGCCTGATATTGGCCGTATCACCAAGCACCGTGTGCAGGCGCCAGCTTTAGAGGTGGGCATGATCACTACCGGAGTCAGACATCCACACGAAACGAACCATGAATAGCTGCGACAAACTGAAATACTTCTTCTTTCGCAGTTTCTCCCGTGCCTCTGCCAGTGGCTTTATTCCCACACCACTCATTCCGTCACCCCGTCCAAAGCCACACTCAGTGTCTGTCCTGTCTCAGCCTCTGCACCAGCAATCCACAGGAAACAATCATGTCATTGTTGGCGAGTCACTTCGGTGGTGTTCAGTGGATGCCTGTTTGGATCCAGTATACCCAGGACACCGCTTGCTAAACCCCATACTGACAATCATTGCTCAGTTCAGTGACAGTCAATGGCGTCCTCTCTGTATGGGCGCCGCGCATCCATCAAGCGGCAGTCCCTAGGAAGTTGCCAGCAGTTCATTCTAATACGAAGCCTTCACGGGTACAGACGTGAAAAGAAAATCGAAACTGGGGTCACCATGACAGCAGGGTGTGCAGGGCCACAGAATCTAAGACACTGTCATGAAGGTGGTGAAGATGATGCGATGGTGTTCCATTCTGGTTTCTGACTTCATGGAAGGACTGTGCTTTGCGCTTACGGTCATACCTTGGCGTCCTCCAGGCCCGAGAAATACAGACACCTGCAGAACTGGTCAGGAAAGCTGAGCAAAAGTCTCTGAGGAGTATTAGTAAAGTAGATGAAACCGACTGTGTTGTTTGAGCCTTCCCATTCGAGTCCATAGTACAACCAACACCTGTGGAGATGAGCCATCTAGGACCAACAAATCAACGCAAATAAATGCGACCACTTCTCAGCCCAAAAGACTACACCAGCTTGTCAGGAAAAGAAACGACGTTCTTCCGCTTAGGTTGTATACGATCGCAAAGTCAAAATGGCTGCTGCAAAAACAAGAGCAACCAAAGAAGGCAGAGACGGACGTCACTTGACCGTTCTGTGCCTTGATTTAGACCTACATCGAGTTTTCTTCTGTACGGGCCAGTGGTCTGTTTTGTACATGAATGGAATACAAAGGCCTTTTCAGCCTTCTTCGCTGATGATTTTTTGGTTACACAGGGGTAATTCTGCCAAGAGAGTGTGCCAAAGTATCCTATCTCCGATCTTCAGTGTTGGGCTGCTCATTTTGTGTTGAAGTATCCTATGTATGTCTGACAATATAAATCATACATTCATAATTGTCCGTATGTATGCAACATGATCCCATCAACATAATCACTGCATAACTTAACGACCGTCATGTGAGGATTATTGACAGGAAAGTTTATTTATGTCTGTTGGTATACATTTAACAGGAATGTTTATTTATGTTTGTAAGTATACAAGCGACAGCACTTCTCCTAAATAAACACTGGTACTGTCATGTGAAGATGAAAAAACTTGTGAACATTACATAACTGTCATGTGAAGATTACAAAACAGGACATTCCAAACAATGTATTGATTATTATAGAGTCACAATGAATACAACAGTCGGTCTATAATCAAAAATCCTAGTCGTACCGTAAAAGTTGTGTGTACAGCAATGATTCGCCAAGCACATCCTAGTTAAAAGTATAACTCGAAAACGGTCAAAAAGATCTTTATAATCGTAAACCTGTATCTACAAGCGTGCGCATGCAAGCCAGTCATTGTGTGGGGACGGCAATGCACGCACGGGCGCGCGCGCGCGCGTGCATTTGATGGTGTGCATTGTGTCCACTTCTCTGCGGTTGTAAACTCGCATACACATGTAAAACGCATCAGCATGGCTGAGATTGTGCACGCGTGATTGTGTGCGTGTGCATACGGTTGTGCATCCATGCGCGCTTCTCTGTGTGTGTGTGTGTGTGTGTGTGTCATTTGATTGTGTGCATACACGGTTGTGCATGCATGCGACCTTCTTTGTGTGTGTGTGTGTGTGTGTGTGTGTGTGTGTGTGTGTGTGTGTGTGTGTGTGCGTGCGCGCGCGTGCATTTGATTGTGTACATGCCTGTGTGTGTGTGTGTGTTGTGTGGTGTGTGTGTGTGTGTGTGTGTGTGTGCGCGCGCGCGCACGTGCATGTGCATTTGTGTGTGTGTGTCCGAACGTGCACGCACGCGCGCGCGCGCACACACACACACACACGCCTCTCAATATGCTTCAGTGCGTGCGTATCCGTCCCACATGGGTAGCGGCTATCTGAATGACTCACTCATTGTGGACAATGATTTTCTTGCCATCGACGACCAGTTGCTTGTCCTTGGCCTCCACGGTGCCCTGATACCGGCCATGAGTGGAGTCGTACTTGAACATGTACACCTGCCTCACGCACAGGAAAAACACACACACACACACACACACATCCAGAGGATGGACCAGAGAAAGGAAGCATCTTTTTCTTGCCCCTAGCTATACACCCCACTGATGACCGTCACGTTGTGTTTCCCTTGACTAATTCCCTCCTGTCTGTGGTGAACTCGTGTTTTCTCATTGACTGATCTTTACATTTTGACCTAAGTATCCATATCCTCACCCCCCCCCCCCCCCCCCCCCCCCCGCCCCACTTCCCATCCAAAAACGCATTCACACTTACTCGGTCCTGTCTCAAGAAATGTGTATGCATGTCTGATCCATTCTTGGAACGAAAAAGAAAAACCAAAAACAAAGAAAAGGAAAAAAAGAAGATAAGAAAACAAAAAAAGGAAAAGGTAGACCGAGTAAGGCGTTCGTCCCAAGAAATGTGCATCTATTAGACAACTCAGATTCATTCTTGGAACGCAAAAGAAAAAAAAAAAGGGGAAAAAAAAAAAAACAAAGAAAAGAAAAAGAAAAAAAGGGAAAAAAGAAACCAAAACAAAACAAAGGTGGAACTTGAAGGGCGTTCGGGTGTGTGAAGATTTATGCCGATGTCGATCGAATTTTTTTTTGTTGTATTTTTTTTTGCTTTTTGTTTTGTTTTTTAAACATCTGTTCGAGTCAATTCATTAATCACGAATGAACACTTTTTCTTTTAGCCAGAGAGGAGCTGTGTTTGGTACTAACTAAAAGATTTATTTCCCATGTTCTTTGTAATTAATACAACATATAACACTGAAATATATACACATTCACGCCACTAGAAGCTTTTGTATTTAATCAAAATCTTTCACTTTGTGGAACGTTTATCGCAGCAACCTACCATATCAACAATAAGGTGTACAAAGCCGGGACGGACGTTTTCCAGCCAAGGGACGTAAGAGTTGATTTGGCCTCAAGCACGTACTCCTCAATGTTCTTTTTTTTTTTTTTCTTTTTTTTTTTTTTTTTTTGGGGGGGGGGGGGGGGGGTTGTTTATTTGCTTGCCCTTTATTTCTTTTTCTTTGTTTATTTGTTTGCCTGTTGTTGGTTTTTTTTTTTTTTTTGCTATCCCATCTCCTGTGCCAGCTCAGTGGCATTGCACCCATGCCGCTCCTTACGACCCGCCCCTCTCACCATAGCCCGTGCACCAGAAACCCACAGGGAGCAGTCAACGTCATCATGAAACAACCCACCAGGTGGACAGTGGTGTTTGTTCTGATCCAACATACGCAGGACACCACCGACTGAGCCCCCTACTGACGACAATAATTGCTTAGTCGCGGAGCCGGCTTGAGCAAGCTCTCCCTCCGGTGGGCGCCACCACATCCCATCCGATGACAGTCCCCATGAATTTGCCGATGCCGGTGACCCCGCCGGAATCACAGCCAAAGACAGCTTTCTTTCCCTTCGTTACAATGTGGCTGACCCTTTGCACAAAACGTAACCTTGTAATAATTGTAAAACCTAAATATGTATAGCTGTTTACAACTTCCAGCTCCTCGCTATCCAGAAACCATTTTTCATTTCTGCCTAAGTAACCCCCTTTTCTGAATACCATAACCTTAGATTTATCTACGTTAATATCTAAGAACCGATCCTTGCATAGTGCACTAAGGTGGTTCAACTGATTTTGTAGTCCTGCTGGTGTTCTTGATAAAAGGGCTAGATCATCTGCAAACAATAAAATGAACAATTCAACTAGACCAGGGCGTAACTGTATTCCATGTTTTCCGGTTTCTTTCATGGCTATGGCTATTTCATTTACAGAGAGAAAAGGGCAGGACTCAACATACAATCCTGTCTGACAACAACAGGACATTCAAACAAGTCGGTCATCGTTTCGTTGACACAAACACAGGACACAACCGATCAATACATGCCCTTTAAGGCCATTAAAGATGGACCAGACAAACCCAAGAGTGTGAAAGAGAGAAACACGATTAACTGAACCGAAAGCCTTTTTCAGATCAGTGAAGGCTACATACAGTTTTTCAGCCTTTTTATTGAATGTTTTCTCAATAACAAAAGCTAGTGTATAGATATGATCTATAGTTGAATATGATTTCCCGAAACCTGCTTGTTCCTCGACGATTTTTCCATTTACATCCATCCATTCTGTAAGCCTCATTCTGAGTAGACTTGTACAGAGTGTACTAACGACACTTAATGAGGAAATACCTCTATAGTTATCAGGCACTTCTGTGTCGCCCTTCTTAAAAATGGGTACAATTATCGACTGTGACCACTGTACTGGGAATTTGCCATTTCTGAAAATTTTATAGAATAGACAAGTCAAGAATGTGACTGATTGTAACCCGGAAACCTTTAACATTTCTGCGGTTATTCCATCACAGCCACACGCTTTGCCATTCTTTAGCCCAGAAATAGCCTTTCAAATTTCTTCCTCGGTAATAGCAACATTTAGTTCATCGACTGTATCTTCATCAACATACCCTGCTGGCAAGAATTCTCTGCCCCTCCGCCTCTTCTGTCCTAAAAACAGCTTTAAAATGCTGGTACCATTCTTCTCATGTTATGTCTTCGCCTGTCTCCTTTTTATGCGTACATGTATTTAACCTTATTTCAGACCAGAATAATTTAGCGTCAAGAATAGCATTATTCAGTCTATTCGCTCTTTCCTTTTTATACGCTGTTTTGTTTTTGTTTTTTTTCTTCTTTTTTGTTTGCTTGTTGTAACTGTCGGTAATTCTTCCTTGCTTCTACAAGGGCAACTAGATGTCTGTTCTCGATTACCCTACCTTCGTCGTCATTATTACCGTGTCCACTTTCTACTTCCTCATTACTCTGTGGTTCCTTTATATCTGAATATTTTTCCTTCCTTTTCATAGATTTTCTGTATGTATCTAAAAGTTTACAAGTTTTCTGATCAGCTTCTTCGCATTTTTTAATCAAACCAAGGGGTCCCTTCATTTTCCAGTTCAGAACCTGTTCTGACTCGCTTTTTCATACAAGATGATGCATTCAACAGACATCCTATAAATCTTGTCATGGCTGACTCAGTGTTTGTCTCAATTTCATTAAAAGCTCCGTGAAGCTCCTCTTCTGTCTCAGGAGAGGAAAAATTGACAAGGAACTCCTCTTCCTTCTCCTTTGCCGAACATAACTTTTCTTTCCAAGCACCCTGCTTATCATTTTTGTTTTCTGAACGGGTACTATTCCAGTTACCAAACATGGCTGATACTGGCAAATGAGTAGACTCGACCTTATCAATTATCTCGAAAGAACACACAAAATCATGCTCATGTAATTCATTAGATATGATAAAGTAGTCAATAACACTGCCCCCTGTGCGACAAATGTACGTAAAGCCGTCATCAAAATCTTTCTCACACATTCCGTTGAGAACAGAACATTGAAACATACTACACAATTCAATCAGTTGAGACCCAAATAAATTAACCGTTGAATCTTGAGAACGTCTTAATACAAATACTTCATCATTATGACTAAAAGGGTCAACCTCCAGATTGGTCAAACCATCCATATCAGCTGTTCATGCATTTAGGTCACCACAAATAAACTAATGGAAGTCTTCAAATCTTTCATACAGGGTATTGACACAACTTTCAAGGGTTTCAATTCCAAATCCAAAGACAAAGAGAGAGAGAGTGAGAGAGAGAGAGAGAGAGAGAGAGGGGGGGGGGTAGAGAAAGAGAGGACAGATTAACTGACTCACAATTGACTATGTAGCCAGTGAAGGAATCATGGACAGATAGATACAGACACAGTAGGAGAGAATGTCAGCCAGACGGATCATGCCTATGTTGTGGTCGATGGAGGAGTCACTGACAGACAGACACACACACACACACGCTCTGAGCTTTAGCTGAGATCATTGAAAGCGATTACTGGCGGATAGACTCACTGACCATGTAGTCGACTTCGATGAAGGGGTCGTTGACTGCAACGACAATCACGTTGCTCTTCTTCATGGCCGCCCTCAACACCAGGCGTCCGATACGGCCAAACCTCAACACAACCCAAGCCAAACCTCAACCCAAATCTTAAGAAAATAACGACCAAAACCTCAAATCAACATACCCAACCCTACCTTCAACATCACACCCAAACATCAGCACATCCGAAACCAAACCTTATTATGGCCAAACCAAAAGCCAACACTCCCAAACCCAAACTTAAAGATCAACACACACCAAATCAATTCAAAACCTTAACACACCCAAACCAAACCCTCAGCACACAATGACCCAAACCCGGTGTAACGAAAAGTTTTAACTCCCCGAATGGTTTAACTCCCAGGGAGTTAAACTGTTCATATGTAAATTTTAACTCCCTGGGAGTTAAACTAGAATGACTCCCACTTTGTGCCAAAATAACTCCACTCAGTAAAACTTCAGAATGTTCTAAAATCGTTTTTGTACAAGTCTGAACAAATTCTTGAAACATTAAGAGGGGGGGGGGGGGGGGGGGGGAAGTCATTTTGTACATATATCAGACTTAACTCCCACCCTGTAACAGAATGACTCCCCTGGGAGTTAGTACATATTAACTCCCGGGAGTTAATCCAGGCGTGTAAAAGTTTAACTCCCTGCTCACTAAGGGGAGTCAGTTTTTCACAGTTTAGAATAACTCCCCTGGGAGTTAATGTGTACACGTGTTTTCTGACTCCCAGGGAGTTACTTTGTAACAGAGGGGGAGTTAATCTGATCATGACTAAGATGACTCCCCACCCACCTATTCCCAGGTGTCTTTCGGTAAGAGAATGGAGAAGGGGATTTAATGTTCATGATCATCATCATCATAGGGAAATGAAATGTCCGTGTACATATTCATGTGCTCATCTATGCATGTCCTTGATATTTTACTATGCCTTTTTGTATATAATCTGTATGTAAAGTCTGTATATACATGAATTAATGGTTTGATGCCTTTGGTAGAAATACTGTACCTTCAGTCTTTGGCGTTCTCTCTCTCTCTCTCTCTCTCATGGAACCTTTGCGACTATCAAACAGTCACCCATAAGTGTGGGCCATTACACTCAAATGGTGTAGAAATGGAAAATTTTTCATTTTTCATTGTGTCATGCCGCCAAATTAGGGAGGGGGGAGGGGGGGGGTTGAGAGGGTAAGGAAGGTGGGGAGAGAATGACGAGTAGTCGCGACGTGACGTAAAATTGTTTGTATTGACTCGCTACATCTGGGAGAGAAGGAAGGAGAAAAAGGGTTGGCATAGATTAGAAATTTGTGTGTGAGACACATGGGATAGAGAAAAAGGGGAGGGGGCGGGGTGGGGGTGGGGGTGGGGTGGGGTGCTGTTTTTGTACAATTTGTACAAGAGGGTGGCTGCTTGGGCCCGATCTGATAAAGTTGTCAAGTGACTCGTCACAGGTGTGGCGGTGTGCGTGTGCCAAGCTAAAAATGAAAGTCGGCCAGCCAATCAGAAAAACACACATTTTTCAATAAAATTCAGGACACTTGACTAATTCACATAAACCAATAATATCGAAGGAAACAATTCTACCTGACAAGTCTTGATCTGGCATGTTAGTGTAAGAACACACACACACACACACACACATTTCGAAAAAAAAAAAAAAAAAAATATATATATATATATATATATATATATATATAAGATGCATGGGTGGTAGCGAGGTGCGGGGAGTAGGTGGTGGGTGGGAGTCATTCTGGTGGTATGTCAGAATAACTCCCCTGGAGTCAAACTAAAACACAGAGGGAGTTAGTTTTTTATATTCTAGTTTAACTCCCAGGGAGTTAAAATTTATAAATGAACAGTTTAACTCCCTGGGAGTTAAACCATTCGGGGAGTTAAAACTTTTCGTTACACCGGAATCGAACCCAAATCTCCGTACACCCAATCCGGCGAAGCTCAACAGAATCGTCTCCAATCAAACTCAGACCTTGACTCACCCAAGCACAAGGCTCAACACACCCCGAATCAAACCCAAACCTTGACTCACCAAACCCAAAGCTCAACATAGTCATCTCCAATCAAACCCAAACCTCTACTCACCAAAACTCAAAGCTCAACGTATTTCCAATCAAACCCAAACCTCGACACACCCAAACCCGAAGCTCAACAAATTTGCAATCAAACCCAAACCTCGATCCACCTAAATCCCAAGCTCAACAGGCTCCGAATTAAACCCAAACATCGCAATATCCGAATCAAAACACACCTTTACCGAATCAAATTTCAATCAAAACCCAAACCTCAACACACTGATTCAACCCAAGCCTCAACATACCTAAGCCTCAGTACACCGTAAAGCCAAAATATATTCACTAATTACTCCCAAACATCACCACACTCCAGCCTGACACTGACACACTCAACCCATTCCCCGGAACACCCGAATCCATGCAAGGCAAATTTCATTGCACCAACCCAAAGCCAAAGCTCAACACATCCAATCCCGAGAGAGTCAAGGAAGAAGACAGAGAGAGAGAGAGAGAGAGAGAGAGAGAGAGAGAGAGAGAGAGAGAGAGAGGGCGGGAAGATGTAAATGCGAGGAGGAGGGGAGAGAATAAGAGAGAGACGGGGATGGGGGGTAAAGAGGGGATGTGATTGACAGGAGTTGGGGACAGAGAGAGAGAGAGAGAGAGAGAGAGAGAGAGAGAGAGAGAGAGAGAGAGAGAGAGACAGACAGACAGACAGAGAGAGAGAGAGAGGAAGGCACTGGCGAGGGAAAGAAAGGGAACAAAAATGATGGTAGAAAAAGAGCGGGACAGAAAATGTATCATAAGAGCGAGAGAGAAGGAGGAAACAAAGAGGTAGACAAGAAAACCCCTCCCCTACCGCCCCCATCTTCTCCTTCCCTCCTTCCCTTTCTTTCAAGAGAAGACAAAGGTTGAGATCGTGCATACCCATTGATTCCAATCTTCACACTCATGCTTGGGGTCTGAAAAACAAGTGTGAACGTGTATCATACCTGCGTGCGCACACACACACACACACACACACACACACACACAAACGCGCACGCGCGATTTCTGGTATGAAACAGTTATTTACTATAACTGTGGTTTTTTGCTGCCCGTGTATTGATGCATGTTTATTTGGACATTATTTTCAGGTTTATTCATGTGTGGGTGTATGTTAATAATTTACTTCGTTATTCCCCAAATAGTAAAAGGCAAATTCGCAGACAACTGTTCAGGATGTGGCGCTCAATAAATTTGTCCTTTATTCATTTATCTATCTGTGTATTTCTTTATTTATATATATTTGTGTCTGTTGAGAACGTGATGGGAATGTCAGACTTCCGCCTTTAGTTGGAACGGTCAAGAAACTTGCAGCCAGTGCAATTTTAGATTAGTTTCAAAAATGTCAGCTTCATACAATTCTTTGTGATCGAAACAGGCTTTGGGAGGACCATGCTACCGACTCCACGGACTAAAGTCACAAAATCAAGTGGAAGCGATCTGAAAATTAAGCGGGTCACGATTGAATAAATGAAAGAAGAGCTGGCTTCGCACCAACGATATTTTCTGTTTCATTTTTGCTGCACATCAAACTACCTTCCACGGTTAACATTAAGATAAAGATTCCATGGGTTATCTACGTCACTCTGTCGTAACAATAGCTTTATACAGAATTGCATACAGCCAAATTGTCTTGTTTTGCAACTAGTGGCTGCTCTATTACAGAAGGAATGGAGGAAGGAATGTGGGGAAGGGGGGGGGGGGGGGGGGGAGATTCTGAAAGAGAAATGTCTGTCTCTGACTGTAGTGCATGTCAAACGACAAAATTACATTTGGGCTTACATGGAACGTGAAGCCCAGAACGAAAACCATTTTGTCTGGTCTTGTCCGGTTAACACGCTGCCATGCCAGAGACTACCAAGGGAAGCTATCTAATCGACTTTTGAATAGAGAACTGTACCAGATAACTTCCCTTTATAAGACCGCTTCTCTCTCTCGGGTATTTTAGGTCGGACTCCTTTAAAATGTGCCTACCTGTATGTTCAGTCTGAATTTATAGATTATTAAGGTGTTTTCCAATTACATTCAATTTCTTGATCTATGACGAAAAGAAAACAAAACGGAGAGAACTCATGGTGAAGGCGAGTGAGTGGTGGTTCTTCGGGAGTGGGGCGATTCGGACATGTAACGCCGGCTGTACGGTTTAATACGATGCTTGACTTTTAGTCTGCATATTTATCTTGACTTTTGCTTAAGTATTTAATGTGTCACAACCCATACCGATTCCTTCTGCCAACGTCTATGGACAAATAATGGTGGACGTATATCGATTTACATTCGAATCGAAATCAAGATGTTTCTAAGTAGATAAACATCACGTTACGTCACGTCAGGAATACGGTAAACTTCAAGGAGCTGAGGGACTTCTTTCACGCCTCTCATTTGCCTTTGAGTATTTCTTTCTGTTCAGTCCTCGTTCCACCAAAGATCAAAGTGAATTTCAGAATTACAGTAGAAAAAAAACCGGACTTGATGTAACTAAATATCAGGGTTCTAAATTCTGATCTGTACAACATGAATATGTGAACATATTAATACATGGGTCAGCGGTAATAATCTTAGGGTTTTAAGTCATCTATCTGTCATATCATATACTTTAAAGCGCTGTACATTTCAAAATAATAGACTACTGTAAAGTTGATGCCAGAAACAATACAAAATTGGGTGGACAGTGTTGTGTTTGTGTATCCAAAGCTCGAAAGTAATTGTACATTAATATTGTTCAGCCTCGTTCTGATAAATTTCTTTCTTTCCCATAAGCATTATGGACTTCCGCCCAACTGAGTTGACATGGGCAAAACAACGGAAGTGAAAGCAATAAACATTTGAACACACGAGCTGTTTTTCAAGACTGTTTAAGTAGTTTGATCGAATGATCATTCAATAATACAATACACAACAATCTGGCGATGAGGATCATGTAAGAACAAACAAACAAAGAAATCATATAATCAAATAAAGATTAGCAAGTTTACTTAACTTTGAAAAGTTTATGGTATATTCGGACGAACGGAACACATGGAGAAGTTGGAAGAAATGGCTATCGAAACTTGAAAATTTGATGTGTGCTTTGGACATTACAGATGAGAGTAGAAAGAAAGCATTGTTCTTCATCATGCAGGTGATGAAGTTTTCGAAATATATAATGCATTTTTCGTTTACAGATGAACAAAAAAGTACTGAAACTATCAATGCATACGCTGTTGCAAAACAGTCACTGACTGACTACTTCACCCCAAAACAAAACACCTGATTTGATGTCTTCAAATTTCGTCAACAAAAACAGCAAGAAGATGAGAACATCGATTCGTTTTATATAAGACTAAGAAGCCTGGGCACCATGCGTGATTTTCATGATCTAGACAAAGACATTTTGGCTCAGATTATACCACGTTGTACTTCTTCTCGAGTTCACAGAAGTGCCTTGAAAGGCAATTTAACTCTGCAGGCAGTTCTTAATGAAACGAGGACCTTGGAATTATCAGAAAGTCGTGCGGCTGAAACTGAACCAGCAGCCAGTGGAACTCAAAATTCAGTGAGTTTTGTTCCCCAAAAGAAAAATGACCCAAACCGACAAGAACAGATCAACAGAAAACAGAGAAATATGGAGGTGTATTTCACGATCAATACAGAAATTCATTTCAGCACAGTCACTCTTCCCGGCAGAATTCTACTCAAAACAGACATGGAGGGCATCACAATTATCATGGCAGATCAGGAAGCCAAACTAAATGTTACTGTGGAGGTAATTTTGCACATCAAGGAAAAAAAAAAAAAAAAAACGGAAAAAAGATGTCGATTCTGTTTCAAAAGTGGACATTTTACCAGCGAATGCCAAATATCATAAATAATAAGGCAAATTTATCCTGAAAATGAACAAGCAACTCTGCTGATGTTGAAGTCCGAAGTAGAAGCTCATCTACAAGCAGCGCTGAAAGCATCTTCCATGTTTGAAGTCAACAAACTTTAAAACACCTATTGTGGAAGCTCAAATTTTCAGTACACCCTGAAATTTTCTGTTGATACTGGGGCAACTGTGAACATTTTGTGTTCAGAAACTTTCAAATAAGCATGTCTTGACATAAAATTGTGCAACCGATCCCCCTTAGTTAATCTATGCTTTTGACTCAAAACACCCCACTCCCTGTCAAAGGATGTTTCTCAACAAATATTGTTTTTAGAAACAATACTGTGTAAGCTACATTTTATGTTGTTGAAAACAAATCACATAAATAAATGATCTGCTAAGCACAGCAACAGCACAGTCGCTGAACATGGTACATTTTGCATTTTCATCAAACTCGCTAAGTGCTGTCACATCAATTGCTGATAGTTTTCCAACCCTCTTTGATAGTAACATGGGAAAAATCAATGACATCAACATGAAATTACATATTGATCAACCTGTGGAGCCAGCAGCATAACGTCACAGAAGTGAAGTTAACTTTTAAGAAGTTAATATGTGCTGGACATTAATTTAAAAGAAAGACATTTCAATGAGGTTTAATTTTAAAGTTATATTAGGGGAACTTTTTTCTTAAGTTGGGGAGGGATGTTGTGTTTTTGTATCCAAAGATCGAAAGTAACTGTACATTAACATTGATTTGCCTCGTTCTGATAAATATCTGGGTTCTTTTCCCCGTAAGCATTACTATTATGGACTTCCGCCCAGCTGTGTTGACAGGGGGCGAAACAACAGAAGTGAAGCCATAAACATCGGAACACACGAGCTGTTTTTCAAGACAGTTTAATCATGTTTGATTGAACGATCATTCTATAACACAATACACAACAGACAAGCAGGTTTATGTTTCTGGCCTAGGATGTAAAAGTTAGGGTTGCATCTCAAATTGGATTAGGGTTAGGTTAGAGCTTCCCCTGTTTCCCAATGAGCTGGATGTGATAAAGTCGTAAACGCGACATATGCCCCTCGCAGTTTTGTTCACAACATGGTCAATGGGCTATTGACTGCTGTTGACTATTTGTATTGGTCCAGATTCAGATCAAGATACCGGCTCTTCCGTTTCGTTATTTGCTCTATCAAGTGTCATTCACCCGCACTTAGAGCTACATATCACTTTGCTCGCTATTTAGTCATATTTGAAAATCATTTTCATTCTCGGAGCTGCTCGAAAGTATAATGTTTAATAACACAGTGATGCTACTAAGAATTAGATTCAAACAGACTCACCGTCTTGCAGGCAGTGCCGTTGGGTTCTTTTCGTGACGAATTTGCACTCGGAATGCAACATGAAACGCCTGCAACGATTGGTTGGCTTAAATTACCTGGCCAATCATATTAATCGACAGTGCCTACATCTTTTGTCAGCAAGAATAGATCTATCATTTCCTTCCAGGCTAGGAGAAACTACTCAACTGCCCCATTTCTAAATATGAGACTGCGAACATGCGGCATCAAACACAGCTACTTGATCACATCGGGATTTAAATATAGATAGATACTGATTTGGAACGAACCATCAAGGCAACGCTTATTGGTTTAAATCTAGCAGATCATTTCGATGATCTACCATTACCGTTTGCATGCAAACTGGCTAATTTCACCAATCGACTGTTACAGATAAAATATATCTTGAGAAAAGCTGTTTCGGTTTTGGTCTATTTCGAGAGAAGAAAAAAACCCCACCAGAATGCCATAAATATTCAGCAGATTCGTACCTGGCATACCTGTTGATATTTGGGCCTTTTTGCTCTGAAGGTTCTGCTGCCAACTTGGTTGAAGGTCAACGAAGAAAAAGATGGCGGCTAGCTTTTGACGCAAACATGTTACAATGCATATGTTGATTGACCAATCAAACTTGCGGATATCCTTAAGATGTAGACCTATGGACCATCTGTGTGTGTGTGTGTGTGTGTGTGTGTGTCCCTGCGTTGTGCGTGCGCGCGCGTGTGTGTTTGCGCGAGTACAAAAGTGAATGAAAGCAGCCTTTTTATGCTTGTGCACGAATGCTATGGCGACACGACTGGAAAAAAAAATTGCATACTATCAGCCAGGACACACAGAGAGAGAGAGAGAGAGAGAGAGAGAGAGAGAAGAGAGAGGCGCATTTGAGGAAGGGAAGGAAAAAGGGATCCGGACCCATCCACTTCCTCCTCCTCTACCATCCGCCCACCTCATCCCCCAACATAACTCGGCCCCTGACGCGTTTAGGGCAGCAAATGGGTACTCCCTAAGCGTGTGGCAAGAGGCCTAGGACATAGCGTTGATTCATCAGTCCTCGCCACTGTCGACAGACAATTTGGCTTCCACCTCTTAACTTACACCACCTCTTTTTTTTCTCTCCTACACTGGTGTCGCCGAGAAAAGAAAAGAAAAAAAAAACAAAAAAAAAAACTGCTTGAAAATACTGTGGGAGAATCTTTTAAAGGGAGAAAAGCGCTCCTTCTCCAAAGAGAAATTGCACTGCGCCTGGGAAACAGATAAACACTCCTCAAGAAAAAAAGAAAAGAAAAGAAAAAGCACACACACACACACACACACACACACACACACACACACACACACACACACACACACACAATGTTGCATGTGCGTATGTGCAAGCGCGCGTAGCCCCTCAAACGCCCCTTTTCACCAACGCGTCCTCTTCCTTTGACGGAGGAATGTCACTGATTGTGTTATCGTGTTAAGTCCATTTGCTGTGTGACACCGTACCGACTAGCTTGTGCAGAGTGGGTTATGCACGATGGGGCGGGGCGAGAGAGGGTTGAGACGGACGAAGAGGAGGAGGGGGGTGGGGGTGGGGGGGGGTGGGGGGGGGGGCAACTGGTGAATTCCCACCTTCCTACCAATCGCAAAGGAATTTACACAATTCGACTGATCACGTGGTCCGAAGTATGTGTAAATATTCATGAATGAATAAGACAGATATGAAAAACAAGGACGAAGTTTAAACAATTGAGTTTCTGATTCAACTTCTTTCTCTTCGATAAAAGCAAAATTGAAGGGAAAAAAAAACCCAAAAACCTTTATGGACCAAAGAGCAAAAAGGAATTTTGTACGTATCAGACTCCGCCATTTTTGTTCACCATGCATTAAAAAATAGTGACGATCCTCTGATAAGGAAGAAGAAAAGCTGTCGGGAATGCTACTGTCGGGACAGAGACGGGGTGGCCGGTGTACCGTCAACCTGAGAAGTAACGTGACAAGTAACTTGGCCGCCGTCAGTTCTGCCACAAACTTGGCAAAACAATCTCTGTGGTTCTGTAGAAAAAACAAACTGGACGGAACAGACCAACCCTGACTTGTCACTTCGTGACGATTTTCTCCGTAGATATCGCTGCCCTATACTTTGTGCCTGCTCACCTGCCACGTGATATTTTTTTTAGCCGAAATACTGCTACAGCTTGGATTTCCGTGGCACGGAGGAGGGGACGGGAGGGAGGGGGTGGGGGGGGGGGGAGGGGGGAATGGGTTGTCAAAATTCGTGGCCAGTGAAGGCATTATAACATTATCATGTCTCTGAGAGAAGAGAAAACCCTCTATAGGCAGGTTAGGACAGTTTCCTTGGAATACAGAAAACAATTCTAGGATCGTTGCGGGAAATCCGTCGTTCGATGATCAAACCAGGGAAGTCACTTCGTGCGTGTGTGTGTGTGTGTGTGTGTGTGTGTGTGTGTGTGTGTGTGTGTGTGTGTGTGTGTGTGTGTGAGAGAGAGAGAGAGAGAGCAGAAGACAGAGAGAGAGAGAGAGAGAGAGAGAGAGACAGACAGACAGACAGACAGCAGACAGACAGAGACGGAGAGACATAGAGAGAGAAGCACAACTCATCACATCACACTGCCATCGCCATTTACTAACCTTTTCTATTACACATCTCACAACACACAAGCTTGTACAAAAAAGATTAGTTACTTGACACTGTCGCCCCATTACACAGGGAAGGATAAGCATAAAGATACGCAAAATTACATTTCACAAAACATTTTTCCCCAGCCTTGGCATAGATAAAGAGAGCAGATCTATGTATACCTGTGCCTACATGTCCTTACACTCATGCGTCCCCCTACCTATTGGCATCGTCTCCGGTCTGGGTCACCATGACTGACCCGAAAAATGAGATGCTGCTTCTGTCATCTTGATCTTACATGTCTGGGTCACCTAAACGCGTTTGCATTACATGACACGGGGTCATTATGACCCCAATTTGGGTCGCTTTGACCTGTCGCCCAACTCCAGGTCACTATGACCCGATCTGGGTTGCCAGGACCTTTGATTCTGAGAGGTCACGTCATCGGAGAGCTAACAGACATAAGAGGAGGAGTCAACACACAAGGGGGTCGGGACACATGTCCTGAGTGAAAGGTTGAGAGCTATATATGACTTTAAACGAATCCTGCAGTGCAAGGGTGGATAACTGACAGTTTGGGGTTCTGGCGGAGGAGATTTGGGAAATGAATTGATTGACACAGAAGTGGAGGAAGAGGAGGGAAAGAGTCATGACCTCTTTTATACAAAAGAAAAGAAAAAAAATCATGATTTCAGACTAGGAGAACAGGACACACACACACACACACACACACACACACACACACACACACACACACACACACACACACACCATAACACACAATAGGACCGAAAATGTTTTAATACGATTAACTGTATTACGTAAGCTACATTAAATCTCTCTCTCTCTCTCTCTCTCTCTCTTCTCTTCTCTTACACACACACGCGCGCGCGCGCGCGCGCGTATATATATATATATATATATATATATATATATATATATATATATCAGTATCTATCTATACTATACCTTTGTCACCGCTTATGACCAATATATACGACTGTAATCTCCACTATGTTGTTATTCAAACTGAAAAGATATGGGAAAAAAGAAGCATAAATTAAAAAAAATTAAAATACCTTATCACTCCTCAATCGCCTCTGAAACACTTACAACGCTCATAGTCTCTCCCCTTCCTCACTTCCCAAACTGAATCTCTCACTTACACATCGTCAGAATCAGAAAGGCTTTTCAATGTTGAAGACAGAAAAGAACAAACAAAGGTCACGTTTGCTCCGATGGTGAGACAATTAAATAACGATGGTGAAATAATTAAATAGCGTAGTGAAACAATTAATAGCGATAGTGAAACAATTAAATAGCGATAGTGAACATTAAATAGCGATAGTGAAACAATTAAATAGCGATAGTGAAACAATTAAATAGCGATAGTGAAAAATTAAATAGCGATAGTGAAACAATTAAATAGCGACTCTGGGGCGGAATAAGTACTCATGAAGTGGGGGGTGGGGAGTCTTCCAAACTGTGGCCAGGACCCAGGGGCTGCGTGGGTTCCTGTAGGATGCAGGGGCAATGCCTTGGCCCACGATTTTGTTAATGCAACAGGTGTATTGGGGAGTCTCTCCTGGAAGATGACAAAATGTCAAGCTGTTCACCATGTATGCCCGACTAAAAGCGTTTTGTTACTTTTAATGTTAACACCTGGTCATGGATTATAGTTCAATAAATCAAGCTTTTACCTGTGTCGACAGCAGCGTTCCCAGCATCGTGCTGACGAAAACGACACTTTGCCCGCTTCTTCTTCGTATTCTAGTTTTTGATGTTCAACGGCGGAGGCATATATGTGCTTTAATTCGATGACACGCTACTAGCAGAAGCAAAACCTAAGCAGAAAAGAGGATAATTGTGCTTTCGCTTCTCTTCTCGTTCCCGAGGGTTTTAGGCGTATCTAACTATGTGACCAGCAAACTCATACAATTTCTAAAGTTTCAAAAATGTCATGGGGTTCGGAGGGGGTGGCGGTGGGGGTGGGGGTGGGGGCAGAAGTTCTTGAACAACCTAGAAATCCTCAAGAAATAGTGAATTAATCTCAATGGAAAGCGCAACGAGGATTACTAAAAAGTACTGATATCCACAAACTTGTGAGATTTGTGCGGATGCAGATTACAAGCCGGACCCAGTACGCACAATGACATTCGCAAAGCAGCGGGGAAAGGCTGCCAAAAAAAAAAAAAAACCATTGAGGTAGAAACCTGTAGCTACCAGCAACGTGTAACAAGAAGAAGATTATAGAAAGCTGAAAGAGTTTTAGGTGTATTTGTGATACCTCTGGGGACAGGCCAAGAGATCTACGAATGGATTCCTTTGAGGTTCGATCAGAGGTGTTGGATCGTGCACAGGTTTGCAGTTTCCCAAGTGCCATTCCAATCATTTACCGTTAACGTCTTCCCGTCTTACTTTACATTCCGTTTCATCGCAGACAGACTTTTCAAACATATACACAAAGATTTTTGATCCAAGACAGTTTTTCAATTTGGTCGTCTACCTTTGAAAGAATTCAGCCTCCTTTTTAAAAGTGACAATCCCAATATTGACGCTTTAAACTTTCCACGGCTTTGTAATACAGACTTACAAGCACACCAAACTCAGATTTATAACACATGTAACAAAAATGTATAGCCCATGAAACATAGATTCACAACTCGTGCGACACAGATTAATAACCCATGGAACACATTCATCACCCAACACTGTCGTCAGGCTAAGGTTTCGTTCAACTGTTGCAAAAGATCAACTTACGCAATGTCGTTTCAAGCCAATCCGACCTCAATGGCCAAAGAAAGAGAAAAATAAAAGAGTATGAAAAGTATATAACCCCTGAAACCTCAAAACTATGAAAATTAAACATGAACAAATGTCGTAAGGGAAAAAAAGACCACACCTCATTTCACAGTTTGCCATGACTGAATGAGACGAAAGCCATTCATTTCCTCTTTGAAAACAACAGGTGCACATCATACACACAAAAACGGAAAGCTAAATTTCTCCAAACGATCTCTTACACTCTCTACATCAGCCTCTTCATCGTCCCATTTTCCCAAGCACTCTCATGACTTCTTACACCTCTTTTCCCATCCTCACCTTTCCATCTCTCTTCCCCACCCTAAAACCCCGGCCTACTCCTGAAAGTCCATCAGATGCAGGCGCTGGATTGCCTTGAACTGGTCCGGGATCTCCATCAGCGCGTGCAGGGCGAAGGTCGCCTGCGGGTTGCCCCGCGCCTCCTGGCTGATCTCGCTGAAGTTGACGAAGCGGAAGTTGTCGAAGCGGCGCGCCGGCAGCTTGTCGTCGAAGTCGTGCATGGTGTCCCAGGGCCCGTCACCCACGCCGACCATGATGATGGAGAGGGGGAAGTTGCTGGCCTCCACGATGGACTGCACCGTGTCCCGCTCCGCCGTCACCTGGCCGTCGGCCACGATCACCAGGATGTGGTACTGAAGAGGGGAAGGGGAATGGGAGGGGAGAAGACAGGAAACGTCATAACTAGTGAAACGCTCAGTCGACATCGCAGGTCGTACAAATCATGGTTAAACACGGGACTTTGTACATATTAGATAAAAAAAAAAGCAGTCATCATAAAGATAAACCAGGAGGTACACAGTACAGGAGTGATCAGTGGGGAAGGAGGATAGGAGATTGCTACTGATAAAGGTCGTTCGAACCACAGTCTAACTCATTTTATATCACAACAGAAACCGTTACAGTCAATAATGTATCCTGTCACGCTAGGACTCTGTCTCAAGATATGGGAACTCCCAGCCTCCAGAAACTTATCTGAAAATGAAACAGCACGCGTCGACAGCTGTAATGGCCTTTTCATGCTTACAAACAAGAGCATTATACTGATAGTAGCAGGAAGCTGTAGAAATAGTACAGCGTAAGCAGCACGATTCCATTACTTGAAGCAGCAGCAGTATAGATAGTAATAACTGCAACATTATGGTAAAACTAGCAACAGCAATGTTGTAGTATTTATGCGATGACGGCAGCGCGGAGGATCACCACAACATTAAACGACATACCGACTTCTTCTTCTTGACGATGTCGAGGGCCTGGTTGATAAGCGGGGCGAAGTTGGTGGGGCCTCCCAGCCTCACCTTGGGCGTCATGTCGTTGTAGATCCGCAGCACGTCCTGGAATCCCTGACAGGACCCTGTCCATCAGATCATATTCATCTTTATCTTCACGGTAAGCGAGTGTGTCGGTTAGTGTCTGAAAAAACTACAGAAGCACCTGTTGACCGCATACAGGAAAACAAAAGCTGGAGTGGGAATGATACGTGACAAAATCAAACAGGTTCTAGGAAACTATTCTCCATGAACAGTGAGGGGGGAAAAGGTGAAAGACAGAGAAAGAGTTGTTCAGACATCAATGCTGAATGGACCTTTCCCGCAATCCACGCTCTTTTACCCATAGCTGTGAGAGGCAGGGTTGTCATAAGATAATTCGCAATGGAGTGGAAGGTGAGCGCGTGACTGTAGGTGGGGGGCAGTCTGTTCTGACAAAAATATCACTGCAGTTTTTTTTTTTTTTTTTAAATGTTCAAAAGCGAGCGCGCACTACTGCGCACATAAGCACGTGTGTGTGTGTGTGTGTGTGTGTGTGTGTGTGGCAGTCTACGGTAGAAAGAAACTCGTGGAGAGCGTGGCAGCAGAGAGTCCTCAGAAGAGAAGCCCCCTTCAAGCAAGTGTTTCGGCCCTTATCTCCTGACACTCTAGGGGGTTGGGCCACACCCGGTTCATGACTCCGGATGTCCCTCTGCTGCCCTTTTTTTTTTTTTTCCCATCTTGGGACGAGCCATGGCTGGGATTCGAACCCATGACCCTCTGGACATGCTCATTTTCCACTTAATGACTCGCGCTTTAACCACTGAGCCACAGGGACACCTGATATTTGTAGGGAAATTAAGCCTTATGAAGTCACTTTGTTCCTCTGAACCAAATTCCATGCTTTTTTTTTAAACCTCTCAGCCGGCATACTGCCATAGCTTCAGGGCTTGGTTTTTGTCTCCCTGAATGAGAGTGTTGTCATGAGGCTGTATGTGGTTCCTCAACCTAGTCCATTTCTGCAGTAGTACTTACTTCATCTTCCAGACTTTCATAAAAATGGTAGGTGAATGGGTCCAAATTCTTGCGCGCGCGCGGGGCGTGTGTGTATGTGTGTGTGTGTGTGTGTGTGTGTGTGTGTGTGTGTGTGTGTGTGAGTTGGGGGTGGGGGTGGGGGGCGGGGGTAGATAGTTCTCATTTTCCAAATTTTTAAGTAGAGGGAGGACGCACCATAAAATGGCGTAATAAAAAAAAAGTATTGAGGGGCCAGAAGTTAGTCAAATATTGGCTAGGGCGTTGGCTCCGACTACTTCCCCCTCCCCACCTCCGGTTTCGCCGCCACTGAGAGGTGGAGACTGTTGCAGCAGCGTTTATCATTGCAGTGCCCTCAGGAACCTAGTGGACAGAGGTGTAACACGCCAGAATCACACCACATTGGAAGGGGTACCGCTCACGTGCCTTCAAACCATTTTCCTCCACATTTTCTTTCAGTCAAGGATCAAAGTGAACCCCTAGTTAGAACACACCCTAACGCTCTATCAATGCCAAACAAACATACACAAGCTGGTATATCTAACGTTTTAAACGGATCCGACCTCAACACTGGACGGAAAGAATCTGCCCTTGTAAGGGAAGTTAACCAGTGATATATGAATATTCAAAACCTCACTAGATAATTTCCCTTGGTGATGGTAGAGGTGTGTGTGTGTGTGTGTGTGTGTGTGTGTGTGTGTGTGTGTGTGTGTGTGTGTGTGTGTGTGTGTGGTGAGTGAGTGTGCGTGTGTGTGGGGGGGGGGGGGGGGGGGGGCGGGTGAGTAAGCAGGTGGATGTGTCTCTGTGTGTGCGTATGTATGTACTATAGAACACACGGGCATTGGTTCTGCTCAGTTCGTTTTATTAACTACACCAAAAAGTTTGTTCTCACCGGCGGCGGTAGGTTTGTCTGTTAGCCAGAAAATAAAAATCCACGGAAACCATGCTTGGTCAGGATTCTTTTGTAAGCTGGTGGCTAAATTCCAATCTGTCCTAAAATCTCCTGCAGGGCCCCTGAGGAACAGCAACCAAGCCTGGTGAAGGTGTTTATTTTTCCTGCCTTCTGTTCCCTGCCTCCGAGTGGCCTTACTCCAGCGCCACAAATCTCAGCTTTTCATATGATGCCACACCCAAAACGGTCCTGCCCTAGCGTCAGCACTACAGCCCACAGGGAGCAGTTTAACGTCGGGTCGTGATGAGGAAACCCATGAAAGGAGACACTGAACTGTTGTCGAGTCACTTCAGTTGCGCTGAGTTATGCCTCCTTTAATCAAAAATACGCAGGGCACCACCTATTAAACCCTCTACTGTCGTAAACTTGTCTTGAAACACACCTGTTCAAAAACTGTTTACCCCCTACCGCGTGATGTGTGTGTGTGTGTGTGTGTGTGTGTGTGTGTGTGTGTGTGTGTGTGTGTGTTTACTTTGCGTGTTTCGTGTTTGTTTTCATGTGCTGTTTTTGTTTGTTTGTTGTGGGGTTTTTTGTGTGTTAAAACAAACGTGAGTTCAAGCAGCTGTATTTTTCCGTGCACACGTGCTTTCTATTGACTTATTTGACTGGTTGTCACGTCTGCATCATGTTGTCATTTATCATTGTGAAGGAATGCCAGTAGATTGTGTCTGGTTGGTTAGCACTATAGAAATCTTTATCGTTTTTAGTGTTATTGTTGTTACTGTTTCTCTTTCTGTTACAATTATTGCTATTGTTGTTGTTATTATTATTGTTGTTGCCTTTCTTACAGTTAGGTGAATTTGGTGGCGCGTTTAAGCTAGACTACGAATCTACTCACCATGATGGATCGTGCTCTGTTAACTTCGGCTGTCGTGAGCAAGTGTTAAGAAAACTTAAGAGAGAGAGAGAGAGAGAGAGAGAGAGAGAGAGAGAGAGAAACAGAGAGAGAACAGAGAGAGAAGATGCGCAGCGTGTACAAAACATGCCAGTAAGCTGTTCATCATCACAAATGGCGAAGAACTTTCCAGAATTAAGCGAATCACGTAGCACGGCACACAATTTTCATATATAGTAATACTGAAACATGGATGAAAAGACAAAACCTTGAACATCAATTTCAGTATCTGACCGAGCTCCGTTCATTATCATTCTTAGATGCTAAGAAGGCAGCTGTCGTTTTCAATTCTGAAGACCAGTATGGAAATCTCTTCTTAACATGTCCCGCCATTATTTTGTTTCCCTTCACCGATCGGTTCTTTGCTTTGTCCACAATGCATATCCTTGTTTCCATCAAGCCAAACGTTCTTCTTGAGAACAAAATATTCTGACCATTCGAAAGTTCCGATTATTTGGGGAACCAATCAGAAATGTGATTTACATGGGAGGAAAAGAATACAGCGGAGCTTAAAATTCCCTTTTCGACTTCTAACTCATCAATGCAACAATTTTTTTCCCTCGTTTGCATCGAACTTGACGTAAATTTTAAACAGAAGGAAGCCAGACCATACACAATGATATTCCAATACTGCCCCTTTTAAAAAAAAAAAAAAAAATCAAACTCGTCTCTTGTATTTTCATATATTTCAATGTGTTTTCATGTCAGGCTACGTGGTTCGCCGAATTTTCTCCGCTTTGTAGTGACTGGTGAATGAAACCTGCGACTAACGTCTGTTGCTCAGACAAGAAAACTGACGATAGCAGGGGCAGCAACTACCATGGAGCTGAGCGAGAAGACAGAGTGGTCGCGAGTGAAGGTGTCGCCGAACCCGTAGGCCGGGATGGCGCCGTCGTCGTCAAAGGGTTCCAAGGTCTCTCCCAGAATGCAGATCACCTGAAACCCCAGGATCAAATCTCGTTTAACTCGACTGTGTTGATGGTGGTGGTTATGGTCGTGTTTTTCTTTTTAGATTTCCATTACAGATAAGGATAGATATTTATCGGAACAGAAAACAGTCCACAATATATCAAGTAAATAATGGCTTGAAAGAACAATTCTAATGGTTATTCTTCCATTACCAAAACTGACAATCTATAACAGCAGTTTTTTTTTCTCAACTTCCATGATACGAGTAGTGTTGCTTTACACACACACACACACAACACAACACACACACACATACACACTTTTTTTTTTATTACCGTTTTCTGTTATGTGCTATAACTTGTTTGAATTCATTATGGATATTTTCTCATCTGATGAAAATCTCCCTCGCTCTCTCTCTCTCCCTCTCTCAATAAATTAATAGTGTGTGTGTGTGTGTGTGTGTGTGTGTGTGTGTGTGTGTGTGTGTGTGTGTTATACACACACTATGTGTGTCTGTGTGTGTGTGTGTGTATTCGTCTGTATTCATGTGTGTGTGTTGTGTGCATTCGTCTGTATTCATGTATGTATGTATGTATGTGGTGTGTGTGTGTGTGTGTGTGTGTGTGTGTGTGTGTGTGTGTGTGTGTGTGCAAGAGAGAGACAGAGACGGAGACAGACAGGCAGACAGAGAGAGAGAGGGAGAGAGACAGAGGCAGAGAGAAAGACAGAGAC
Organism: Conus canariensis; assembly: GCA_033310375.1. Lineage (NCBI taxonomy): Eukaryota > Metazoa > Mollusca > Gastropoda > Neogastropoda > Conidae > Conus > Conus canariensis. The sequence continues at coordinate 62,978,950 of CM065718.1, read as the reverse complement.
AGACAGGCAGAGAAGAGAGAGAGAGAGAGAGAGAGAGAGAGAGAGAGGAGAGGAGAGAGAGAGAGAGAGAGAGATGACAAACAGGCAGACAACGAGGAGAGAGAGAGAGAGAGAGAGAGAGAGAGAGAGAGAGAGAGAGAGAGAGAGAGAGAGAGAGAGAACAGAGAAGAAGAGCAGAAGAGAGAGAGAGAGAGAGAGAAGAGAGGAGAGAGGAGAGAAGAGAGAGAGAGAGAGAGAAGAGAGGAGAGAGAGAGAGAGACAGAGACGAGACAGAGACGAGCAGAGAGAGAGAAGACAGCAGAGAGAAGAGAGAGAGGAGAGAAGAGAGAGAGAGAGAGAGAGCAGCAGAGAGAGAGAAGATAATGAGACTAACCACAGTGCTTCCCAACAAAGGGCCACATCAGGCTGTCACCACGTTAAAATCAACTCACAGTCAGTCATTCACACAATTCTTTAAAATACATCGAAAAACCATCCAAAAGTTTGTTAAAAATCTTTCCACTGTAAAATCTCAGATCCGATGAAAAATGTTAATCTCTTTCAAGAACTCAAAGACAGCGTCAGGTGGGACATCTCTGAACAAGGTTTTCATGGAATCCGCCGTAAAATGTTTGTGTCTCACATCGTGCAAGTCCCAACACTCTAAAAGATATGTTTCATTGTGAGTGGCACATGACATGGAATGCACCACGGAGCTTCTTCACTCTTTAAAAGGTACGAATGGGTAAAATACGAATGGCCGGTGTGCAGCCGGCACAGAACTGTTTCTTCTTTACGACCACCAGACGTAGATGAGAGGAACTCCTTAAGGTTTGGACGGATCTGAAAGAGTTTGTTATCCGTCTGTGTATTCCAATCCTCCTGCCAGAGGTCTCTCACATAATCGTTAATTTTGGGTTTCAGATCTGAGCAGGGGATATATATGTTGGACAATTTCTCTCTTGTGGCATTCTTGGCTAAACGATCAACCATTTTCGTTCCCTCCGATGCCAACATGACCAGGAACCCAAGCCAGAATAATGTTATAACCATCCGCTTTCAACTTGGTCAAAAGTTCAAAGAAGTGTAAAAGCTCTGGATGCTGAAGGTTGCGGCCAGCTATGGCCTCCAACGCTGACAATGAATCCGACAGAACCAGAAAGTCCCTCCTCGTAGATTGTGAGATTATCCTCAGCACCAGAACCAGAGCTGTAAGTTTAGCAGAATAAGCAGAAGCCTCTGAAGGAATATGTTCTATCAGTATCTGAGAAGGAGCACCAGGGCAATAGGCTGCACAGGCCACTCCATCTTCAGACTTGGAACCGTCAGTGAAAACTTTTTGATAGGATGGGAATTTCGAACAGAGGTCAGCATACAATGCCTTGTACGCCAGAGAGCTGGTAGACTCTTTGCGAAAAGCTGCAAGATCGAAACGAATCTCTGGTGTGAAAAAGGTCCACGGAGGCTGATCTGGAAACTTGGAAAAATCAGACACAACTCCTAGGTCTAGACCTGCATTCCGCGCGTGAGGCTGCATACGAAGACCAAACGGCGGAATACAGTTAGGGTTGTTTTCGAATTTCCTTTGGAACTGAGAGTCAAAGACACAGTCATAGGCAGGGTTCTCCGGTTCCGAAAAAAGTCTGATATAATAATTCAAAGACAGTTTCAGCCTGCGGTTGGACAGTGAGGGTTCACCTGCCTCTGCGTACAGGCTGTACACAGGGGTGGTGCGGAATGCTCCAAGACAGAGACGAAGCCCTTGATGGTGGATAGGGTCCAAGAGTTTTAGGTAAGATGGTCTTGCAGAGCCGTACACAGCACAACCATAGTCCAGTTTGGAACGGACCAAGGCTCTGTAGAGGTGCAGCAAAGTTTTCTTATCAGCGCCCTAGTCAGTGTGCGCTACAACCCGCAGAATATTCAGAGCTTTCAGGCAAGAAGTTTTGAGGTTTTTAATGTGGCTGAGAAAGTTGAGTTTCTGGTCAAAAATAACTCCTAAGAATTTGGCCTCTTTGACAGCTGGAATGGGAGATTTCCCTGTTTGAATTACGGGATCTGGAAAAAAAAACTGTCGAAAATTATGGAAGTGAATGCACTGTGTATTCGTAGGAGAAAAAGTAAAGCCGTTTTCATCCGCCCAATGATGAATTTTATCCACACAAAGCTGGAGCCTGCGCTGGACACTCGGGTACAGGCTTCCAGTTGCGTAGACAGCAAAATCATCTACAAACAATGAGCAGTCTGAACCCTGTTGAACTGACTTGACAATGTTGTTGATCTTGATGCTAGGAGACAGTATGCTTCCTTGTGGAACACCCAACTCCTGCTCATGAACATCAGAGAGAGTAGCGCCAACCCGGACCTGAAACTGTCGTTGTGCCAAAAAATTTTGAATGAAAAGTGGAAGATGACCCCGAAAACCAAGATCATGGAGATCATGAAGTATCCCAGATTCCCAGGTGGTATCGTAGGCCTTCTCCAAGTCAAAGAAAATAGCCACTGCGTGTTGTTTGTTCAAAAGGCGTTCCGAAGCGTAGATTCCAGACGGATCAAATGGTCAACTGTGGTTCGATGTTTGCGGAAACCACACTGTTCTTTCGCCAAAAGGCCATCGGTTTCGAGTTTCCACATGAGTCTAGCATTGACCATTTTCTCCATCAATTTACAGACACAGCTGGTCAAAGCTATGGGACGGTAGTTTGATGGGTTAGAAAGATCTTTTCCAGGTTTGGGAATGGGAATGATGAGGGCTTTTGGCCACGAAGGTGGAAAGAAACCAGTAGTCCATACATGGTTGTAGACATGTAGCAGGATGTGCAGACCTTTTTGCGGAAGATGTTTCAAAAGTTTATAATGGATTTCATCTATACCCGGAGAGGAATTGCTGCAGGAAAGTAAGGCAGATTTCAGTTCGTTTAAAGTGAAAGGAAGATTGTAGTAATGCTGTGGTTAATAGCGCGGGCTGCAGGCCGGGATTTTGTGGGTTCGAGTCCTGTTACAGACATTTGTTTGTGAATTTTGTGGGTTCGAGTCCTGTTACAGACATTTGTTTGTGAGTTTTATGGGTTCGAGTCATGTTACAGACATTTGTTTGTGAATTTTGTGGGTTCGAGTCCTGTTACAGACATTTGTTTGTGAATGTGTTCGGTTTCAGACAGCCCGCTTAGGGCTGTTTAATATCTTACGAGACCGTATGAGAAGACTGGTATCATACGTTTCGTCTCTGAGAGAGTCAGTCAAATGTCCTGACCAATAGTACAGGCACAAGTTTATGGAGAGCGACAAGCAAGCAAGACGCTCGATTCTTCCTACCGACAAGTGCTGTTGGGAGGCAGCAGCCTACTGTGTGCAGGGGATGCTCGATTTGATTGGGGAAAAAAGCTGAAACCTCAGTGAATTTTTGTAGAACTCAAACGGAAAAGTGCTAACAAGCCGACAACTTGTTCTTCATCTTGGCTGCGTCAAATACAGGCTAGTGTATCTAGATCATTTTGCATAGCAAAGTCCTCTCTGAAATTACATTGGCAACCGGTTCTTTCCCGCTCACGTATGTTTGTTATGCGAGTTTCAGAACCCACATCGCTCGAGTCTAACACTACTGTCTAACACTACAGTACACGCCATCATATTGCCCAAAAGGCATCCCAGCGTTCTAGGGCTCGGGTCTTTAATCTGACACGGGGAAACGTCTCCGCGGAGCTATCTGTAAGTACGACAGCCTTCATCGACAGCAGTTATGTTCCTTTGTCCGCTTTTGGCACAGGTGTCTGCATCTCTCGAGGCCTTCTTGACTCCGATGAATATCATGGAAAGATGCGCACGGTATAGCCAAGTCGTTGAGTGGCTGGCCAAAACAGAACACCACAGCATCCTATGCATTATCTTGATTGTCCATCTTTCACAAAAATAGTCTTCAATCAAATCATCATTCACACCCTGCTTTCAGTCACCCGGTCTCGACTTCCCCCACCACGTTCATGCCCCTTAAGGTGTCGTGTCGGTGCATTCATGGGAACTATCGCCAGATCAACATGATGGGGATGGGGATGTTTACTTGCCCTGCCTAGGTCAGTAAGCGGAAGTTACCGCCAGTAGACAGCCAAGTATATGGTGTCGTTCATATGACGGATCAGAACAGGCACCACTGAACACCACCAGGAGTGACTCAGTAGCCTAAGTTGTCTCCCCTGATGGGACTGTCCATACTAGCGCTACAGATCGACGAGTCTGGATTTGGTCGTCTTTGGGAGAGCCCGAATGAGCGCAATTAGAACAAAGCTACTTCGGGGGCACGGATGATGGGTGAGAATGAAAAGAAAAAAAAAAGAAAAAAAAAGGCAGCTGAACTGCTTCTGACTGTGATTTGCCCTACAAAAGGTAAAGTAGTCAAGCTATCTCCCCCCCCCCCCCCACTCTCAGCCCCCCCCCCAACCCCCGCCCTCCTCATCCCAGTAAATAAAGTTTCATCACAAAGATCAGTAGTTTGCACGGGGCCGAATTCAGAACGAAGAAGAGAAATGCTTTACACATCCAGAACATTAAGCAGTAAAGGCCAAAGACGTAGGTTAACGATTAATTCAACAGCTGGTGAGGGTGGAGTGCATAACACGACAAGGTAGATGTCTTATCTGTTTGGTTGGAAGAGGTCCACAAATAGCATGGGATAGCTAGTCTTCATTTTTTGGTAATGGCTAAGCACATAAGGAGGAAACTTAAATGCTTTAGTAATCATGGTATACAGTGCATGCTAACTGTGCCAAACAGTTATTCAGTTTCCTGCTGGTAAAGGTTAAATTCGCATGAAGAAAAACCGATGTCTATTTGGTATGGTAGGAGGCGACCGCAAAACAAAAAAGTGCAAAGTAACTGACAACTACTTTACTAAAAGTGCAAAGTAGTGTGAAATCTTCCACTTGCCGGGTTCAGGGAAGGCGAAACTAATACTTTGCCTACTAGTATAGGTAAAATTTGCCTATTCGATCTTTTCTACAGTTATTGTCCGAAGGCGGAAGGTAACGTATAGAACTACCTTTTTGTGGCGAGACCGAACTCTTGAGAAAGAAGATAAAGGCACAGTCTCTCTGAAAGAAATTGAGTGCCGGTAGAAGGCGAGTTCCCAGAAGGCGCAACACAAATGACCGCTGCTTTGCCCACTGCTAAGGTGGAAACTCCAGAGAAAAGACAATGAAAGGCTGAATCATCTGACGGAAGGTGACCGCCGAAAGGCAACAACTACTCTACCTGCTGGTAAGGATTGAGCTCGTCGGACCCGATGTGGTGGAGGCACTTCCCGCCGAAAGTCTTCTTGCCCTGCATGTAGTTGCTGCCCGTGTAATCTATACCTGTAAACACAAAGAGACAGTACACACCATGACGTACTAGCTGTTCTCTCTCTCTCTCTTCCTCTCCCGCCTCCCCTACTGTTAACCCTGTACTACCCCCTTCTCCTTCGCATCCGTTTAGATCACATTTCAATCCCGTCATCGCTTCGCTGTTTTGTCGCCTTACAAATGAGACTGTCTGGCACAAAAGTGACTCACTCTTAATCTGCCCAGTATGCTGCCGAGTCACGATGCTAAATTTTGAGGTCAGATAAAGACTCTGGGTTTGTGGACTATGGAGCAAGAAGACAAGTCACGACACACAGGAAGCACTCTGAATACGTAAAACTAGCCGCCCCCTTTCACCCCCCCCCTCCCTCCCGCTGTCCTCCCATCTCTCCTTTGTCTGTTCACCTGCTCTCCCATGCCGACTCCCATTCCTTTGCCCGTTTCTCTCTTTGTTCTGTGTGCTCAGTGTTGTCTTTTCTGCTAAGCAATATGGTGTCGTAAGCAGCACTCGTTTGTGTTATAGGCCTGTCATTATTCAATTATGAGAGCTGGAATGACCCTACTTGTTTGTTATTTATCTCTTAATCTACCCTGTATGCTCATGCGAATCACCACGACTATCAGTACTCAGATCACTTTCAATGTAGTGGAAGGACCGAGGAGGCGGTAGAAGAATTATGAAAGGGGACGGGGGTGGGAGGTGGGGGAGGAGGTCGTGCGTGGAACATCTTACTTCCTATGAGCTGGCATTACCAGGAATGCCACCCTTCCATCTTGTGTACCGAAATACTCAAGAAATGCAAAAATTCCACGACCTTTGCTCTTCAACGAACATTTTTCGTTTGCCGATTTTAACCCCAATGGTCATACACGAATCCTTATCTAAGTAACTTCGTATGGGTCATGGTGAAGAAGTAATAAGAATTCGTTTTGCTGGCAATCACTTTGAAGATAGAAATAAGCTAAGCCTGTTGTAAGGAGCTCCGTAAGAAACACGGTGATTTAGACATCAGATTCGTTCTCATGACAATCATCATGAAAATGATTTTTTTTAAGCAAATATGTAACACCCCTGCCAAAGACCACAAAACTAACTTCAGATGAGGAGAGAGTTCTCTGATGATGCGGAACGCACAGAGGATAGCGGGCTACAACAAAGGTGAAGGAACCCGCCGCAGGTGAGGGGACTCACAACAATGGAGGGAACTCGTCACAGATTAGAGGGCTCCCACAGACGACAGCAATCTTCACAGGTCAGAGCACTAAAATTACAGATCACAGCACCCATCACAGTTCACCACAGAGGACAAAACTCACCGAAGATAAGGTTGCAGGACTCGAGACCAGCTCTCCTTATTGCGTCACTGACGTCATCCAGGCTCTTGAAACGGTCTACAATGTGGTTCACGTCCTGTGTCTTGAATAACTGAAAGTAACCGACAAACAACATAAATCAGGCCAGCTCCCGCTTTATAAAACTGTACGGTAACTTTTCTGTCGACATTGCAGATTGTCATACGGAAAATTAGGGCAGGTTTTACTCAGAACAAGGTGTACAACGGCATTCAAAACGCTCGCG
>CM065718.1:62954559-62964559 GCA_033310375.1 Conus canariensis | reverse complement strand
ATGTGTTGACCCACATTTGATGAAAAACAAAAGTTTGACAAATGCTGATTGATGTTATGCACTGATCTCGCTTTGCAACTGCTATGGAAAAGAAATCCACAAAAGTACGTTTTGCTAACGTTGAAAAGAAAGTGAGTAACTTTTACTAATTGACGAGAAAATGTTTTCGGTGACGATTTTTTTTCAACCCACAGTTACAAACCCATTGATAATTGCTTCAAATTTAGGAGTGATATTCTTTTTTTTCTTTTTTTTTTTAAAATCCCTCCGTGCCGTGAGCTACACGCAGCCACGTGACACGCGTTCCAGAGAGCCAATACTCCACGGTCCTACAACACAGCAAACAATTGTGTGTATGGGCGTGAGCAGCTCATTAGTTCGTCCTTTAACCAACAGCTTCTATGTTTGAATATTATCATTTTCGTGATCATGAACACCACCACACCACCACCACCACCATCATCATCATCATCATCATCATCATCATCATCATCATTTCAAGATACGCGTGATTCAAATCTCACTATTTCAGTAACGTTAACAGAGGGCTACAGTGTTATCATGAAAACACCATTGCATGCAAGCATGTACAAACACACACACACACACACACACACACACACACACACACATACACACACACAAGAAGATGAATGCAAAGAACAGACCTCTCTTCCTTGAGCTCCACGTATAGCGAACGGCACACAGTACAGTCAGGAGAAAAAGAAAAACAACAGAAAGTTGATTGTCGAGTCAGTGTAGATTCTAAACGGACGAATCTAGGACAGTCATGTTTGCGGACGTGTTAAAAAAAAAAGGAACGAAAAGAAAAGAAAAAAAACCGACAAGGGGTAACATTATGCGACGCCTTTGTTATACCAAGAAGAAAGGGAGAGGAGAAAAAAAAAAAATGTCAGGCGCAGTTTAAAAATAGACCACCCGCAAGACAGCAGAAAACCGGTTTAGCGCCTCCACGGTGAAATTATGCAGGTCAGAGAGACGTTCATACTGAGCAACGAATTCCTACCCCCCCCCCCCCCCCTCCCCTTCCTCCCTCCGTCCCCCCACCTTTCTTTGCCTTTTCAACTTTCCTTTACCTCATCTTCGTTTACTTTCTTCTTCTTCTTCTTTTTTTTGTTATCTACTTCCCCCTCCTTTCTTCTACTTGATCCGACTTTCCCCTGCCTTTTTTTTTTCTTTTCTCAACTTGCTGTACCTTTTTTTTCACGTTCTCCAGGTGAATAGAAAGGTTGAAGAACTAAGCTGCCAAATTAAGGCAAACAAACACTGAAATAACGCGCCTTAATTAATCAACTAACTGGTCTTCTTCAGGCAGGACACTTCAGAACGTATTTTCTCCAGCTGTTCCTGTTTGGTTCCATTTCCCCTACATGCTACGCCTTCCTGGACTTTTCCGATCTTTTGCTTCCTTTCCATAACTTTCCCATGCCTGCCTTTACCTATTTGACCTGTCTGTTCCACTTTTCCTGCCTCTCTCCCTACTGTCCCCTGCCTTCTTTCTGCCTCTCTCCCTACTGTCCCCTGCCTTCTTTCTGCCTCTCTCCCTACTGTCCCCTGCCTTCTTTCTGCCTCTCTCCCTACTGTCCCCTGCCTTCTTTCTGCCTCTCTCCCTACTGTCCCCTGCCTTCTTTCTGCCTCTCTCCCTACTGTCCCCTGCCTTCTTTCTGCCTCTCTCCCTACTGTCCCCTGCCTTCTTTCTGCCTCTCTCCCTACTGTCCCCTGCCTTCTTGCTTTCTTTCTTTAGTTCCTTACCGTTCTCTACTATCTGTACCGTTTCCTAACTGTCCTCACTTTCCCTCCTTTTCCTACCAGTTTCACCTTTCTCCATCTTTTTCACTACCTGTTCCCATCTTTCCCTGTCTGTCGCCACATTTCTCTACCTATTCCCACCATTTTAGGCGTGTTCCTACATTTCTCTGCCTTTCCCTACCTTTCCCAATTCCTCCAGCCGCACCCCACCCCCACCTGCTCCACCTTTCCTTACCTGTTTTCTACTTGTTCCTACTGTTCACGACACCCCTCCTCCCATAACCATCGTCTCATCTCCCCCCCCCCCTTTACCTGACTCCTCTCACCTGTTCCAATTTTCCACTGTCTTCTCATACCTGTGGTTATGTAATCTTTTCTGTTTTATTTTCTAACCTTCTTGTCATTTCCCAGACTATTCACTCCCAAATCTTACAAAAGCATTTGAACTTACTCCGCCAGACAACATGGAAAAAACGAATCACAAGACAAAACACGACGCGTTTCGACCTCGTAGATCTTCTTCAGGCAAGAGATACGACACTCAGGACGATGAAAATAAAGAACGAGCAATCACTTATGTTGTCAAATTCGGCGCAAGATGGGCGTTCAAGACGATGAAACTGTTATACTGTGCAACAAAACACAGCACAACACAACAGAACACGACGCAACGCAACACAGCACACCACATCATACAACAGCACTCCACAACACAGCACACCACATCATACACCACTCCACAACACACCACACCACATTATACAACACCACTCCACAACACAGCACACCACATTATACAACACTATTCCACAACACAGCACACCACATTATACAACACCACTCCACAACACAGCACACCACATCATACACCACCACTCCACAACACAGCACACCACATCATACACCATCACTCCACAACACAGCACACCACATCATACACCATCACTCCACAACACAGCACACCACCACTCCACAACACAGCACACCACATCATACAACACCACTCCACAACACAGCACACCACATCATACAACACCACTCCACAACACAACATACCACATGACTCCACAGCACGACACGACACGACACGACACAACACGACTTCACACAATATAGCACAAAGCATTGCACAGCGCTGCAAATCCATGTAATACGAAACGACGCAATAAAGTACCATGCAAATACAATACATTACAATATCACGCAATGCAATGCAGTGCACTGCTCTGCTCTGAAATACCACGCAATGCAATGCAGTGCACGCACTGCTCTGAAATAGGGACAATACAGCTTGTCTCTGTCTGTCCCTCTCTTCTCCATCATCATCATCTCCGTTTCCTCCATCTCAGTTCCCCAATCATTCATATATTGTAGTTCCCCCCCCCCCCCCCCCCCCCCCCCCCCCCCCCCCCCCCCCCCCCGTACATATTTTATGACACCAGGATTGAGAGAGTGGTTGAGAAGGGTAAATGGGAGGGGGGGTGGGGGTGGAGGAGTTTGGAGGAGGGGAGAGAGAGAGAGAGAGAGAGAGAGAGAGAGAGAGAGAGAGAGAGATGTGGGTTTGGGCGCGCGGTGCACACACACGTTGTGTGTGTGTGTGTGTGTGTGTGTGTGTGTGTGTGTGTGTGTGTGTGTGTGTGTGTGTGTGTTTGGGGGGTGCAAATGTTTGCGTATGGATTTGTATGGGTATAAATGTCTAATTTTGTACATGTACATAAACCACATTGGAAAAGGTGTCTATGATTTTGTTTTAGAGGCCTGTTTTACCCACAAATTGATTTATCAATGTTGAATTGTTTGTATTCGTGTTTTACGTGCCTGCAAAAGCATTTTCCTTGTGTATATGGGGACATAATAAAAAGTCTGAAGTCTGAAGTTACAGCACAGTACAGAAAAGTACAGAACAGTATAGTACAACAATATGCAACACTACATAGCACAATGCAGTCCTATACATTATAACACACAGTTCATTATCCATGGGTCATGGTCTGATGGAAACGAGGAACGAAATATAGAATATAAACCATAATATGTTGTCATTCTTCTGCCAAGCTGCGCTGTCAGCTATTTTGTCAGAGAGAGAGAGAGAGAGAGAGAGAGAGAGAGAGAGAGAGAGAGAGAGAGTTGCCACGACACTTGACCACTTAATATATAACCTAGCCTTCAGATAACGAGGCCACGACACAAAATCACGGGGCTCTTTCTTTTTCTTTTTGGAGGGGAAAGAGGGGGGGGGGGGGGGGGGGGGGGGGGAGAAGGATGTGTAGGAGGTGGGGGCGGGGAAGGGGCAAGGGGGTTCTTTAACATTGGTAAAAAAAAGAGATCCTGTTTCGGTTTCAGCGCGCGCGCGCGGTGTGTGCGTGTGTGTGTGTGCGCGCGCGCGTGCGTGCGTGAGTGCGTGCGAGCGTGTGCGTGTGTGTCCTTGCGCGTGTGCGTGCGCGCGCGTGCGTGTATGCGTGTGCGTTTATGTGAGGCGGGGGGGGGGGGGGGGGGGGTGAACATTAAAACTGGCATTTTCTTCACAATCACAAGCGCTAGCACCCAGCCAAGCTTGAAAGGAGGATGAACAGTGTCGTAGTTTTCCTTCTCGCCAAGATGTCGCCGACTGGTTAAGACCTGAAATGTACGATTAACATCATCGTTATTAATTTCCATGTTACGCAATTGACATTTCTTTCAAACTGTGGTTCATTTACACTCACTGCTGAATATACGAATTAAAGATAGGTTGCATGCTGAGATATGCAATCGTTATAATAAGTATCAAGTGATATTCTACCGAATTCAGACGTGTTAGTATCATTTCTACCAAGAGAGGGTATACGTATAACTGAATCTATCAATTCATCTAGAACCAACCACACATAGATCAGCTTGCCAAATATCGCCAAGAAGTCTTTGCATGTTAATCACTGACAGTGGGTCATGCAGCTGAAGCCACATTAAAGCAGCAACAAACAAACAAAAAGAAACAAACAAACAACAACAAAACAATCTTTGTTGTTTCAACGGTGACAGATCTGTACAAAACATATGCCAGTGCATGCTACATTTTGCCAGTGACAAAAAAAAAAGCGCGTATGAAGGCGAAATCTGAAACGGATCCTTCAAATACATTAGAAAATCATGTATACTAAATATTAGTAAACAGAACGTAAAAAGGACGTCTCACTTCAATTCTCAAGCTTACTGATTTGGCACATTTACTAAACACCTTGGTCTTAACACGCAAGCAATCACCAACGGACAACACACACACACACACACACACACACACAAACACACACGCACGCACGCGCACGCCCCACACACACACACACACACACACACACACACACACACACACACACACACACACACCACCAGAGTGTTTGCTCAGATTAGCTGGCTGTGACCACACAGAACTTTTCATCCAAGATTTGAGAAAATGCTTGCCATCAATAGCACCCCCCCCCCCCCCCCAAGCCCTCCATATCCCTTCCCTCAACCCCATCTCTTCACCCGTCGCTTTGTTTCCACAGTGCGCGCGCGCGCATGTGTGTGTGTGTGTGTGTGTGTGTGTGTGTTGTGTGTGTGTGTGGCCTCGTTATCTGAAGGCGCGCGCCTCTCTCTCTCTCTCTTTCTGTGTGTGTGTGTGTGTGTGTGTGTGTGTGTGTGTGCGCGGCGCGCGCGCGCGCGTGTCCTGTTCCCAGTATCAGTCGCAGGATGACGTTTCCCTTCAAATCAAGTTCGTGAGAAAGATGGGCAAGATGAGGCAGGTAAGTACAGATTCTGGCTGTTGATGCACCCGTTACGAAGCGAAACGAAATATTATTTCGAACACACTTGCAGCCGTGGGGTTTCTCGTAACACGTGAGTCAAATGGGCAAATTGTCTCTCACGTGTCACAGATGATTGTGCAGACGACACGTGTCTCCCCAATCCCCACTGCTTTCCACACCCCCTCCCCTCCCCTCGTCCCCTCTCCTCCGAACCTCCCACCACCCTCTTTCCTCTCCGGCCAAAAAAAAAAAAAAAAAAAAAGTCTAAGAAACGTGTCGGTGCTCTGATGTCGGATGGAGGTAATGCAGCCTTCAAACTTATTATACAGAGTCAACGTTCAAATCAATGCTGATGCATGGCAACCACCGCGAACAATGTTTTGGGTCTTTGCCAGCATCGCCATGCAGACAGCAAACAAATGAGTAAATAAAGGTAAGAGAAGTGGGGGGAGGGGGGGGGGGAGGAGGAGGCGGCAGGAGCGTGCTAGGGATACACCTGTGTGCATCTCTGGAAACTGCTGTATGTGTGCGAAACAGTAGAAAATGTCCTCGGATTTGAACATGGAGAGAAAGTAGGAGAGGATGGTTTACTCAAGTATTTTACAATCTTACAAGCTTACTTTGTGTCGTTATTGCATGTTTTGTTTTGTTTTTCTCAATGTCCTCACACTGTTGTGTACTTCGATCCCAATCATTTCCTTTGCATTCTTCATTGATCCTTTTCTTTTTTTTCTTTTTTAAAAATAGATATATAAATGTTCCTTGTCCTTTCTTCGTCTTTTGTCATCTTGTGTGGCTTCAGGCTCCTTGGGTTAAACACATCTCCACTTCGATGTATTCCCCACAGGCGGCAGGTAGTACTGGATTGCATGATTACCTGCGGCAGAGGAGAACCTCCCGACCCGACGTTAGCCGTCTTCCTAGAGAGAGAGAGAGAGAGAGAGAGAGAGAGAGAGAGAGAGAGAGAGGGAGAGAGAGAGAGAGAGAGAGAGGAGAGGGAGAGAGAGAGAGAGAGAGAGAGAGAGAGAGAGAGAGATTCGGATTCGGAGATTCGAGAGAGAGAGAGAGAGAGAGAGAGAGAGAGAGAGAGAGGAGTAACTTAAAAAAAAAAAGAAAAAAAAGCCCGATGATCCTCATGAAGGGGTAAGCGGACTAGTCATTATGCAAACAGCAGTTGTAAAGTAGTACATTGAAATCGAAAAATATAACGTAATATGCACTGTAAAAAAAAAAATAAAAAAAAGAAAGAAAGAAAGAAAGAGCACTAATCATGATTTCCAGAATATTAGAATAGAATATTAACACGACTGACCGATTAGCAACAATAGGGTCATACGAAATGAGAATGGAGGAAACTGGAGATGCTACCATTTTGCAGATTCTCTGCATTGAATGCTTTACATTAAAAGACTGACGGATTCCGCGTGCCACTATGGTCTGAAGAAGGCAGTAGCAGGTTTAAACTCACGTCGATGTCGATGCTATTTTGATGGAATTCAATTAATTTTTTGTCGGATTTTCTGAACAGTCGGACGAAAAGAAACGAAATGCAAGTCATTTTCTTTAGATTCTTTACACACACACACACAGAGAGAGAGAGAGAGAGAGAGAGAGAGAGAGAGAGAGAGAGAGAGAGAGAGAGAGAGAGAGAGAGCAAAGGTAGACAACCTCGTTCGACGAGAAGCAAAATGATCTCAACAACGAGTGAAGTCCCTTAGTCTCCCCTTCCCTCCCCCTACCCCCCCCCCCCCCCCTCTCTTCTCTCTCTCTCTCTTGTTTTTACCCCCTTGTGTGAACATGTGGCGTTTGAAAATTCGCGTGACTTACGTGGGCGCGCACTGCAATGTGTAGTGTGTGTGAGCATGCACATTTTTTTCAGCAGGTCAAATATTGATTTCCTTGTTCTCGTTCTACGAATATTTTTTCCTATTTCATATTGTGTTTGCAAGGCAGCTAACAACGTTGCACTGAAAAGTCAGCAGGCAAGCTGTCGCTGGTTATTCTTACTTCATCCGAAACGCCCAATAGCCTGTCGCTAGCAATTGTCATCGGCCAATACATTCATTCACTTGTCGCCAGTGGTTCTGCCTGGCCAGTATGTTCAATAGCCTGTCCCTGGACATTCTTACTGGCCAAAGTATTCAATAATCTGTCACTAGTTGTTCTGACTGTTGAAAGTGATTTAAAAAACTGTCACTACTTATATTCACTGGTCTAAATGTTCAATAACCTGTTGTTCTGACTGTTCAAAGTGATTAAAAAAAAAACCTGTCACTACTTATATTCATTGGTCTAAATGTTCAATAACCTGTCGTTTGATCTTTTACAGACCAAAATAATGATAACTGGTCGTTGGTCATTCTTACAGCGCTCAAGTTCAATGACCTGCTGCTCCTTATTTCAGTGGGCCAAGATGTTAAATAAGAAGTCGCTGATTGGAGTGATTCGCCAGAATTATTCAACAGTCTGTCGCTGGTCGTTGTTTTGACCGACCAATATATTTCAGAACTTGTCGTTAGCTATTTTTACGGGCCAAAACCTTCAATAAACTGTCCCTAGTTATAATTACTGGCCATATACTTAATAACCTGTCGCTAGTTGGCATTACTGGCCGATAGTTTTGATAACGTGTCGTTGGTTATTCTTACCGACTATACTACTTGTCGCTGATTACTCTTAGTGGTCAAACTAAAAAATAACCGGTTCATAGCTATTATTACTGGCCAAATCATTAAATATTCTGGTGCCAGTCATTCTTACTGGCCAAACCGTTAGACACTGATGCCAGTTAGTCTTACTGGCCAAACCATTGAATATTCTGATGTTAGTTATTCTCACGGACCATACTATTAAATAATCTATTCCCATTTATTCTTACTGGCAAAACCACCCAGTATTCTGTTGTCAGTTATCTGTATTGGCCAAATTATTCAGTGACCCGTCCATAGCAATTCTGGCTGGCCAATTTTTTTTTTTTTTTTTTTAAAGACCTGTGGTTAATTATTATTATTTTTAATGTCCAGAATTTCGGATTTGAAACAGAATGTGAACAAGGGAGGCCATTCATTCGTCCATCACAACCCATAAGTGGTGACTAAACACAGCGGTGAGCGAAAGTGGCATTTTAGGTATTAACAGTAAAACGTGATGGAAAAAAAACCCGGCAGATTACAACAGAGAGATTCTGTCTTCTTCGACTCACATGTTGTGAATAAACACGGCAGAGAATGTGACAGGCAGTTTGCTGCAACTCACATGTGGTCAATAAATACCGCAGAGAAAAAGAGCGTCAATCTGGCTATTCATTATAAGTCACATGTGGTGAATAAACATGGCAGATAATAAGACAGGCAGTTTGCTGTAGCTCACATGTGGTGAATAAACAAGCAGAGGACAAGGGAGGCAATTCGCTGTCACTCACGTGTTTTAAACGAACACCGCGGAGAACACGGGAGGCAACTCGTCTCTATTCTAACTCTCATTCAGTGAGCGAATAACACCGCCGACAGATGACGTGCAAAGGATGTTGGGCACAAATGAGGAGAGACAGAAGCATGCATATCTTATCATGGACGTGGGACGGATTTCAGGTTTCTCACATCACGGTGTTATTTTGTCTGTTTTCTTTTCGCACAGACATGCACAGATAATGAAAAAACAAACAAACAAAAATGGGGGGAGGGGGGGGGGGGGGGAGGGGAAGAAATCACAAAGTGACACATTATTAAACTTGAACCGGGCAACTAACGATTACCTCTCCCCCCTCACTCACTCCCTGACACCCCCTCCCCCACCGACGTGTGTGTGTGTGTGTGTGTGTGTGTGTGTGTGTGTGTGTGTGTGTGTGTGTGCGCGCGCGCGCGCGCGCGTTATAGTTGCTGGTGGTGGGGGTACCTTTTTTTTAAACAATCATTCTGGCTATCTACCGGGTTTTAGGTAGCCATCCCACAATGACTGGCTACATAAAGTGTGGCTGACTAGCAACAGGTGACCGGCTACTGCACCCTTTAGTGAACGGTCACTTTCAATGTGACATGCAATTCGATCTTGACAGTGTACTTAAAGTTTAGCCAACACCACGTAAGGTAAGGTAATGTTGCTTATAGCCCAGCCGACCGCAAAGGGCCATGTCAGGGCTTTCACCACGTTGAAGTAAACTCATAAGTCAGAAAAAACAAAACCACCATTCACACATCTCTTTAAATACACCTTCTAAAAACGCATCAGAAACTTAAAAATCTTTTTTTCCGTAAAATCTTAGGTCAGAAAAAAAAAATGTTAATCTCTTTCAGAAATTCAAAGATCAGGTCAGGTGGGACATCTCCAAACAAGGTTTTCATGGAGTCTGCTGTGAAGTGTTTATGTCTCACATCGTGCAAGTCCCAACACTCTAAAAGAATATGTTTCACTGTGAGTGGAACATGACATGAAATGCACCACAGAGCTTCTTCACCTTTTAAAAGATA
>CM065718.1:62929559-62949559 GCA_033310375.1 Conus canariensis | reverse complement strand
TGAACTACCATCTGTCAGCCTAAGGCCTCTGAGCATAACCCACAGAACTGGAGGGATGTGGTGAACTACCATCTGTACAGCCTAAGGCCTCTGAGCATAACCCACAGAACTGGAGGATGTGGTGAACTACCATCTGTACAGCCTGAGGCCTCTGAGCATAACCCACAGAACTGGAGGGATGTGGTGAACTACCATCTGTACAGCCTAAGGCCTCTGAGCATAACCCACAGAACTGGAGGGATGTGGTGAACTACCATCTGTACAGCCTAAGGCCTCTGAGCATAACCCACAGAACTGGAGGAATGTGGTGAACTACCATCTGTAGAGCCTGAGGCCTCTGAGCATAACCCACAGAACTGGAGGGATGTGGTGAACTACCATCTGTAGAGCCTGAGGCCTCTGAGCATAACCCACAGAACTGGAGGGATGTGGTGAACTACCATCTGTAGAGCCTGAGGCCTCTGAGCATAACCCACAGAACTGGAGGGATGTGGTGAACTACCATCTGTACAGCCTAAGGCCTCTGAGCATAACCCACAGAACTGGAGGGATGTGGTGAACTACCATCTGTACAGCCTAAGGCCTCTGAGCATAACCCACAGAACTGGAGGGATGTGGTGAACTACCATCTGTACAGCCTAAGGCCTCTGAGCATAACCCACAGAACTGGAGGAATGTGGTGAACTACCATCTGTAGAGCCTGAGGCCTCTGAGCATAACCCACAGAACTGGAGGGATGTGGTGAACTACCATCTGTAGAGCCTGAGGCCTCTGAGCATAACCCACAGAACTGGAGGGATGTGGTGAACTACCATCTGTACAGCCTGAGGCCTCTGAGCATAACCACAGAACTGGAGGGATGTGGTGAACTACCATCTGTAGAGCCTGAGGCCTCTGAGCATAACCCACAGAACTGGAGGGATGTGGTGAACTACCATCTGTACAGCCTAAGGCCTCTGAGCATAACCCACAGAACTGGAGGGATGTGGTGAACTACCATCTGTAGAGCCTGAGGCCTCTGAGCATAACCCACAGAACTGGAGGGATGTGGTGAA
Organism: Conus canariensis; assembly: GCA_033310375.1. NCBI lineage: Eukaryota > Metazoa > Mollusca > Gastropoda > Neogastropoda > Conidae > Conus > Conus canariensis. The sequence continues at coordinate 62,948,504 of CM065718.1, read as the reverse complement.
CTACCATCTGTACAGCCTAAGGCCTCTGAGCATAACCCACAGAACTGGAGGGATGTGGTGAACTACCATCTGTACAGCCTAAGGCCTCTGAGCATAACCCACAGAACTGGAGGGATGTGGTGAACTACCATCTGTACAGCCTAAGGCCTCTGAGCATAACCCACAGAACTGGAGGGATGTGGTGAACTACCATCTGTACAGCCTAAGGCCTCTGAGCATAACCCACAGAACTGGAGGGATGTGGTGAACTACCATCTGTACAGCCTAAGGCCTCTGAGCATAACCCACAGAACTGGAGGAATGTGGTGAACTACCATCTGTACAGCCTAAGGCCTCTGAGCATAACCCACAGAACTGGAGGAATGTGGTGAACAGTTCTTCAGTGCCATGCCCCAATCTTTTCACACGGACCTGGGAAAAAGAAACAGATATTAGTGATACCAAGACAAAATTATTTTTGTATTTCAAATGACTTTTTAATGCAGAACGTGTGCGTGAATCTAGGATTGTGCCATCTGTTAGCATCTTTCTAATAATTTGGATACACGGCTTTCAAATGTTCTTGAGTGTCGAAATATAAAATGTTCACGTTATCATCTTTCTCAACTAATAAAATGTTAATCTTTTCAACTGTCGTCAGTGAAATATAATTATTACCGAATCTGAACCTGTCGGTTCTCTTAGTGCGGTATGACAGGTACTGTTGGACCCGATGTCATAGATGAAAGAACACAATTGTTGTGTTTTTTTTATAATTCATTTCTATAATCTACAACTGGCTGGGGAGAGACAGCGTGTGTCTAGCTCTTTTTCAGGTACTCGTTACCAGAGCCTAACAATACTTTCTCTGTTTCTGAATTCAAGAACAAAACTTCGAATAAAAACGATTAGCTTTTGACAACTTACCTTATTCTGAAAAAGATGTTAAGCCAGCTTCATAGTATGAATTCAACATATTGTATGTATCAGATTGCCAAGAACTAATTTAACAGCTCTGCTGTCTGTAGATTGTATTTCATTCAACAAGCTGTGCAGGGTTAAAAAATAACTTATTCATACATCAATTTCGATCGGACGAGGTAGTGACTGTGGTAACGGAGGTTTATTGTTGTTGTAGTATCTTGATCCATGGCATGGTTAAGCATCAACTGCTGTCAAAAATTTCCACTTTTCCTTGCTATCATTATCAAATTCTCAATTGCCAATGTAATTTCTTGTCAAGAGAGTATCCCAAAACTTCGTCTTGTGAAAGTTGCGAAGTTTTGCCATGTACACTTAATGCTTGTAGCAATAATGTCGGATTCTCCCCGTTAAGAAAATCATGATTAGTGTTTTCTCTCCTGAATGTGTCAGCCCATATATCACTCCATGTACAAGCTAAATGTAATTATCTCCAGGTGATGAATATCTTGTGCTTAATTCATTTCCCTCGTCTTCTTAGATTTGCATTTGTCTTAATGAAAATATTGTCTGAATACTATACCTATGTCTTTTTTCTATGGTACATTAGGTAGGTCATAAGTAGGAGTAGCACACACATCAGAAGTAATAATGACACACTGAAGGGTATGGATATTCTGAAAAGATGACCTAGATATTACTGACGCTTACTCATTCAGATTCTCCAGATTAACAGAAATTGCTGATACAAAACGTCGCTTATTCTACTAATTTTCACATTTTAGAGCAGTTTTGCAAGTTATTTGTTACTGTAACTTTTAATGATAAATAGGACAATTTATTATTAAAACTCAATTTAAAAAATAGTAAAAGCAAGGTTTATGACCTTCAAAGTCAATGCCACAAAACATTAAAGCATGATTCAGGAATAATAGTAAACACAAGAGAGAAGGGTGTAAGTACAGAGAGAGATGAAGAGAGAGAGAGAGAGAGAGAGAGAGAGAGAGAGAGAGAGAGAGAGAGAGAGAGAGAGAGAGAGAGAGGAACACTGCGATATACACCAAGTGAAGTCGTATTCCCAGCAATGTGCAAAAAAAAACTACATGAAAAAAATGTGATCGAGACTTGTTTGACAAAGTCAATCAAAAACAGTACAATTGGTCAAAACAACACAAACGTATTTCATTCGACGCCTCTCCATACCCATCTTTTCCCCTGTCTCTGGCTTCTCTACAAACACATCAATTTACATGGTTGCTCGAAAGTGTCAACTCACTCACTGCCCCCTCCCACCCCCTACCCCGCGCACATTAAAACACAAAAACACGAGACACCCGCGCGAAAAAAACCACCACAACAACACACCACCACACACACACACCGCGCGTCAGAACACACAAACAAGCGCTCGCGCACACACACACAGATCAACGCGAGTGGGCACACAAACACATACACGCACGCACGCACGCGCACGTACACACACACACACACACACACACACACACACACACACACACACACACACAAGCGCGTGCACACTCACGACTATACATGCGCGCGCACTAATTGTATAACCATGCGCTCCCCAACATCTCACACATACAGACACACACACACACATACAGACACACACAAACACGCGCACACAAAACACACACAACCGCTCGCAAGCACACACACATACATACATACACGCACGCGCGCTCACGTCTGCAAATGTATACGTATACAACATACGTGCGCGCACGCACACATATTCATATAAACATACGCGCGCGCACGCTAGACGTATCACACACCACGCACACACACACACACACACCGAGGCCACACGCGCGCGCCGCGCTGGCGCACACACACACACACACACTACACACCACCACACACCACACACACACACACAACGTACGTCTCCTCAGTGGAAGCCAGTACAGAGTGTGGAACATCACCACTTACTCTTGGCTCCAGTTTTGCAGCATGATTTTGAATAACTTGACTTCTTGAAGTAAAAAAAAAAATATTGCTAACCATTTTCTTTTCGAGTTTATTATCTTATGTGCATCAGCCTTTTTCTTTAACGGGCCTGATGTACTACAAATACATTTTTTTCCAGAGGTTTTATAAAACGATCCTCTGGCATTTTTAACAACAAATACAATTCCAGCAACACTTTTACGCGAAAAGAAAGACTTCAAATGTCTGTTAAATTCCTTGTGTGTAATAACAGAATTGGACTTTGATGAACAGATATAGTTTCATCTTCCTCTCTTCAACTCTCGATATCAGAAGTGAGGCCTGACTATGAATTGCTCTCCAAGAATGTCTTACAAACGTCTATGCTTTGTCAAAAGATATCATGCTAACAATGCTTCGCAATTTAATGGGAAACAATGACAAGTTCTTATCATTACTCTTAAATTCTTTTATTTTTCCACACGTGCACATTTTTAGATTCGGATATTTCAGAATGAGGAAAATCAGAAAATAATACAATTCTGGTTTTAGCAACAACTTTGTTGCTGTGATTTAACGTGAAAATGACGAATGACTGGCGGGAGAAGAATGTGAAAAGGATCAATGAATGACCGGAGAAGAGCGTTAAAATGGTAAGTGACTAACTGGAGAATACCATGAAAAAGATGAATAACCGACTGGAGACGAACCTGAAAACGATGACTGACTGACTGGAGACGAGCCTGAAAACGATGACTGACTGACTGGAGAAGAACTTGAAAACGATGAATGACTGAGTGGAGAAGAACTTGAAAACGATGAATGACTGAGTGGAGAAGAACTTGAAAACGATGACTGACTGAGTGGAGAAGAACTTAAAAACGATGAATGACTGAGTGGAGAAGAACTTAAAAACGATGACTGACTGAGTGGACAAGAACTTAAAAACGATGACTGACTGACTGACTGACTGGAGAAGAACTTAAAAACGATGAATGACTGAGTGGAGAAAAACTTAAAAACGATGAATGACTGAGTGGAGAAGAACATAAAAACGATGAATGACTGAGTGGAGAAGAACATAAAAACGATGAATGACTGAGTGGAGAAGAACTTGAAAACGATGACTGACTGACTGGAGAAGAACTTAAAAACGATGAATGACTGAGTGGAGAAGAACTTAAAAACGATGAATGACTGAGTGGAGAAGAACTTAAAAACGATGACTGGCTGACTGGAGACGAACCTGAAAACGATGAATGACTGACTGGAGAAGAACTTGAAAACGATGAATGACTGAGTGGAGAAGAACTTAAAAACGATGAATGACTGAGTGGAGAAGAACTTAAAAACGATGAATGACTGAGTGGAGAGGACTTGAAAGCGACGAATGACTGATGTCAGAGGAAAGTGAAAATGACTGCTGACTCGAGGAGAATGTGAACACAATAAATGGCTGATGGAACAAGAGCGTGAGAATTACGAATGATGAACGGGACGTGAAGACAATGTGAGAATGATAAGAAAAGGGAAAATAAAATAAATGACGGGCAAAGGAGAGGAAGATGAAAGTGGGATGTGAGAAGAACGAGAGAATGATGAAAAAAATATATTGTTCGGACGAGGTAATAAGAATGTGAAAAGAACGCATAATGGATAGGATTAAAACGGAACTTAAGAAAGTGAAGGAAGTATGAAAGGAGTTAACGTGAACGATGAATAATAGACAATTAAAAATGACAGGTGGGGTGAGTTGCCATTACATCCATGAAGGACAGGAGAAGAGGGGAATGTGAACATGATGTAGGGTGGACAGGACAGTAGCAGGAGAAGGTTCAGAGAATGAAAAGACGAGAGGAGCGTGACAATGACAGATTCAGCTGTATGAACATAGAACAGCCTGAGGATGATCCAGTGATGGACAAACTGGGGAAAAATGAAACGAGAAAACATTACTTTTTGCACGAGGTGAAAAGAAGAAAAGGTGAAAATGATGAACAGGAGACGGGACACGAAGAGAGGAGAGAGAGAGAAAACAGCGTCAGGACGATGGACTACATGAAATAAAGATACTGTCAGAATGATTCAATAAAGGAAGAAATAGACGAAGTGATGACGAGAATGATGGACGAAGTGAGCAGACAAAAACACAAAATGGACAAGATGAATAGAGAAGAAAACGATGTATAATGGACGGGGGAAGAACGAAAGAAATTTCAGTGATGGATAGGACTAGAAGTAGCGGATGATAGACGGGATTAGAAGGACGAGAAGATGTTAACGGAAAGAATGTTTTATGAAGGACAAGAACAAGAGAACGTTAGTATGACGAATGGAAGGAACAAAGGAATATGGATGACAGTTCAATGAAAACAAGAAACCGTGAAGGTTACAACTAAATGACAAGAACGAGAACATGGTGCATGATCGACGGGACTAGAACACGATAAGTATGAGCGGATTGAGAAAAAAGCGGATTGAGAAAAGAGCGGATTGAGAAAAGAGCGGATTGAGAAAAGAGCGGATTGAGAAAAGAGCGTGAGAATGACGAAAGAGGGACAACAGGAGAAGGACAAGGGGTCAATGACGGACGGAAGAAATCCTAAAGAATGGTGAAGGACAGGATAAAAGAAGAACGTGAGAATGATGAAAGAAAGATGGGAGAAGAACGAAGGTGAAAATGATGAAAAAGTTACGGGAGACACATGCGAGTGATGAAGGGCAGTTCGGATGAGACGGCAAGGGACTGTGGACGGCGCATCTGGCCCCGATTGGAAGAAAATAGGCAAACGCGAAAATGATAAAATGATGGACGACAGGAGAGTGAGATAAATCATGATCAAAATGATTGAGCATCAGCATCATGAACGAGGGGTAGGATGAACAGAGAAAGCGATATCTATGAACGAGAGGTGAAAAGAAGAATGCGAGAATGATAAATGATGTATGAATGGTGACGGACAGAATTGTGGATGGGAATATACCGTGAGAACGGTGAAGGACGGAATCAGAAGGACATGAAGAAAGCAGTGTGAGGCAACAGATGAATGAACACCAGACAGCGTGAGAACGATGAAGGACGGGATCAGAAGGACATGAAGAAAGCAGTGTGAGGCAACAGATGAATGAACACCAGACAGCGTGAGAACGGTGAAGGACGGGATCAGAAGGACATGAAGAAAGCAGTGTGAGGCAACAGATGAATGACCACCAGACAGCGTGAGAACGGTGAAGGACGGGATCAGAAGGACATGAAGAAAGCAGTGTGAAGCAACAGAGAATGACCACCAGACAGCGTGGGAACGGTGCAGTGACGGCCAGAACAAAAGAAAGGAAACAAGGGAAAGATGAGTGTTGACACAAAGAGAAAAGGAGAGGTGAGAATGATGACAGGAAACAAGGGAAAGGTGAGTGTTTACAAAAAGAGAAAAGGAGAGGTGAGAATGATGACAGGAAACAAGGGAAAGGTGAGTGTTGACACAAAGAGAAAAGGAGAGGTGAGAATGATGACAGGAAACAAGGGAAAGATGAGTGTTGACACATAGAGAAAAGGAGAGGTGAGAATGATGACAGGAAACAAGGGAAAGATGAGTGTTGACACAAAGAGAAAAGGAGAGGTGAGAATGATGACAGGAAACAAGGGAAAGATGAGTGTTGACACAAAGAGAAAAGGAGAGGTGAGAATGATGAAGAGGAAACTGGAGAAGGGAGATAAGAGGGAGGAATGTGGGAAGTACATGGAAACCGGACATCGTCAAAGTAATCTTAAAGATGAATGGAATGAGAACAGGACGCTGGTGAACGAAGGACGGAGGAGGAAAGCGAAGGAATGAAAAGGGCGTGAGAATGATGGCCGTCACGAAAACAGGATGGCGACACAGTAACAGTGGGCACAATCAGCACAGAATGATGGAGACAGAGTAATAGTGGGCACAATCAGCACAGAATGATGGCGACACAGTAACAGTGGGCACAATCAGCACAGAATGATGGCGACACAGTAACAGTGGGCACAATCAGCACAGAATGATGGCGACACAGTAACAGTGGGCACAATCAGCACAGAATGATGACGACACAGTAACAGTGGGCACAATCAGCACAGAATGATGGCGACACAGTAACAGTGGGCACAATCAGCACAGAATGATGGCGACAGAGTAACAGTGGGCACAATCAGCACAGAATGATGGCGACACAGTAACAGTGGGCACAATCAGCACAGAATGATGGCGACACAGTAACAGTGGGCACAATCAGCACAGAATGATGGCGACACAGTAACAGTTGGCACAATCAGCACAGAATGATGGTGACAGAGTAACAGTGGGCACAATCAGCACAGAATGATGACGACACAGTAATAGTGGGCACAATCAGCACAGAATGATGACGACACAGTAACAGTGGGCACAATCAGCACAGAATGATGGCGACACAACAGTGGGCACAATCAGCACAGAATGATGGCGACACAGTAACAGTGGGCACAGTCAGCACAGAATGATGGAGACAGAGTAACAGTGGGCACAATCAGCACAGAATGATGGAGACAGAGTAACAGTGGGCACAATCAGCACAGAATGATGGCGACACAGTAACAGTGGGCACAATCAGCACAGAATGATGGAGACAGAGTAACAGTGGGCACAATCAGCACAGAATGATGGAGACAGAGTAATAGTGGGCACAGTCAGCACAGAATGATGGCGACACAGTAACAGTGGGCACAATCAGCACAGAATGATGGCGACACAGTAACAGTGGGCACAGTCAGCACAGAATGATGGCGACACAGTAACAGTGGGCACAATCAGCACAGAATGATGGCGACACAGTAACAGTGGGCACAATCAGCACAGAATGATGGCGACACAGTAACAGTGGGCACAGTCAGCACAGAATGATGGCGACACAGTAACAGTGGGCACAGTCAGCACAGAATGATGGCGACACAGTAACAGTGGGCACAATCAGCACAGAATGATGGCCACAGAGTAATAGTGGGCACAATCAGCACAGAATGATGGCGACACAGTAACAGTGGGCACAATCAGCACAGAATGATGGCGACACAGTAACAGTGGGCACAATCAGCACAGAATGATGGCGACACAGTAACAGTGAGCACAATCAGCACAGAATGATGGCGACAGAGTAACAGTGGACACAATCAGCACAGAATGATGGCGACACAGTAACAGTGGGCACAATCAGCACAGAATGATGACGACACAGTAACAGTGGGCACAATCAGCACAGAATGATGGCGACACAGTAACAGTGAGCACAATCAGCACAGAATGATGGCGACACAGTAACAGTGGGCACAATCAGCACAGAATGATAGCGACACAGTAACAGTGGGCACAATCAGCACAGAATGATGGTGACAGAGTAACAGTGGGCACAATCAGCACAGAATGATGGCGACACAGTAACAGTGGGCACAATCAGCACAGAATGATGGAGACAGAGTAACAGTGGGCACAATCAGCACAGAATGATGGCGACACAGTAACAGTGGGCACAATCAGCACAGAATGATGGAGACACAGTAACAGTGGGCACAATCAGCACAGAATGATGGCGACAGAGTAACAGTGGGCACAATCAGCACAGAATGATGGCGACACAGTAACAGTGGGCACAATCAGCACAGAATGATGGCCGTCACGAAAACAGGATGGAGACAGAGTAATAGTGGGCACAGTCAGCACAGAATGATGGAGACAGAGTAATAGTGGGCACAATCAGCACAGAATGATGGAGACAGAGTAATAGTGGGCACAATCAGCACAGAATGATGACGACACAGTAATAGTGGGCACAATCAGCACAGAATGATGGCGACACAGTAACAGTGGGCACAATCAGCACAGAATGATGGTGACAGAGTGACAGTGGGCACAATGAGCACAGAATGATGACGACACAGTAACAGTGGGCACAATCAGCACAGAATGATGGCGACACAGTAACAGTGGGCACAATCAGCACAGAATGATGGCGACAGAGTGACAGTGGGCACAATCAGCACAGAATGATGACGACACAGTAATAGTGGGCACAATCAGCACAGAATGATGGCGACACAGTAACAGTGGGCACAATCAGCACAGAATGATGGCGACACAGTAACAGTGGGCACAATCAGCACAGAATGATGGCGACACAGTAACAGTGGGCACAATCAGCACAGAATGATGGCGACACAGTAACAGTGGGCACAATCAGCACAGAATGATGGCGACACAGTAACAGTGGGCACAATCAGCACAGAATGATGGCGACACAGTAACAGTGGGCACAATCAGCACAGAATGATGGCGACAGGGTAACAGTGGGCACAATCAGCACAGAATGATGGCGACACAGTAACAGTGGGCACAATCAGCACAGAATGATGGCGACACAGTAACAGTGGGCACAGTCAGCACAGAATGATGGCGACACAGTAACAGTGGGCACAGTCAGCACAGAATGATGGCCGTCACGAAAACAGGATGGCGACACAGTAATAGTGGGCACAATCAGCACAAAATGTTTAGCAATAAGACTCTCAAAGGTTATCCCCACGATAATAAATGAAGATCAAGTGGGCTATGTTAAAGGTAGAAGCGTCTCTTCCACTTTAAGGAACATCGACGACGTTATTGAATACTCACGTCTGTCGGAACACCCTGGACTTGTTCTTGCCTTGGACTTTCAGAAAGCATTTGACAGTATATCTAAGCAATTTTTGATTACTTCCTTTAAAAGATTTGGATTTGGTGATAGTTTCGTGAATTGGGTAAAGGTTATCTTGGCAAATTCAAAAAGTTGCATCAGTTATAATGGTTGGCTCTCCGATAACTTCGAGATGAACTGTGGTGTGAGACAAGGATGCCCATTTTCCCCCCTAGCCTTTATAGTTGCCATTGAGCTTTTAGCAATAAAGATAAGGCAAAATAAAGATATTAAAGGCATTCAAATCGGAAAGCAAAAACTAGGAAATGGTCTGGAAAAAATTATGAAAATTCTTATGTATGCAGATGATGTAACGCTCTTATTACGGGATAAAGCTGATGTTCAACTGGTTGTACAGATACTTCATGAATTCGCAGTAGTTTCCAAACTGATTATTAACAAATCGAAATCACAAGTCATGTGGATTGGCTCATACAGGCACAGAAAAGAGCAAGGGCTTGGTCTTCGATGGGTAAATGAAATGAAAATTTTGGGTATATATTTCAACAACAAATGTTGTGCATCACGTTTAGATATAAACTGGACACCTAGGATTAAAAAGGTTAAGGAAATAATACGTTCATGGCAAACGAGAAATTTAGGGTTACTTGGTAAAATATGTGTAATAAGATCTTTTCTATTATCTGAATTTGTTTTTGTAATGCAGTCAATCTCAATCCCCGAAAATATTCTGAATGAACTCAACACGCTGTTTTTTCGGTTTTTATGGCGTAAAAGAGATTGCAACAAAAAAGCTTATGAAAAAGTCAAACGTTGTGTCATTACTAGTGAGATTGAAAATGGGGGAATTAAAATGATAGATTTGAAATTGATGCAAAAATCATTTCTGTGTGAATGGTTTGACAAATTGTCCAAAGCATCTGGTATTTGTAAATGGTCTTGGATACCCAGAGAATATTTCTCTATCTTTGGTAGAAATCTAGCCTGCTTCACCTCCACACTGGGAGCGTCTAGTTTTAAAGGGTTAGAAACAATTAATGCTGTGTTTTGGAAAGATGTTGCCACTGTTTGGCTAGATAACAACAAAAAACACACTGCACTAAATACAAAAATGGAATGCCTGTGGAACAACGCTCATATACTATATCAAAATAAAGTTGTCTTTTTTAAACAATGGGCTATGCAAGGTGTTACATACGTGCATGATTTACTAATCAATGAAAAGATTCTAACATATGATGAATTGAAACAAATCTTAAAGCCATCGCCATCCCTCTTTTTGGAATATCATGTTGTATATTCTGCACTGTCATCTTTCTTGAGTACTCGATCAGACTTAGACACTAGCAACATTTTTGAGATCACTCCACTTTTGTCATTGCAGAATTATTAAATAAAAGTAAAAATGTTTTACAACTTCTTTCAAGAAAAACGATACACAGAGCCATGTTGTGTTAGATTTTGGCGACATAAGTTCAACATTACCATTACTAAACAACACTGGTCCCTCACGAATTCAATAACTAAAGAAAGCAGAATCAGAGAATTACAATGGAAAATTCTCCACAACATTTATCCAACTAATATACTGTTATGTAAAATGGGTATTGCAGAAAATAATAAGTGCCCATACTGTGTAAATGAAGTGGACTATGTTGAGCATTTTTTTGTTAATTGTAAGCAAATTGCATGTGTTTGGAATGGTGTAAAAGATGTATTCTTTCGAAAATATTACAAGAAAGTGAATTTTAATGAAATGAATATTCTTTTGGGAATTGTGGATAATGCACAACTTTCAGGTGAAGAGAAAAGGTATGTTAATCATTTAATATTAATTGCAAAAATGTGCATTGGGAAGTATAGATATGGTAAACCATTACATCTTAAGACTATGCTTGAAAAAGAATTGTCACTTAGAAAGCTGAATTAGAATTGATCAGCGTCCGAAAATCAGTACACACAGGTGTACTCTCTCTCTCTCTCTCTGTCTCTCTCTCTCTCCCCCCTCTCTCTCTCTCTCTTTCTCTCTCTCTCTCTCTCTCTCTCTCTCTCTCTCTCCACAGCAGAGAGAATGCATCAGTACACTACACATGAGTACAAAAAATAAACCCAGACAATATGTATCAAGCGCCAAAAAATTAAAACCAGCAGTAGAGTAGAAAGAAACTCGTGGAGAGCGTGGCAGCAGAGAGTCCTCAGAAGAGAAGCCCCCTTCAAGCAAGTGTTTCGGCCCTTATCTCCTGACACTCTAGGGGGGTTGGGCCACACCCGGTTCATGACTCCGGATGTCCCTCTGCTGCCCCTTTTTTTCCCATCTTGGGACGAGCCATGGCTGGGATTCGAACCCATGACCCTCTGGACATGCTCATTTTCCACTTAATGACTCGCGCTTTAACCACTGAGCCACAGGGACACCTGATATTTGTAGGGAAATTAAGCCTTATGAAGTTCACTTTTGTTCCTCCTGGACCAGATCCAGCTTGAACACCTCCCTGCCGCTTCTGCCATTGCTTTCAGGGCTCTGGTTTTTTCCTTCCCTGCAACTGAGAGCTGTTTCATGAGGCTGTATGCAGACGTTCCTACAAACCCCCTAGCTCCAATTTCTGCAGTGAGGACTTTGACCTGATAGCCTTCTCTCCTCAGGCTGTTTGCCAGATCAGCACACTTTTCAGTCTTGTAGATTTGAGCTGCCTCCATTCTGTTCTCATATGGCACCGTGAGCTCGATCATGATCAGCTGCTTGGTTGACTTAGAGTGGACTACTATGTCTGGTCTCATGCCACTCTTGCTGATGATCTCTGGGTGACTCTTCCATTCTGGGAGGTCTGCAGTGCACTCCCAGTCATCTGCCCCGTCCAGCAGACTCTGCCTGCATGTTTCGAGTGGCACTGTTGTTCTTGGCCATGATTTGCTGCCTCCTGCCGTGAAGAATGTTGCGGGTGCTTTTGGAGTCCTGATTTTCCCTTTTGTGGTGTTGGTACTAGCCCAGACTACTTGTACAATTTCTTTGAGCACTTGGTTGTGCCTCCATGTGTACCTTCCTTGAGCCAGGGCTACTTTACATGAGCTTAGGACATGCTCCACTGTTTGTTTTTCATGGCAGAGGGGCATGCAGGATCGTCTGTTTTCCCCCACTTCACCAGGTTTGCATTTGAGGGCAGAAGGTCATATGCAGATCTGAGAATGAAGCTGATCCTGAGAGGGGCCATGTGCCAAATGTCATTCCAAGTGAGACTTCTTTGGAGTGCATTCTCCCACGTTGTCCATTGCCCTTGCTGGCTCTGCTGGACTGCTTTTTGGAGTCTTTTTTGGTCTTCTTCTTTTCTCATCTCCTGAATCATCATGTCTCTTTTGGCTTTTCCTTTGGCCTTTGACCACCATTCAGTTTTGGTCACCCCCAGTCCCTGTCTGTTGGTCTGTGTGTGTCCTGTTATTTCTCTGATCTTGAGACTTTCTTTTGCAGAATCCATCGCCTCTTGAACTTTCCATTTTCTGCCTGTCTTCAGCTGGGGCTTAATTGCTTCTACCACCTTGTCTCCTGAGTCCTCCAGCATGCTTTGAAGTCTGATCTTCCCTGCTTTGTATTCCTCCAGGATGGATTTCAGGGGTAGTTTCAGCTTTGCTTGGCGACAGTACAGCGCTATGTCAGTCAGACAGGGTGGGACACCAAGCCATTTCCTTGTGAACTTGTTGATTTTGGCTTCCATTGCCTCCACTATGCTGGTGCAGATGTCGTATATCATCAGAGGCCATAGCAGCTTTGGTATCAGCATGAACTGCAGACACCAGACCTTGTATTTGCCAGGGAGCCCACACTGGTCAATGGTCTCCAAGCCTTCCTCCACCATCTGCTTGGTTTCTTTTGCTCTTTGTGTGTCTTTCAGCGTATCATCATACCATCTTCCAAGGCTCTTGACTGGTTCTTCTGTGACTGTTGGAATGGCCTGATTGGCAACACTGAAGACCACAGATCCGGCCACTTTTCCTTTCCTCAGTGAGAGACTCCGTGATTTCTTTGGCTTGAACTTCATTCTGGATGAGGCAACTATGTCGTCCAGCCTCTCCAGCACATGACGTGTCTCGTCTTCTCTGGATGAAATCACTGTAGTGTCATCCATGAAGGCCTTGAGAGGAGGCATCTTGTATCCATCGCCAAGGTCTGTTTGTCTCGCGTTGTTTGTTGCTGCTTTCAAGATGAGTTCCATTGCCAGCACGAACAGTATTGGGGAAATTGCACAGCCCATTGCAATACCCACTTCCAAGTTGATCCAGTCTGTTGTGTACTCCTTGGTAGAGAACCGCATTGAGAAGCCATTGAAGTACTTCTTGAGCATGTCGCGGATGTTCTTTGGCACATGGTACATCTCAAGAGCCAACTGTATCATCTCATGGGGCACAGATCCATATGCGTTTGCCAGATCAAGCCACACTACGTCCAGGTCTCTCTTTTCTGTTTTTGCTTTTTGGATTGCGTCCCAGATCATTGTGGCGTGTTCTACACAGCCCGCCACGCCAGCAAGATATTGTCCATTTGTGAAAGAACATACAGATTTGCATGGAGAGTGAGTGTCGTTTTTCTTCTTCCGTTCGGCCTATGAAGAGAGGCATGTCGTAGCACCCAACAAAAAAAAAAAAAAAAAAAAAAAAAAAAAAAGAAGAAAAAAAGATGGTGCTCCATGACCTGCATGCAACTGAGGCAAAAAAAAAAAAGCACAGAATGATGACGACACAGTAACAGTGGGCACAATCAGCATAGAATGATGGCGACACAGTAACAGTGGGCACAATCAGCACAGAATGATGGCGACACAGTAATAGTGGGCACAATCAGCACAGAATGATGGCGACACAGTAACAGTGGGCACAATCAGCACAGAATGATGGCGACACAGTAACAGTGGGCACAATCAGCACAGAATGATGGCGACACAGTAACAGTGGGCACAATCAGCACAGAATGATGGCGACACAGTAACAGTGGGCACAATCAGCACAGAATGATGGCGACACAGTAACAGTGGGCACAATCAGCACAGAATGATGGCGACACAGTAACAGTGGGCACAATCAGCACAGAATGATGACGACACAGTAACAGTGGGCACAATCAGCACAGAATGATGGCGACAGAGTAACAGTGGGCACAATCAGCACAGAATGATGGCGACAGAGTAATAGTGGGCACAATCAGCACAGAATGATGGTGACACAGTAACAGTGGGCACAATCAGCACAGAATGATGGCGACACAGTAATAGTGGGCACAGTCAGCACAGAATGATGACGACACAGTAACAGTGGGCACAATCAGCACAGAATGATGGCGACACAGTAACAGTGGGCACAGTCAGCACAGAATGATGGCCGTCACGAAAACAGGATGGAGACAGAGTAATAGTGGGCACAGTCAGCACAGAATGATGGCCGTCACGAAAACAGGATGGAGACAGAGTAATAGTGGGCACAATCAGCACAGAATGATGGCGACACAGTAACAGTGGGCACAGTCAGCACAGAATGATGGCGACACAGTAACAGTGGGCACAGTCAGCACAGAATGATGACGACACAGTAACAGTGGGCACAGTCAGCACAGAATGATGGCGACACAGTAACAGTGGGCACAATCAGCACAGAATGATGGCGACACAGTAACAGTGGGCACAGTCAGCACAGAATGATGGCGACACAGTAACAGTGGGCACAATCAGCACAGAATGATGGTGACAGAGTAACAGTGGGCACAATCAGCACAGAATGATGGCGACACAGTAACAGTGGGCACAATCAGCACAGAATGATGGCGACACAGTAACAGTGGGCACAATCAGCACAGAATGATGGCGACACAGTAACAGTGGGCACAGTCAGCACAGAATGATGGCGACAGAGTAACTGTGGGCACAATCAGCACAGAATGAAAACGGAATGAGAAGACGGTAACGCGTTAATAATGAATGGTTGACACGATGAGATGAAGAGAACACAAACACGCTGAGTGAAAGACGGGGGCAGAACATGACAACAGTCAATGAAGAACAAGGTGAGAAGAAGAGGACATGACAACAGTCAATGAAGAACAAGGTGAGAAGAAGACAACATGACAACAGTCAATGAAGAACAAGGTGAGAAGAAGACAACATGACAACAGTCAATGAAGAACAAGGTGAGAAGAAGAAAACAAGTCAATGAAGAACAAGGTGAGAAGAAGACAACATGACAACAGTCAATGAAGAACAAGGTGAGAAGAAGACAACATGACAATGAAGAACAAGGTGAGAAGAAGACAACATGACAACAGTCAATGAAGAACAAGGTGAGAAGAAGACAACATGACAACAGTCAATGAAGAACAAGGTGAGAAGAAGACAACATGACAACAGTCAATGAAGAACAAGGTGAGAAGAAGACAACATGACAACAGTCAATGAAGAACAAGGTGAGAAGAAGAAAACAACAGTCAATGAAGAACAAGGTGAGAAGAAGACAACATGACAACAGTCAATGAAGAACAAGGTGAGAAGAAGACAACATGACAACAGTCAATGAAGAACAAGGTGAGAAGAAGACAACATGACAACAGTCAATGAAGAACAAGGTGAGAAGAAGACAACATGACAACAGTCAATGAAGAACAAGGTGAGAAGGAGGAGAACAGGAGAATGATCACAGATGAAAGGAACGGTAACTGAGAAACGTGGGAAAGATGATGACAACAGATGAAAGGAACGGTCACTGAGGAACGTGGGAAAGATGATGGCAACAGATGAAAGGAACGGTCACTGAGGAACGTGGGAAAGATGATGACAACAGATGAAAGGAACGGTAACTGAGAAACGTGGGAAAGATGATGACAACAGATGAAAGGAACGGTCACTGAGGAACGTGGGAAAGATGATGACAACAGATGAAAGGAACGGTCACTGAGGAACGTGGGAAAGATGATGACAACAGATGAAAGGAACGGTCACTGAGAAACGTGGGAAAGATGATGACAACAGATGAAAGGAACGGTCACAGAGGAACGTGGGAAAGATGATGGCAACAGATGAAAGGAACGGTAACTGAGGAACGTGGGAAAGATGATGACAACAGATGAAAGGAACGGTCACTGAGGAACGTGGGAAAGATGATGACAACAGATGAAAGGAACGGTCACTGAGGAACGTGGGAAAGATGATAACAACAGATGAAAGGAACGGTAACTGAGGAACGTGGGTAAAGATGAATGATGGACGAGTGACGATAAAAAAAAAAAAAGTGAAACTGATTTTTGATGCTCTGGAGGAGGAAAGGAGTTTCAGAGAATGAATGATGGATGGGAGAAGAAGATAAGAACGATACATGACGGGCGAGATGGGAAGGGGAGAACTAGATGTAGTTGAATATGGTACGTCCATCCCACTGTTCAATACCGCCGAAAGAGAAGTAAAGGGGTTGCGACGGCAATGACTGTATCATAAGTTCGTAGCAATGCAGAATAATAGATCAGCAGTGTATAAAAGGAACCGTTTGTAGTATAGAAGAATAAAAAAAAAAGGGAGGGGGGTGGGGGTGGGTGGGGTGGGGGGCTGCAGACCTTCAAAGGTCGGAGGCATAGTGGGAAAAGATCAAATATGACATAAGAGAATGAGGAATATGGAAACAGGAATCATGCACAACAGCGGGTATGGCGTTAATGAATGGACCAAAGAATTATAGGGGGGTGGGGGTGCGGGGGGAGAAAGTGATGGGTCTCAGGTTCAAATCCATTAAACATGAAAAGAAGACATCTGCGGAGGAAAAGCGAGAAATGACCACAGGACGGAGATGGAAACTGGTGGTGGTGTGTCCAGTCCTCTCAGCACGTCTACACCACGTTAATGCCATAAAGTGAAGGGTCTCTGGAGAACATCAAGGATCAAACTTGAAAAGCAGGGAGTGGAGAGAAAACTGGACTGAAAAGTACAATATCCTGGTGTGAAAGAATGCAAGTGAGAAGCAAAAGGAAGTAAAAAAAAAAAAACAAGTATGTGTACATAAACAAATCACTCAACTGAAGCAGCAATAAGCAATAACTTATGGGGTATAGGTGCACTTCATAATATTTGCATGCTGCAGTCCTTCTGTCGGATAAAACTAAGCCATCTTAAGTGTACTGGCCACTCTAAGCATTTCGCTCAGATTTTTCTTTAACAAAAAAAAACAAAAAAAACGCGATAAAAAATTCTTTTGAGATAATTCCAGTGCAACAAAGACACATCAAAAAGCCTAATTAATGAACAGCATCGCAAAATGGACAAGTGCGTGTTCCAGTGGTTAGAATCTCATTATCTAGTCACCACATAAAAAAAGAACTTGCATCTTACAAAGGTTATCAAGACAAAAATGCTTCCCACACCACAGGAAGATGAACAGACCGCAAATGCAGAAAAACAACAGGAAAAAAATTAAAAAGAAAGCAGTCAAAGAGACTCACACACACACAAACACACACACACACACACACACACACACACACACACACACACACACACACGCACACACAAAAGAAATCATTAGCACCGGATTTCTATGAGACCGGGACACAAATTACACTGAAAGGTCTCACCCACCCACCCCCTCTCTCCCCTGCATTCCTGTGGAACGATTTTTTTTTTTAAGTATGTAGATCGTTCAACACGCAGAGTAAAGAACGGGCCACAGGGGCAGAAAAAAAGAGTGAAGAAATGGAGACCAAAAAACAAACAAACAAAAAAAACAGAAAAAAACGAAAAAAAAAAAAAAAAAAAAAAACGAACGACAAATTAGGAGCACAATATCGCAAGAAGACTGGAAACAGTTTGTACTGAAAGAGCCCTACCCCACCCTACCCACCCCTTTACTTTGGCATGGGGTTTCCACTGTACAAGGTGAATTCTAGGTGCGCGGTGTGCTGCAGATTGGCTCACAGGATGACCAAGATGACGAGGTGAAAAATGAACACATCACAGGGACGGTCAAGCTGGTTTAGAAAAGTATCACACAGACAATCCTCACAGAAGAACTGTGTTCCCATGCTGGCAACAATGGAAAGTTGTTGCAGGACGCTCACAGAATGTAAGCTGGTGCAGGAAGGAGTTGTCGTGGGACCTCTAATGTCCGTTCCTCTAGGATGTTGGGAACGTCCGTTTCACTGACAGAAAGAAAGGAAGCGAGGGTGCATCAGTGAATGAGGAGCCATGAAGGCACTGAGGGGAAGGGAGGGAGGGGGGGGGGAGAGGAAGGAACGACGTTCGGAAGGGATGAAGCGGGCTCTTGGATAATGAGAGATAAACGCTTGTAGCATCAGTGAAACAACTGGTAGGACAAAGACCAAAGACATTCGACATTTATTATTTTTAAAATAGTGATCCGGATGAAATGTTATAACATGCAGAT
>CM065718.1:62919559-62924559 GCA_033310375.1 Conus canariensis | reverse complement strand
GTGCGTGAGCGCGCGCATTGCAGATTCGTGTGTGTGTGTGTGTGTGTGTGTGTGTGTGTGTGCGCGCGCGCGCGCGCAATCGTGCGTGTGACTGTATATGTGTGCGTGTGTGCGTGTGGTGTGTGCGCGCGCGCGCGTGTATGTGTATGTGTTTAGGTGTGTGCGTTTACGGGCGTGTGACTGCGCGCGCGCGCGCGCGCGCGCGTGTGTGTGTGTGTGTGTGTGTGTGTGTGTGTGTGTGTGTGTGTGTGCATGCGCAATCGTGCGTGTGACTGTATATGTGTGCGTGTGTGCGTGTGTGTTGTTGTTCTTCAGTTTAACGTCTTCCCACTAAAAGTGATATCAGACGATGTGAGTGTGTGTAAGTGTGCGCGCACGCATGCGCGTGTGTGTGCTGTCGCGTGGTGCGTGTGTGGTTTGTCTGTGAGTGTGTCTGCGTGTGTCTGTGTGAACATGTGCATGCCTGTATGATTCAATTACAATAACAAATAAGCACCCCCGCATGTCGGGAAAACATTGTTTTAAGCGAAAAAAAAAATCCAATTACACAATGTATAAAACTTTAAGGAGAGCGTGTGCGTGCGTGCGTGCGTGCGTTGTGTGTGTGTGTGTGTGTGTGTGTGTGTGTGTGTGTGTGTGTGTGTGTGTGGCGCGCACGCGTGCGCGTGCGCGCGTGTATGTGTATGTGTTTAGGTGTGTGCGTTTACGTGCGTGTGACTGAGTGTGTGTGCGTGTGACTCTGTGTGTGTGTGTGTGTGTGTGTGTGTGTGTGTGTTGGGGTGTTGTGTATGTGTGCGTGCGTGCGTGTGCGCGCGCGCGCGTGCGTGCGTGCGTGCGTGGGTGTGTGTGTAAGCACAATCATGCGCAATCATGCGTGTGACTCTGTGTGTATGTATGTGTGTATGTACGTGTGTGTGTGTGTGTGTGTGTGTGTGTGTGTGTGTGTTGTGTGTGTGTGTGTCGTGTGTGTAAGCGAGTGTGTGTGTGTGTGTGTGTGTGTGTGTGTGTGTGTGTGTGTGTGTGTGTGTGTTCTTCTTTCAATTTAACGTCTATCCACGTTAAGTGATATTAGACAATGTTATAGGGAAGGGGAGGGGGGAGGGGTAGAGGTATTAAGTAATATCTTCAAAGGCTTTGAAGAAAAACAGCAACTGCAACAATAAAACAACTATGAGCTAACAAAGAACTACTGATCAAAACACTCAACATCGGTTCCAGTTTACAGAACAGAAAAAATAGGACTTTGATGTAATGAAACTGCAATTTTACACATCAGTGATAAATCTGATACAACTTGATCCAGAGAACATTTAGGTAGGGATGGTAGGTAAGGTTTTAAGTGCTCACATTGAAAAAGGATGTGATTTTTGTCATTTTTCCGCCACAAAGGCATGTTATGTTCTTACAAAACTTTGTCTTAAGAGCATTCAATTTGACTTATAAATCAAAGAAATTATAATCCGTGAATAAGGTAAGCTACATTGATGAAATGAATTAAGTGTGTCAATGTTTATTGGCTGGCGTGAGTGAGTATCTAGAAAACATCCAGAATGTTGTGTGTGTGTGTGTGTGTGTGTGTGTGTGTGTGTGTGTGTGTGTGTGTGTGTGTGTGTGTGTGTGGTGTGTGTGTGTGCGTGGGTGTGTGTGTGTGAGCGTTCACAAGCCACCTACCCGATTAAAACGATTACTATTAAAGAGAACTCTTTTGAGATACCTCTGAGTTTCAAAGTCACAGCAGCCTTTCTGCATTCGAGGCTATGCCCTATAAACAGACACAAGGGAAGCGGAAGCAGGTGATCTTTTTCTTTCTTTTTGAGCTGAACATCACACTAAATAGAACTGCACATGTTGTCTTGTCAGTCCCTGACTGGTGTTCATCTGAGGAAAGTGTTGGGTGTGGTCGTTTTACTGACTTGGCGTGCTCCTGACCCCTCTTCTGAGTTGATTCCTCATCGACGACACTAGAACCCAAGAGTGTAAACACTTACCAAATTCTCCTGATCTAAACTTCGTTTTATAGCTAAGCGTGCTGACAGTTGTCAGAATTCTCAACACCTCACTTTAAATACCAGAACATAGTCACTATTGAATTCCCCTGAACTCACTTAAAATTTTCCTTAACACACGAATCACGTTGAACCTTGTAAGAATATAGGTCAACCCCCCCCCCCCCCCGCCACCCCCCGACCTCCTTTAAAATTACACTTCATATTAATCATAAGGAAACTTCATAATGTAGTCACTATTTGATACTCTTGACCCCATTCGAAATGACGCTTTCTATCAACCGTTCTGAAACTTTCAAAACTGTAACAATGAAAAAAAACATACACACCAAAAAACCTTGCCTGAGGATCGCACGGAACAACCAGTGGAAAGGCAGTACAGACCTGTCAGAATGTAGTCACAATCTAATTCTACTGACTTCCCTTCAAACCTCATTTCATGTTGACCACATTATACCCTGTCAGAATCGAATGTGAAAATCCCTCAAACGAACAGAAATGGTTTCAAATCAACTGTGAAATCGACCTTAACACGTCGTTAAATGCGAAGCGTTTACATATGCTTGTTTACACTGCTGAATGACTCATTCTATACCCCATACCTGTTTTACACTTTGTGAAAAAGAAAAGAAAAAGAAGCAGGCTAACCATGTTTCCCAATTAGCGCGGTTTTATCACAAAGGAGGAAGAAGAAGATAGCGGGAAGATGGGAGGGGCTGGGAGGTGAGCGGGAAGAGGATCAGTTAAAAAGAAAAAAAAAAAAAAACGAAAAAAAGCGAATTTCACCCTGAGTCAGCACTGAGTGACAAGGGAAAAAAATTGAGAAATTACAACAGTGACAGTAATTACTAGCAACAATTATGTCAATTATCAATAACATTTTTGGCTTACAACGAGTACTGCGCTTTCTAGCACTGTTATGGCTGGTGCTGCTTCGTCGCGACTTACTGCTGCTGCTGCTGCTGCTGCTGCTGCTACTGCTACTACTACTACTACTACTACTACTACTACTGCTGCTGCTGCTGCTGCTGCCGCTGCCGCTACATGCCCAGTACATCACGACAGTCATGACAACACGATCTAACAAAATTTTGTCAACAATTGCGCTGAGCACGTACATTTCAAATGCACACACACACACACACACACACACACACACACACACACACACACACACACACACACACACTCCATGCCCAACAGTCAGAGAAGTCGTAGACTGAATAAAAGGGTGACGGGTAAGGGTCAGAACGCTTCTTCGAAGAAAGAATTTTCGGAAAGCTGTCAAACTCGGTGGACAGGTCTGCTTGACTAACGGAGACAGGGAGCTGTTACAGATGGAGGGACCCTGGTATGAAAGGAAAACATTAGCTGTAGGATTCAGGGCTGAAAGAAGGAAGTCTGTAGATTATGGATGTCAGCAGCAGAACAAAGATGAAGAGGTGTGGACGGACTGAAGGGTTCAGAGTGACACGCTGGAGTCTGGTCTTCAAGCGACTTCATCGACAGGGGAGATGGGAAACTATCCTTCGTTCAACGTGCGACCGGCGAAGGGGAACAACAGAGACACGTGCAACAGAGGCATGGTCAGAGGATCCGACAACACGTCGCGCAGTACTGTTCTGATTTCCTTGAGGCTAGAAAAGATTTTCCGTTACCTGGTGTACAATGGACAAAGGAGTGTAGGAAAACAGAAACAGCCTCTTCGTTAGGACAGGGACGGAAGGAATCGATTCTTCTGCGCTCGACGTTGGAGGTACGACTAATCCAAGGTGAAGAATGTTGTTGAAATGACAGTTTCGTCAACCAATACACCAAGACTCTCACCCATTGAGAAAATCTATTTTTTGACTTTTTTGTTTGTTTGTTTGTTTGCTGGCTAACGAAATAACAGATCTATGAGAGAAACAAAAAAAGAAAGATAGGGGAGAGGGGGTGGGCAGTTCTAAAACCGATGGGGAAGAAAAGAACAGATCTCTGAAAGAAAGAAATACAGGGGGAGAGGGGGTACGGGCGGGGTGGGGGGTGGGGCAGTTCTAAAACCGATGGGGAAGAAAAGAACAGATCTCTGAAAGGAAGGAATACAGGGGGAGAGGGGGTACGGGCGGGGTGGGGGGGGAGGCACAGTTCTAAAACCGATGGGGAAGAAAAGAACAGATCTCTAAAAGGAAGGAATACAGGGAGAGAGGGGGTACGGGCGGGGTGGGGGGGAGGGGGCAGTTCTAAAACCGATGGGGAGGAAAAAGCGTTGTGGCCGTCATAACTCTTCGCAAGGCGCTGCTATGTAATGGAACAAAGAGCTACAAAGACGCCAGCTTCTCCAGTCCGTGATCAGTGCTCAGTGTTACCATTACTTCCATTTTATACTCCTTCAACATCCCATTCTATATCGCAACGCCAGTATGGTCCAATGAGAACAGAAGAACAACTCTATATGGTTTAACAGTTACATATTTTAGTACAAAAGGGGAGCTGCGGGTGGGGGTGGGAAGGTGCAAACCAAAGAGAGAGAGGAGAGAGAGAGAGAGAGAGAGAGAGAGAGAGAGAGAGAGAGAGAATAAAATCGACTCCGATGGAAGGTTAATAAGATACAACTTGTATTAGAAAAAAAATTTCAGCGCGCATGAAATCTGCACGAGATGGTCGAAGATCGGCAGCAATGAGAAACAGAGAAGCAGCCCTGCTGTTCATTCCCTAGTCCCCCCCAGTTGACTGACGAGTTTTAGCATGAAAGAGTTATCACAGAAAAATGTTTCTTTATTTCGGTATACAACGACTGTCTCGACTTATGATCCTGATTATCTCAATGAGCAATAATTCAATTAAGTACATCAACCGATACAAAAAAAAATGAAACAAAACAACAACAAAAGGGGGGAAAACCGCAAAGAATACGGAAAGCAGATTGGAAAAAAATAACTGAAACCGCTGTTCAAACCACCCAAACCCAAAAACAAAGGGAGAGAGAAAACAATCGACCAAGGAGTGACGCAT
>CM065718.1:62909559-62912059 GCA_033310375.1 Conus canariensis | reverse complement strand
AGGAGAGAGGAGAGGAGAGGAGGGAGATGAGAGAGACAGAGATAAGAGCCAGAGAGACAGACTCACACACACACACACACACACACACACACACACACACACACACACACACACACACACACACACACACACACACACACACACAGAGGGAGGCAGAGAGACAGAAAGAAGGCGGAAGCGGGAGTAGGAACTAATTTGAACACCAGGATGCAAGTGTCTCAGATAAGCCGCAGGCCACACGACACAGTTAGGACTGTGCACTAAATCACTGTGTGATCCATGCACTAAATCACTATGTAATGCATGCACTAAATCACTATGTAATGCATGCACTAAATCACTATGTAATGCATGCACTAAATCACTATGTAATACATGCACTAAATCACTATGTAATGTATTACTAAATCACTATGTAATGCATGAACTAAATCACTATGTGATCAATGTACTAAATCACTATGTGATCCATGCACTAAATCACTATGTAATGCATGAACAAAATCACTATGTGATCCATGCACTACATCACTATGTAATGCATAAACTAAATCACTATGTAATCCTTGCACTAAATCACTATGTAATGCATGAACTAAATCACTATGTAATCCATACACTAAATCACTATGTAATCCATACACTAAATCACTATGTAATACATGTACTAAATCACTATGTAATCCATGCACTAAATCACTATGTAATGCATGCACTAAATCACTATGCGATCCATACACTAAATCACTATATAGTCCATGCACTAAATCACTATGTAATCCATTCACTAAATCAGAGGAAAGGGGACATTAACGACGTGCTGTCCCGAGAATCGACCCGTTAGCTCCTAGACAGGTCCAGTAGCCGGGTTCGGTTCCTGGAACCACCTGCCTCGGGGACTCAAAGACACCATCCGTTCCAGACGCTGGCATGAAGGCGGTGTGAGGCAACCCGGTGCCAGCAAGCTGGAACACAGGCGACGATGTCATGCCGAGACCAGTGTGTGTGTGTGTGTGTGTGTGTGTGTGTGTGTGTGTGTGTGTGTGTGTGTGTATGTGTGTGTGTGCGTGTGTGTGTGTGTGTGTGTGTGTGTGTGTGTGTGTGTGCGTGCGTGCGTGCGTGGTGTGTGTGTGTGTGTGTGTGTGTGTGTGTATGTGCGTGCGTGCGTGCTTGCATGCGTGCGTGCGTGCGTGCGTGCGTGTGTGTGTGTGTGTGTGTGTGTGTGTGTGTGTGTGGTGTGTGTGTGTGTGTGTGTGTGTGTGTGTGTGTGTGTGTGTGTGTGTGTGTGTGTGTGTAAGTGTAAAGGTGAGGAGTGGTTTCTAGAGGGTTTCAGAATGAGAGAGAGAGACTTCTTGTGAAATTTCTCATGTGATTTGTTTTTAAATCATTATTATTGTTATTGTTGTTATTGTTATTATGCAATGTGTTAATTGTGAATGCAATGTGATTTGTTTCAGTATTGATATAAAATGTGTTGATCAAGGGTTTTAGTGAGAGTAATTTTTTTATTATAATGTTCTGTGATAAGTTTCCTTAGTTTAAAAAAAATGAATTTTTATGTGGTGTGTTTTTATTGAAATTATAACATCTAATAATCAATGTGAATAATATGAATAACTGTGATATTTGTAAGGTTATCACGTACAACTAAACACAAATGTACGCATACACGCACATGCACGTGGGCTCACATGCATACGAACACACACCTCCACGCACACTGCCATGCGCACACACATATGCATGCACAGTGCACACACACATGCATACACATGCATACATACAGTATAGGTCATTGATGTGAATCAGTACTAAGGTGCATGTTTATACATCATTTGATTCGTGCAAGTCAGTATTTGATGTCTCGAGGCTTTGTGGGTTTTTTTTTCAATGTGCATGACTTTTATAACTCCTATTTTTACCGTTTGCTCTTTCTTGAAATGTAAAGCGCTGTTGAGCTTTTTTTTTAATGGAATATGCGCTATAGAAAATAAGCATTATTATCATTATTCTGATTGTACTCTGCAGCGTTACTGCTGTCAATGGACTTACAAAGGCGCTGCATCACAGGCACAACCATGCGCGAATCAAATTCCATCCTGGTTGAGCGGAAGACACAAGGATAGCGATCCAAAGTAGGGTGCTCAGACACTGCAGACGTCCTTTCCTATACAGATGGAGAACAAGAGAAAGCAACCCTAGAAGAATGAAATGAATGGCTGTATTTTTTTGGACATAACCTTGATCAAACTCCACTTGTTCTCTCTCTCTCTCTCTCTCTCTCTCCTCTCTCTCTCTCTCTCTCTCTCTCTCTCTCTCTCTCTCTCTCTCTCTCTCTCGTTTTGCTGTTTTCGCATACAAGGCACTTAGGATTCGAGGTATAGTATGTAGTTAAGAAATAATTGTTGTGTATTGCTTGATGTTTAGTTGTTTCGACTACCTGTGGCATATTGATGGATATTTGATTGGCTTGCTCTTGCTTCTTCTTTGAAAAGATTTG
>CM065718.1:62897059-62904559 GCA_033310375.1 Conus canariensis | reverse complement strand
AAAAAAGAAAACAACGTTGTGCCAGCTATCGTTCTGTATTCATACTTTAAAAAAAAAGGTATACCACTGCTGTTGTAAAGATTCCGAAGTGACTGTTCCAACTTGTGCCACGAAAACAGCAAGTAATGAGGAGGTTTACACCGCACTACAAAACTCAAAAGCAGCTTCCACTGTCCCCTAAATCGACGCAAGGTTTGAACAGACATGTGGAACTTCAATGGAACTTCAAGGTTTGAACAGACAAATGGAACTTCAATGGAACTGCTAAGGCTTGAACAGACCAATGGAACTTCAAGTTGAACAGCAAATGGACTCAGGTTTGAACAGACAAATGGAACTTTCAATGGAACTTCAAGGCTTGAACAGACAAATGGAACCTCAATGTTGAACAGACAAATGGAACTCAAGGTTGAACAGACAAATGGAACTTCAAGGTTTGAACAGACAAATGGAACTCAAGGCTTGAACAGACAAATGGAACCTCAATGGAACTTCAAGGTTTGAACAGACAAATGGAACTCAAGACTTGAACAGACAAATGGAACTCAAGGATCTTGAACAGACAAATGGAACTCATCAAGGTTTGAACAGACAAATGGAACTCAAGGCTTGAACAGACAAATGGAACTCAAGACTTGAACAACAAATGGAACCTCAAGGTTTGAACAGACAAATGGAACCTCAAGACTTGAACAGACAAATGGAACTTCAATGGAACTCAAGGTTGAACAGACAAATGGAACCTCAAGTTTGAACAGACAAATGGAACCTCAAGACTTGAACAGACAAATGGAAAGAACTGCAGAGGCTTGAACAGACAAATGGAACTCAATGGAACTCAAGGTTTGAACAGACAAATGGAACCTCAAGTTGAACAGACAAATGAACTAAAGACAAAATGGAACTCAAGTTTGACAGACAATGGAACTCAAGACTTGAACAGACAAATGGAACTCAAGTTGAAGGAACCTCAAGGCTTGAACAGACAAATGGAACAATTCAATGGAACCTCAAGGCTTGAACAGACAAATGGAACTTCAATGGAACTCAAGCTTGAACAGACAAATGGAACTCAAGGTTTGAACAGACAAATGGAACCTCAAGACTTGAACAGACAAATGGAACCTCAAGACTTGAACAGACAAATGGAACCTCAAGACTTGAACAGACAAATGGAACTCAAGTTTGAACAGACAAATGGAACCTCAAGACTTGAACAGACAAATGGAACCTCAAGGACTTGAACAGACAAATGGAACCTCAAGGCTTGAACAGACAAATGGAACCTCAAGACTTGAACAGACAAATGGAACCTCAAGGTTTGAACAGACAAATGGAACCTCAAGACTTGAACAGACAAATGGAACCTCAAGGTTTGAACAGACAAATGGAACCTCAAGACTTGAACAGACAAATGGAACCTCAAGGTTTGAACAGACAAATGGAACCTCAAGACTTGAACAGACAAATGGAACCTCAAGACTTGAACAGACAAATGGAACCTCAAGTTTGAACAGACAAATGGAACCTCAAGACTTGAACAGACTCAAATGGAACCTCAAGGTTTGAACAGACAAATGGAACTCAAGTTGAACAGACAAATGAACTCAAGACTTGAACAGACAAATGGAACCTCAAGGACTTGAACAGACAAATGGAACCTCAAGACTTGAACAGACAAATGGAACCTCAAGGTTTGAACAGACAAATGGAACCTCAAGTTTGAACAGACAAATGGAACCTCAAGTACTTGAACAGACAAATGGAACCTCAAGACTTGAACAGACAAATGGAACCTCAAGGTTTGAACAGACAAATGGAACCTCAAGGTTTGAACAGACAAATGGAACCTCAAGGTTTGAACAGACAAATGGAACCTCAAGGTTTGAACAGACAAATGGAACCTCAAGGTTTGAACAGACAAATGGAACCTCAAGGTTTGAACAGACAAATGGAACCTCAAGGTTTGAACAGACAAATGGTAACCTCAAGACTTGAACAGACAAATGGAACCTCAAGGTTTGAACAGACAAATGGAACCTCAAGTTTGAACAGACAATGGAACCTCAAGGTTTGAACAGACAAATGGAACCTCAAGATTGAACAGACAAATGGAACCTCAGGTTGAACAGACAAATGAACTTTATTGAACAGACAATGGACCTCAGGTTTGAACAGACAAATGAACCTCGGTGAAGACAATGAACCTCAAGGTTGAACAGATGGAACCATCAAGACTTGAACGACAAATGGAACTTACCGAGCATCTGTGTGGATCCATTCTTCCCTTCAACACGCATTAGCAGGGGACTCGGATGAAAAAAAATTCCGTGGGTAATCTTAGACTTAACCTCATAAATAATCATGTGAGTGTTTATCCAACTGTGACCTTTCGGCTCGCAGCCCCCCCCCTCTCTCTCTCTCTCTCTTCTCTCTCTCTCTCTCTCTACTTGCGTTGACGCGCGCAGGTGTCTGTGTGTGTTTTTTTACTCAGGTATGCGCATCTCTCCTCCTCTCCTCTCTCCTTCTCCTCTCATTTCTCTTACTTACTCTTCTCTCTCTTCTCTTTAATTGGATAGTTGTCTCAGACATCTACTCTTTAGTCAGAGACCCCCCCCTCCAGTTGTCCATCTCTGTGTTGTATTTGTTGCTTTTGTGTTGTTGTGTGTGTGTGTGTGTGTGTGTGTGTGTGTGTGTGTGTGTGTGTGTGTGTGTTGTGTGTGTATGTACAGAGAGGAGAGAGAGAGAGAGAGAGAGACAGAGAGACAGAGAGACAGAGAGACAGAGAGACATACAAACAGACAGATTGGCAGACAGACGGAAGAGACAGACAGAGACAGACAGACAGAGACAGATTACACGTAGAGGGAGGAAGTACAAAGAGGAGAGAGAGAGAGAGAGAGAGAGAGAGAGAGAGAGAGAGAGAGAGAGAGAGAGAATAAGCGACTGTGAGGTACACACTGACTGTAACCATATGTAAGTATTAACCTTTGCTTGTGTTAGGAGTCCACACACACACACACACACACACACACACACACACACACACACACACCACACGCACACGCCACGACGCACGCACGCACGCACGCACAACACACTGCACAACAACACACACAACCACACACACACACACACACACACACACACACACACACGCAGCACAACCACACACAGACACACACAGACACACAGACACACAGACACACACACACACACACACACACACACACACACACACACACACACACACACACACACCGTTGACTCAGCACTAGCTTCTTTCAGTCTGAGTGAGCTCAGCGCGTGGGGAAGGTGGTACACCTTCACACAGCCACAGAGGCGACGAACAATGAGCAAAGCCGAGGCAGAATGTACGGGTGGACTTGAATCTACCCAGTGAGAAGGCGGGGATGGGGGTGGGGGAGAGGTCATGGGGGGAGAAGGCGCGGGAGATGGATGGTGGTGGAGGTGGGGTGGAAAAGGGAAAAGGAGGGGGCTTGAGGGTGGGCACGTTTTCTAAATCACCCGCTGTACTTTGTGACTGCTGAAAAAAAATATCGTCAAATGTTGGGCAAAAGAAAGAAGAAGAAAAAAATAGCGAAAGTAATACAAGTAAGAATAAGTGTTAGAAGCTATCGCAAGATGAAAACAGTAGCAAAAACAAACAAACAGGAATCTGTTAAAACTAGGTCAAAAGCAATGAAAATTTAGAAGAAAAAAAGGTAAATGAGACCGATAGTCGGGGGGGAAAATACGAAAAACAGACGAGTAAAAAAAAAAAGTTGAATTTCGGGAAAAACAGTAAAAACTATGGACAAGCAATAAAACAGTAGGAACTTGTAAAACGCAGGCAGAGTAGTAAACAGAATGGGGGTGGGGGGGGGGGGGGGTTGTGTAGGGAAAGTACGGACAGAAAGAAATGGAAGGGATAAAAGCCACAAACAGCAAAAGTAGTGTAAGTGGATAAAATGGCAAAAAGAAAAAAAAAATAGAGGCAAAATGGCAAAGAGTAGTCAAGGCGGCAAAATGCAGGGGAAAGAGGCAAAAGTAGGGGCAAGAAGAAGCAAACATGTAGGGAAAGTAGCTACACTTGGGGGAAAGTAGCTACACTTGGGGGAAAGTAGCTACACTTGGGGGAAAGTAGCTTCACTTGGAGGAAAGTAGCTTCACTTGGGGGAAAGAAGCTACACTTGGGGGAAAGTAGCTACACTTGGGGGAAAGTAGCTTCACTTGGGGGAAAGTAGCTTCACTTGGAGGAAAGTAGCTTCACTTGGGGGAAAGAAGCTACACTTGGGGGAAAGTAGCTTTACTTGGGGGAAAGTAGCTTTACTTGGGGGAAAGTAGCTTTACTTGGGGGAAAGTAGCTTCACTTGGGGGAAAGTAGCTTCACTTGGGGGAAAGTAGCTTCACTTGGGGGAAAGTAGCTTCACTTGGGGGAAAGAAGCTACACTTGGGGGAAAGTAGCTTCACTTGGGGGAAAGTAGCTACACTTGGAGGAAAGTAGCTACACTTGGGGGAAAGTAGCTACACTTGGGGGAAAGTAGCTTTACTTGGGGGGAAGTAGCTTCACTTGGGGGAAAGTAGCTTCACTTGGGGGAAAGTAGCTTCACTTGGGGGAAAGTAGCTTCACTTGGGGGAAAGTAGCTTTACTTGGGGGAAAGTAGCAGGAAAAACAGAAAAGAAGTAACAGGTAGGGAAATGTCACCAAAAATAGGGAAAGTAGTAAGAACTGGGTCAAACGGCAAACACTAGGGAAAATAGCAACACTAGGGAAAATAGCAACACTAGGGAAAATAGCAACAGTTGGGAAAGTAGCAAAAACTAGGTTAGAACTACAAAAATGAACACTGGCACACACACACACACACACACACACACACACACACACACACACACACACAACATTCGCACGCGCGCGCGCGCGCGCGCGCCACACACACACACACACACACACACACACACACACATACACACACGCGCGCGCGCGCACACGCACACACACACACACACACACACACACACACACACACACACACAAGAAAAACAACCAGGGGATAGTAACCCTTACTGCGCAACGCCTCTCGTGCCCATTATGATCAGCATCTGGACTAGCGGCAGCAGCAGCAGCAGCAGCAAGAAGAAGGAAAGGGGCTCGCGAGCACATCCGTGACTCGTGGACCCCAACTTCAGAGGAAAGAAAGGCGGTCATTGTTGTCCGCAACAGAGGCATATCAGTGACCATGCCAGAATGTATGGTAAATGATTAGCATCCAAAAACGACAAAATTTGGGCTGCTGTTATAGAAAGAGTAAACATTTCTCCTCATAGTAACAACACATGAATTAACATCCAAAATATACGAAAATGAAACATCCGAAGTGTAGTTTTCCTGTGATGTTGATCATTGTCATATCTTGATGTATGAACATTTGGTAATGAAATCATAATGCTGATAGCTTTACCTATTGTCAGTTTAGTTCCTTGCGCTGAACCCTGTGAAGTGATCTGAAGCGATCAAAGCTAAGTGAATTTTCGTTGTTTTATTCGTTTATGTCTCACCTGATGAAGACCTAAGAGGTCGAAACGCGTTGTGTTTCGTCTTGTGACTCGTTTGTCCACGTTCTCTGGGCGGTTCGCTAACATTTATTTAAGATTTATTGTCAATTTATTTGATATAATATCAAAAAGAAACAAAATGTTAATTATGATTTTTTTTGCCACCAGAAATATGTCTAATGTGTTGAGAGCAAATGTGTGGCAGTGTTGTTTTCATGTGCCTCATCTATTTTGACATGATGACGGTTGTCATACTTTTTCCTACGGTTCATACTTCATATGCACTCTCCCCACTTTCTGACATCTTTTCCGTTTTTGTTTTTTGTTTTGTACTTTTTTTCTTCATAATTTTTGCTAGTTTCTCCCTTTTAACTGCTAGCTTCATCCACGTTCCTTTATTTACTAGTTTCTCCCTTTTAATTGCTAGCTTCATCCACGTTCCTTTATTTACTAGTTTCTCCCCTTTAACTGCTAGCTTCATCCACGTTCCTTTATTTACTAGTTTCTCCCCTTTAACTGCTAGCTTCATCCACGTTCCTTTATTTACTAGTTTCTCCCCTTTAACTGCTAGCTTCATCCACGTTCCTTTATTTACTAGTTTCTCCCCTTTAACTGCTAGCTTCATCCACGTTCCTTTATTTACTAGTTTCTCCCCTTTAACTGCTAGCCTCATCCACGTTCCTTTTTTGCTAGTTATTTTAAATAACAAATGAAATTTGTATATCAATAGGATTTCCAATAATAATGCAGCCTTTCTTTTTTGTAATTTCGAATAGAAATTAATTAGTTCATGCAAAGGCTTTTTTTGGCACAACATTTGGCAAGATAACTACTCATTTCATATAAACCTAACCTTTATGGTGAATAACTATCTTAATGATGAGGAAACACTTTTTTGACTGATCATTATGCTTATCTTTTCAAAACTGGTGATCTCAAGTGAGATGGACACTGATGCAGGTTCATAGCTAGCAAACAAAGTAGATGCTGGACGGTAACCGCCTCAGACAGACTGTAGTCCATGCAGACAACAGAAAATAAAGGACTGTCACGCAGTAAGACAACACATACCCTGTCAGATACCTGCTCTCTCCATAATCAAAGTGCCATAAGACTGGATCGTACATGCATGTACCTAAACATCACTCCCTTTCCAAGATCAGTCAGCAAGTTGCAGTGGAGGATGGACATGTATCTCTCCATGACTCCCTGTCCAAGACCATTCTACAGGGTACAGTGGAAGGTGGACATGTATCTCTCCATGACTCCCTGTCCAGGACCATTCTACAGGGTACAGTGGAGGGTGGACATGTATCTCTCCATGACTCCCTGTCCAAGACCATTCTACAGGGTACAGTGGAGGGTGGACATGTATCTCTCCATGACTCCCTGTCCAAGACCATTCTACAGGGTACAGTGGAGGGTGCACATGTATCTCTCCATGACTCCCTGTCCAAGACCATTCTACAGGGTACAGTGGAGGGTGGACATGTATCTCTCCATGACTCTGTACAAGACCATTTTACAGGATACAGTGGAAGCTGGACATGTATCTCTCGATGACTTCCTGTCCAAGACCATTCTACAGGGTACAGTGGGGGGTGGACATGTATCTCCCCATGACTCCCTGTCCAAGACCATTCTACAGGGTACAGTGGAGGGTGGACATGTATCTCTCCATGACTCCCTGTCCAGGACCATTCTACAGGGTACAGTGGAGGGGATGGGGTAGGGGACATGTATACAGCCATGATTGCCTGTCCAAGACCATATTCGGGGTAACGTGGGGGGTGGATGTCTCAGAGACAAATCAAAGACACTCGGCGAAAGCTGTTTATGTTTGGTGGGCTTGCTGACGTGGAAGGAGACCGAAAAGAGTTGGACAGGTTAAAGCTCCTCTGCCGTGTTGCACGTGACTGGAGAGAGAGAAGGTTCCAGAGA
>CM065718.1:62887059-62889559 GCA_033310375.1 Conus canariensis | reverse complement strand
CATGCCAGTCTTGCCATCTGCAATCAATCATTCTTTGTTTAAAACATTTCAAAATCCCGATATATTTTCAACGCCCTGGTTGTCCCAAACATATGCAAAGCCATATGAATTTAAGCACTGACGAACAGTGGTAGCCCATGTCTTCTTACCATTATAATCCAAATTTCGTAACGTCCTATAAGCTTTAAATGGTATCTTGGTTTCCTCCATTCTGGTTATTTTCAACCAATACTTAATGCATTTAAAAAAAAAAATATAAAATGGCAACCTCCATGCTCGCCAAAACTAAATCATGAGCAGCACATTCAAAAACATTGCATACAATACACAGAACACACATACAAACACACTCCAAAAACCACTCCACACAAAATCTGCACGGACACATACGAAAAAACAAAAATGCGCCACATCAAGAAAAATACGAGAACGTGAGTCGAGAGTTTGAATCCAAGGTGAAACTATTGGAGAAATAGAAAGAGACTAATGAGAAAAAATCATCCTCCTCCTTTCATTGTGTAATCCACCTTGCGATAGTGGTCTCTCATATAACGTTTAATTCTAATTAGTAGATTGATAAAGTCAATGCATTGCAGAAAAAGTGAGAATAAAAAAGAGCACAGCAAAAACGCTTTAGGCGGCATTCCTCTCATCTCTCCATCTCGTCCATTTTATTTCTCAGCCTTCATTTATCTACAAGAATAAACGCTCAACTCCCTTAGTTTACCTCTCTCGTCATTGGCAAAATCATGAATTGGACTCGACCGCTCAGAATGTACTTGCTTAACACTCCTGTATACTTCTCGTTAAAAGATACAATGAATGACTGTCCATTTTTAACAAATTGGCCCCAGATCAGTTTCATTCTCTTCTGTCTCTCTCTCTCTCTCCTCTCTCTCTCTCTCTTCTCTCTCTCTCTCTCTCTCTCTCTCTCTCTCTCTCTCGAATGAATGAATGATTTATTCAGATTAGGCCATAGCCCGTACTGAAGGGGTGACACCCGTAATGCACGAATAAAGAAGAATTCTCACAAAAAAAATGGAAAAAAGCAGTTACACATACATACTATGCAAACCTATTATGAATACATCGCTCGTAGTCGCTTTTGTGCTTCGTATATGTACCTGGCAAGATCAAAGAGGACACACTCATTTCTTGATGTTAATAGTAAGCTGACTCTAAAACTACAAGGATCAAAATAATACTTTGACTTAATAAATTTTACTCGAAGGTCATTGAGAGCAGGACAGCAAAATAAAAAATGTATTTCATCTTCCTTGGCCTGGTAACATAGCCGACATATCAGTCTATTTTCATTCAAAGCACTGTATCTGAATCGATGGCAAGCTATGTCAGAGATACCAAATCTAAACTTAGTCAATGCACTCTTAATATACCTGACCATTTTCATTTTAATGTATGGCTCAATCATATACGTTGTTTTAAACAGTCTGTATTGTGCAAATCTGTCACTGTTGTTGATATGGTCATGCCAGTCTTGCCATCTGCAATCAATCATTCTTTGTTTAAAACATTTCAAAAATCCCGATATATTTTCAACGCCCTGGTTGTCCCAAACATATGCAAAGCCATATGAATTTAAGCACTGACGAACAGTGGTAGCCCATGTCTTCTTACCATTATAATCCAAATTTCGTAACGTCCTATAAGCTTTAAATGGTATCTTGGTTTCCTCCATTCTGGTTATTTTCAACCAATACTTAATGCATTTAAAAAAAAAAAAAATATAAATCGGATACCTTCCAAGTTCGCCATAAACTAAATCATTTGGTGTTCGATTGTCTACATTCAAAAATCTGTTCATAGCATATAAATGAACATTCTCTATTACAACACCTTTCTCAAAAGCCCAGATTTCTGCTCCATACTGTAAAATTGGCTGCACCTGAGAGTCAAATAATTTCGAAAAAACAGAAAATGCGCCACTATTCAATTTGTATAAAATACGAAGTATAACTGTGACTGCTCTCTTTGCTCTATTTGCTAGATCTTGACATCCAAAGGTGAAACTTAATTTGGTAGTAAAATAGAACCCAAGATACTTATATGCATTGACTACAACCATGTATTCACCTCCATAAATCCATTTCTCATTACGTGCTAAATATCCACCTTTGCGAAACACAATAATGTTGGTCTTATTCATATTAACTTTTAATTCTAATTTAGTAGCAGCTGAATACAAACTGTTCAATTGTCTTTGCAGACCAACTACAGTTGAGACAATAAAATAATGTCATCAGCAAAAAGTAAGACGAACAGTTCCAAGATATCAAAAGTCACACCATGCCGTCCATTTTGAATAATCTCCAGAGCCAATTCATTTATGAACAGAGAAAATAAAACAGGACTACAAACATCCCTTGCTTGACCCCTCTCGTACACTTGACAAAATCTGATAATTTGGCTCCCGCTCTAATTCTTGCTTTCACCTCCTTATACATACCTTTCACACAATGATACAATTTACCTTGAATTC
>CM065718.1:62872059-62874559 GCA_033310375.1 Conus canariensis | reverse complement strand
AAATTCTGGGTATTAAGATTGAACACACTGTTTAGAATGAACACTTGCTTGTATTCTGCAAAGTTTATTTGCCTATGTATATATATATATATATGTTTTTTTTTTGTTTTTTTTTTTACAGCGGGTGGATTTAACTTAATGCTTAATTTTTTTTTTAACTGAAAGGTCGACCTTACTTTCTCCTCAACAATACGTAAAATATACTGTGACATTGCTAAAAACCAACTACAGTATAAACGAATATATGAAACAGTATGAGACTAAAGGTTATGACATATACAATGCAAAACAGACAAATGGATTGTCATCAAACACGTTCTTTCTCACACGTCAGAAACCAGAAACCAGAAAATTGTACAAAACAATGCTCCCATAATTGACAAAGACAAAGACAACATCTATCACCTTCGTTCACCTATCCCTTGACATCGTCTGTTGTCGTTGGGGCACCCCTGATGATCTGGCCACCATTCTGCTCCATCCGTCCCTGATGATTGTAAGAGGAGAATGCTACTTACAGCCAGATGGCAGCGGAATACTACTGGAAACCATCCAGGAAGTATTTTGTATTCGGGAATGCCAGCAGTCAGCTGCCAGGTTGTTGACTTTTGTGTATGTATAGATGTCGTTGGTCACGAGCTTGGTCTTTTCGGCGCTGTCCTCCATGCCGTGGGCAGAAGTTGCTTTGTCAAGATGTCCCACCAAGCTCATGACCAACAGTACCAAAGGCATTAAGGCAGCGATCAAAGCCAGCGGAACAACCTTGGAAACCGTGAAGACCTTCAAACACCTAGGATCCATCATATCTGATGAAGGCTCAAAGATGAGATCGTGGCAAGGATTGCACAAACAGCAGCTGTAGTGGCAAAACTAAAAACTATATGGAGAGACAACAACCTCAGTCTTCGCACCAAGATCCACCTAATGCGCTCCCTTGCCCTCTCAGTTTTTTCTGTATGCATGAGAAACTTGGACACTCACAGCAGAGCTACAAAGAAGAATTCTGGCAACTGAAATGAGATGCTACAGAAAGATCTTAGGCATCCATTACACAGACCACGTGATAAATGAAGTCCGTAGAATAATTCAACAAGCAATTGAACCCCATGAAGACCTACTCACAGTCGTCAAGAAGCGGAAAATGAAGTGGTACGGACATGTGTCCCGTTCAGCAGGCCTTGCAAAGACAATCCTGCAAGGAACAATCAGAGGAAGCCGCAATAGAGGAAGACAAAGGAAGAGGTGGGAGGACAATATCCGAGAGTGGACTGGAATGGGCCTAGCGGAATCTCAGCGAGCGGTGGAGGACAGGGACGGATGGAGCAGAGTGGTGGCCGGATCATCAGGGGTGCCCCAACGACAACAGACGATGTCAAGGGATAGGTGAACGAAGGTGATAGATGTTGTCTTTGTCTTTGTCTATTATCAGGATGGGACCGTTCTCTGAGTGTCAACAGCCCTTGATAATGAAGCTCAACTATTGAAAATTAATAAACACGATATACACGTATTGAAGCAACAAATACCAGAGCAGCGAGCCTCGACCTAGTGGGCTTCTTCAGGAAGGACAAGAAGAAATATACAAACACGCACAACGGAAGCAGATCAGTCATGGTTAAGAAATATACAAACACACACAACGGCAGCAGATTAATCATGGCGGAGAAATATACAAACACACACAACGGCAGCAGATTAATCATGGCGGAGAAATATACAAACACACACAACGGCAGCAGATTAATCATGGCGGAAAATATACAAACACACACAACGGCAGCAGATTAATCATGGCGAAGAAACCTAGTGCAGGTGCTCAAGTCGTCAGTCGTGAAAACGGTTAAACAGGGATTTCAAAGCGGGGTGGGGAGTGAGGGTACAAGGGGGGAGGGAGGATGCAATGAAAGATGGAATGAGGGGGGGGGGGGGATGGGGGGCGGACGTGAATGGTTAAGAATTAAAACTTTCACTAGCTGCAAATGGATTCATTTGTTTATGCCAATCCAGAGTTGACTTAACGTTTCCTTGGTTACAATTCTTCAGTGGACACAGCTTGTTGCAGTGAGGCAGTCCACCCATCGTCCCCAACATAGACCAACACCCATTATGTTCTAGTATTCTCAACTCCACCGTGGAAACATTGCAATATCCAACGGACTCCCATAGAAGCCAGTGAATAGTAGGAAAGGGCGATGGAAGTAAGCAGCATGAAGAAACAAGTCACCACAGCTCACTTCAAAGAAAAATCCATCTGCCGCCGAACGAAAGAAGCAAACATACAAGTTACACGCCAAACACGACGCGTTTCGACCTCTTTGGTCTTCCACATCCATTTTGCACCAATTTCAGGAGATAAGTGATTGTTCGTTCTTCGTTTTCATTGTCTTGGATGTTGTTTTTCTTGCCTGAAGAAGTCCAAAGAGGTCGAAACGCGTCGTGTTTGTAGTGTAATGTGTTTCTTTCTTTCTGTTAGTTTGGTGGCAGAGTCATTTTTCTTTAA
>CM065718.1:62864559-62867059 GCA_033310375.1 Conus canariensis | reverse complement strand
CAGCAGCAGTAGTAATAGTCGTCGTTGTTGCATTTAGAAGAGTATTGCATGTTATTTCAGGTTGAAAGTAGAAAGGGACCTGGGAGAAGACAGACCTCCACTAAGATTAAACGGGTCCTGGATCCGCCCTGTGATCCAGATCCGTATCAGTATGTAAGAGCTACCCAAGCCTCAACCCCCAACCTCCCGCCCCTCGCATTCCCCCCCCCCCTGCCCCCCCCCCCCTCCCCCCTCCCCCCCCCCATCCCGACCCTACTTCTCAAAAAGTTTGTGTGTTCTCAAAGATGGAAAGGAGAAAAAGAAGGGTCTGCAGGTGGGTTTTTTAAAATTTTGTTTTATATTATTTCATCTTCTTTCCTTTTTTTAATCCTTTTTTTTTTTTTACATTTTATTTTATCTTTTATTTCATTTCAATGAAATATCAGTCAGCAAGTCAGTTCACTGCGCCAAAGTTCTCCACACTTGTGTGTGATCTGTACCAAGAGAGGCAGACAGGACAGACAGACAGAAAGAGACAGGGGAACGAGAGAGAGAAGGAGAAGAGAAGAGAGAGAGAGAGAAAGAGAGAGAGAGGAGAGAGAGAGAGAGAGACAGACAGACAGACAGACAGACAGTCAGACTGACAGACAGAACAAATAGACAGAAGGAGAAAGGGGAAAGAGAAGGAGAAAAAGAAAAAGAGAAGAAAAGAGACAGAGAGACAGACAGACAGACAGATAGACAGACCAGACAGACAGACAGACAGACTGACAGACAGAACAAATAGACAGAAGGAGAAAGGGGAAAGAGAAGGAGAAGAAGAAAAAGAGAAGAAAAGAGACAGACAGATAGACAAACAGACAGATAGACAGACAGACAGACAGACTGACTGACAGACAGAACAAATAGACAGAAGGAGAAAGGGGAAAGAGAAGGAGAAGAAGAAAAAGAGAAGAAAAGAGACAGACAGACAGACAGACAGACAGACAGACTGACAGACAGAACAAATAGACAGAAGGAGAAAGGGGAAAGAGAAGGAGAAGAAGAAAAAGAGAAGAAAAGAGACAGACAGATAGACAGACAGACAGATAGACAGACAGACAGATAGACAAGATCAGGAGACAGACGTGAGAGAAAAAGAACAAGAAGAAGAAAACGAAAGAGAAAGAGAAGAAGCTGGGTGAGGAAATGGAGAGAGAGAGAGAGAGAGAGAGAGAGAGAGAGAGAGAGAGAGAGAGAGAGAGAGAGAGAGAGTTGAACACAAGAACGGACAAACATAACTGGTATCTGCCACAAGTGAGGCCATTTATACACAAAGTTTTAAGGTACAGCCAGCCATTCGCTGCGTTGTGCGTGAATGTCAACAACTGTTTCACTTGGCAAACGACCCAGTTTGAAAGCAAGGGGGCGAGTTGACTCCATCGTTTGGCGAAGATGTGTCCTAGGCTATAATCATACCTACCTGTGGTGAGCCCGAAGCGGGTAGCTGACAGTTGAAAAGGCGACACGTTGCATCGGTTTCTTCTTTCCTTCTTTTCTTTTTCTGTTTCTGTACCTTTCTTTCCCCGTTCTCTCCTGCTTTTTTTTCCCCCACCTCCATCATCCATCATGTAGGTCCTAGTCAGAAACCATCTTCTGGCTTACTTGCATAAGAAATGTGACTTCTCAAGTATGAAATGAGAAATGTATGTTAATTAGAGAAGTCGAAAGGGTGGTGTGTGTGTGTGTGTGTGTGTGTGTGTGTGTGTGTGTGTGTGTGTGTGTGTGTGTGTGTGTGTGTGTGTGAGACAGACAGAGAAAGAGAGAGAGAGAGAGAGGGTGGGGGAGGAAGAGAGGGGGTATGTGTGTGCGTGCGTGTGTGTGTGTGTGTGTGTGTGTGTGTGTGTGTGTGTGTGTGTGTGTGTGTGTGTGTGTGTGTGTAAAGGGGGATGAGATGGGATGCGGTTAGACCAATGGCGAGAGTAGTGCGTGTGCACGTTCTTTAGTACATGTACGAAGGCTACCATCCTCTCTCTCTCTCTCTCTCTCTCTCTCTCTCTCTCTCTCCTCTCTCTCTCTCTCTCTCTCTCTCTCTCTCTCTCTCTCTCTGCATTAAGGGCTAGTTTTCGATTGAAACAACACAAATATCTGAAGTTTTTTTGATACCCAGATGCGCTGACAAAAGAAGAGGCTAATTGTTAGATGAACTGACCTTTCATGAAGCACTTGGTGAAAACTGTTTCTGTGGACAATGAAAGGCAATGTTGCGTGTTTTTTGCCTCTGTGTTGTGCACTTGCAGAGATTTTGAAAAATCTTTTTCGTACATAGCATGAAAGGAACGGATGCAATTTTGTTGGCAAATGTTAACAGTCATTTAGACCAACACTTCAGTACCTGCATGTGATTCAACCTCTTTTCTTGTGCACCAGTTGTGGGTGGACTACTGGCTAAAATATGGTAAGCTTTGGTCACTGCATTATTCTCTCTATTCCTCCCCCATCTCATCATCATCATCATCATCATCATCATCATCATCATTAT
>CM065718.1:62857059-62859559 GCA_033310375.1 Conus canariensis | reverse complement strand
TTTGTTTTCTTTGTTTTCTTTTTTTGTTTGTTTGTTTTGCTGTCCCATTGTGTGCACCTTCTCAGTAGCACAGCACTTACGCGGCTCGTTCCGACCCGTGGTTCATAGCCACAGCCTGTCCTGTCCAACAAAGCACCGGCGCTGGCAATCTACAGGAAGCAGTCAATGTCGAGTCATTATGAGGCACCCTGCCACAGGAGACACTGTTCTTCTGCCGAGTCACTTTGGTGATGTTCAGTGAGACCACCTACTAAACCCCCTACTGACGATGATAATTGCTTAGTTGCGGAGCTGGTGTGAGTGAGCTCTCCCAACAGAGGGCGCCACCACGCCCGTCCAAAGACAATCCTCATGAGTTTGCCAATACCAGTTAGCCCAATAGAATTAATAACATAGACGTGGAGAGGCAATCGAAATTTAGATTACTATTATAGTAGGGCATGATGGACCACAGAATTTGAGGTATTATGTTTTAAATGCTGATGGAGGAGGTAGAGGATGATAAATGATAATGCTACTGATTTCCATTTTGGTCTGAGACTGCATGACAGGGTTAACCTCCACGCTTACTTTCGAAATGCATCCTGACATCAACCAGGCCCAAGAGATACAGACACCTGCAGTGTTAATCAGGATTTTGAACAACACTTTCAGAAACGCATCCCTTATGTGAGTGAAACTCGACTGTGTGGTCCCATCGTTCCCATTGAGCCTATTGCAAACTCAGCTCTGGGTATGAGCCGATCAGCACAAATGGTACTGATCGGAATTGAACCGATGACCTCCCAACCGGAGTCCGCGATGATAGCCACTTTGCCATGGCAACTGATAATCCAGAGTACACTTTAGCTTGTGTATCAAACTTGATCGTTTCTCTCTCTCTCTCTCTCTCTCTCTCTCTCTCTCTCTCCTCTCTCGTGTGTGTGTGTGTGTGTGTGTGTGTGTGTGTGTACAAGAGCATGTCTTCTGTATTTTAAAAACTCGTTGCAACTTTACCAAAAAGATCTTATTGATTTTCCATGTGTCTTCCTCATATTATGTGTAACAGGTGAATCTGTCTATATAATCATAAAGTTCCGGTTGTCTGTCCGTCTGCACGTTAGAATGAAAGCGTGTGTCCGTGATAAACCTGACATTTGCATTTTCTGTGCAAGCCAAAGCATGGGCATAGTCAGCAATAAAGTCAATATTACCCAGTATTTATTTTCTGTTAAATGAAGGGTCATGTGCGATTATTGCTTTATAAACTGATGAAAGACATGTTTAAGTGATATTACGTGGGAACAAAGACTGTACCAAATGTCCGATTAAATGTGGTTAAGATCAGACCATTTAACGCCCTTTCTACCAAAGGTGGGGATGTGAATTAATGCACTTCTAAACACGGAAGCAAGTTAGACCATCAATACACAATTACACGTCATGCAAGTTACGTAAAATGTTACGTCACGCTGATGATGCACGTTTGCACTGCGTGGACACAGACCACACTGACAGACAGAAATAGATCTCCGTAATGAACGTTTCACCCAGAGACGGTTGCTGATGACAATCAGCTGTATGTCTCTGGGCCTCTCTCTGACCTTCCTCTCATGATCCAAAACACCCAGTCTTGTGTAGCCAACCTTAAGGACTGGATGACCCGAAACAAACTAAAACTAAATGAAGATAAGTCTGAACTGATCCTGATCACCCCACCAAAACTTCAAAACCACCCTTCTGTTCCGACTTCCATCAAACTTGTTGATTCACCTATCACTCTCTCTCATTCCGCCCGCAACCTCGGTGTAACTCTTGATCAAACCCTGTCCTTCCAACAGCATGTCAGCAATGTCTGTCGCACTTGCTTTCTTGAACTCCGCCGAATTGCTTCTATTCGCCATCTTCTCTCAGAAAACACAACAAAAGCTCTTGTCTGCGCATTTGTTCTATCCCGCCTGGATTACTGTAATGCTCTTTTGTCTGGCTCTCCCTCTCATCTCATCAACAAACTTCAAAGAGTTCAGAATCATGCTGCCCGTCTCATCTTCCGCACTTCTAAATATAACCATGTTACCCCATTGCTCCGCTCTCTCCACTGGCTCCCTGTTCAGCTAAGAATATCCTACAAGATTGCCTCTCTCTGCTTCAAATCTATCGAGTCTTCCTGTCCTGAGTATCTCACCCACCTGTTACATCTTTACACCCCATCTCGAGCTTTACGTTCCTCATGTGACACTCGTATCTACAGTATCCCCACTGTTCGCACTAAAACCTTTGGTCAACGTTCCTTTGCCTATCAAGCTCCAACTACCTGGAATCAATTGCCTCGCTCTCTCAGATACTCACCCTCACTGCCCACATTCAAGCGCCTTCTCAAAACTCATCTGTTTCCTAGGTAACTTCGTCTTCCCTGTGACCCGACGTTTGCAATGTGTGATGCGAGTGTCTGCTTTGTGTGCGTTCGTGTCTGTGTGAGTGTGTGTTTGCGTGTATGCATGCTTGTGAGTTTGTGTCCTTG
>CM065718.1:62849559-62852059 GCA_033310375.1 Conus canariensis | reverse complement strand
GTGGCAGAACCATCAGTAAAGGCATGGGTCCAGTCTTCTGTGGGTACTGACTGCAGATGTGCTCCATGGCCAGGGCTTTTCTCTGGGTGTCTGACTGTGTTCCCCTTTTCTCTACGCCCGCAATGCTGGTGACGATTGTTGGGAACATTTGCCTCTTCCAAGGTGGGTGAGCTGCACATGCAGGGATAGGCTTTGCTTCATGTTCCATCATGACTGGCATTTGTCGTTCAAGTCTTCTCGGCTGGTGGTCGATAGTATGTGTACATACATCTCTCTCTCTCTCTCTCTCTCTCTCTCTCTCTCTCTCTCTCTCTCTCTCTCTCTCTCTCTCTCTGATGCATAGTCACAATTATGATAATGCGTTAGAAGAGACGTTTGAATGAATAATTCCATCTGTCGCATGCAGAAGAGATTAATAAAGATGTAACATAATCGTTTCATTGAGTGGATGGTCAAATCAGTGTATAAATAACTTTTTTTCTAAACTGGGAGTAAAACGTTAAGCATTTGGTGCTGGCAAGAAAGAAAGAAAGAAAGAAAGAAAGAGAGAAAGGAAGAAAGAAAGAGAGAAAGGAAGAAAGAAAGAAAGAAAGAGAGAGAGAAAGGAAGAAAGAAAGAAAGAAAGAAAGGAAGGAAGAAAGAAAGAAAGAAAGAAAGAAAGACAGAAAGACAGAAAGAAAGAAAGAAAAAAGAAGAGAAGAAAGAAAGAAAGAAAGGAAGAAAGAAAGAAAAAGCCAAAATATAAATACATTCACAAACTAAAGGAGGTGAATTACTTAATACACATTACAAAACAGAAAAGACATTTTTTAAAGACGTCGCAAATGACACCATGAAGAGCACAAAAAACCAACCATACAAACAAACAAACAAACAAACAAAAACACCCAGTTCTCCCAGCATGACAGTCTAAGAAATTATGCTTCTGGGAGACGTCTGGAAACCATGTATACTGTGGGGTGTCAGTAATGTAGCTGTGATGTTACTGAATAGTCGTTGTGTATTTATGAATATAATTCCTGTCACTGTTTCTTTATGCGTTAACAGCC
Organism: Conus canariensis; assembly: GCA_033310375.1. NCBI lineage: Eukaryota > Metazoa > Mollusca > Gastropoda > Neogastropoda > Conidae > Conus > Conus canariensis. The sequence continues at coordinate 62,851,010 of CM065718.1, read as the reverse complement.
CGGGAGAAAAAAAAAAGTCCCATGTGGTTGGTTAGGCTGTATGTAATATCAAAACAAAACTAAAAGCAAATCTTAAATAAATGTTGGCGAACCGCCCAGAGAAACGTGGACAAACGAGTCACAAGACAAAACACTACGCGTTTCGACCTCTTAGGTCTTCTTCAGGTAAGACACAAACGAATAGAACAACGAAAATTCACTTAGCTTTGATCGCTTCAGAGTTCAGCGCAAGGAAGAAGGCGTTGAATGAAGGCGTTCCTTGCGCTGAACTCTGCAGTCGTCTCACTTTGCAACTAAAACTAAAAGCAGTTAAATCCGGGGACAGGATTACTGTCTTCGTCTCGCACTGCTTGGAGTTCTCTCGGGCATGTTGAAGGCATTGACCTCTTCCTCTTGGTCTCACTGGCTCTTCATCTGGCTAATGTTCACAGGTTGGCTGTCTGTGCACCACACTTAACAGGTAATAATGTCAAATAATCGAGTGTGAAACACACACACACACACACACACACACACACACACACACACACACACACACACACACACACACACGCCACACACACACACAACCGCCGCACACACACCACACACATGCACCTGAACACACACAACACACACACACACACACACACACACACACACACACACACACACACACACACACACACACGCACGCACGCACGCACGCACACACACACACTTACGCACACACCACACACACACACACACACACACTCACACACACACACACACACACACACACACACACACACACACACACACACACACACAGCACACACACTCACACACACACACATGCACCTGAAAACAGACCGACCGACAGACAGACAGACAACACACACACACACACACACACACACACACACACACACACCACACATACACATTCACACACACATACACACACGCACACGCACGCACGCACGCACACGGACGGACACACACACACACACACACACACACACACACACACACACACACACACATTCTGTTGTTTCCCCATATCATTCAGTGGAATATCAGTCACTCGGTTTCTAGTTGATTCTTTCATTCTTTCGGTGCGTTTAATGTGTATATGTGTCATCCATACCAACGACCAAAACTGGCCTTCTCTTACGAAAATTGGTGACGGGATTTTTTTGTGTGTGCAGATGTTATGCGTGCGTTCACACACAAAACCTCAGTTTATAGTCTCATTCGAAGGACTTGTTGACTATCGGATTCAGAACGAATTTTAATTCCGATGGGAAGATCCCTCTCTACCGAAATAGTCCTGTGGAGATTTGACCCCGCAATTCCAGGATCACCGGAATCACGTGTCCGACACTCTACCAGCTGAGCTATTCCAGCCGCAGTTATTGTGGTCATGTGGCTGCACACCAAAAATTAATGCGCCAAGACCTCGTTTAAGGAAATCTTAAATAAATGTT
>CM065718.1:62839559-62844559 GCA_033310375.1 Conus canariensis | reverse complement strand
GTCTGTCTGTCTGTCTGACTGTCTGTCTGTCTGGCTGTCTGTCTGTCTGGCTGGCTGGTTGGCTGGCTGGCTGTTTGTGCGCGTGTTGGGTTGTCAGTCTATCTATTGCCTCTTTAAAGAGTGTGATTACACAGCTCATGCGCTGGTGCAAATATAAAACTGAACCACAAAAGAAACGCAAATGGAGGGGTAGGTAGGGGTGAATATAATTAATGGCACTGTAGGTGCGCTGTGACCATATATTCCGTGCGGTCATGAGTCAGCATTAGACCTAGTGTGCAGCACGTGCAAATCAGGTCAGTGTCACTAGAAATGAGCTCACACACGGCGCCATGAACGTGGAAGCGCGTTTTTGCATGTGCAAGGCGAATGCAAACCGTCATGTCAATCTTTTTTCGCTGAATAGTATTCACACATCACTAGGAATAAAAACCCAGGCTGTTACGCCCTGGCAAAGCAATCACTTCCACATGACCAGAATGCCAAGACTGAGCGCCGTCGACAGAGAAAGAGCCATAGGGCGACTCCAAGCCGGAAACCGTGCTGCACAAGTCGCAGCTGCGTTTGGCGTGGCTGTTTCTACAATTTGTCGTTTGTGGGCCAGGTTCCAGCAAATGGCGACGCTCGGGACCCACGAAGCGGCAGACCCCGTGTAACGACTGCGCGACAAGATCGGGCGATTCACCGCCGTCACCTGCGTGAGCCATTCACTTATGCAACGGAAACGGCCAGAAACACCATTGGCAGGCATGGTGCACCAATTTCTGGTGAAACTGCGGCGTCGATTAACAGAACATCACCTGCACTGCCGCCGTCCGTAAGGCAACCTGTTCTTACTCCAAGACATAGGCAACAACAACTGCAATGGGCCCAGCAGCACCGGAACTGGAACTGGCGGCAATGGAGGGGCATCCTCTTCATGGATGAGAGCCGATACTGTGTTCAACATGCTGATGGCCGAATCCGGGTGTGGAGGAGGCGCAACCAGAGGTATGCCAACAACAACGTCCACGAGATCAACGCTTGGGGAGGTGCGAGCATCATAGTATGGGGAGGAATCAGCCTCAATCAGCTTGTTGGGCCTATTGTTTTCCTAGACATTGGCCCTGGTCGTGGAAATGGCGTTACTGCGCAGCGATACATTTACCAGGTGTTGAGGCCCGTTGTTGTGCCCCACTTCCAGCAGCACGGCCACCTCACTCTCCAGCAGGACAATGCTCGTCCACACATCTGCCAGAGTCACCACAGACTTCCTGCAGCAACAGGGCATCAGAGCTCTGCAGTGGCCCTCGCTGAGCCCTGATTTGAACCCTATCGAACACTTCTGGGACCATCTCAAACGGGAGCTGAATGCTGTTCAGCCGAGGCCAACCACAGCCCGTCAGCTAGACCAGGCACTGAGGCAGATCTGGAACAACGTCAACATGGCCACCGTCAACCATCTGATCCACTCCATGCCCGCCAGATGTCAGGCTGTTATCAACGCTCGTGGGGGACACACTCGTTACTGACCCTCTCCGTGACACTCATGACACGTGACCACTTTTTGCTTCAGCCAACAATAAGAACACTAAAGCCAGAAACTCAATGGTTGCATTCAATTCATTTCAATGGTTGTAATTAAATGTCAACAACATGAGAGTACATTGAATGGACCCATCGTTTGCGTTTCTTTTGTGGCTCAGTATATATATATATTAATTTTTTTTCTTTTCTAAAAAGCACTGTCCGCTATTCCAGACAGAAAGAAGGGGTAGGGATGGGGGGTGGGGTGGGGGGTGGGGAAGGAACTGGGGAGAGCACAGACCTCTGCTAATGTCGAACGGATCCTGGATCCACACTCTGATCCGGATCAGCGTCAATGTAAGGGGGGAAAGAGTGTGTGTGTGTGTGTGTGTGTGTGTGTGTGTGTGTTGCGCGCGCGTATGTGTGTGTGTGTGTGTGTGTGTGTGTGTGGTGTGGTGTGTGTGTGTGTGTGTGGTGTGTGTGTGTGTGTGACACTAACATGGAACGGGAAAAAGGTAGGATCGGTAAGCTATTGTTACTATCATTATTATTATTGTTTCACTTCATTTTACTTTTAACTATTTGTCACCTAGTCAGTCCATGAGTGAATGCAAAAAATAGTAGATGGAGACTGAAAGAATAACTTCCCTTGCGCTTTTGTGTATGAGGCCATGTAAAATACAAAACGTCAGGGTTTGTATCACCAGGAAGTTTTAACATATTACATAGAAATATAATACTTTGTAAATAGCTCAGTGTTTGCCTCCTATAAATGGGTTGGTGGTGTGTGTCTCTCCCTCCCTCCCTCCGATTTCTCTATTATTATTCTGTCTGTCTGTCTGTCTGTCTGTCTGTCTGTCTGTCTGTCTGTCTGTCTCTCTCTCTCTCTCTCTCTCTCTCTCTCTCTCTCTCTCTCTCTCTCTTAACAGGCGATAGTGTCAAATTATTAAGTTTAAAGCACACACACACACACACACACACACACACACACACACACACACACACACACACGTCGCACGACTTGCAGGCAAAAAACCTCGTTCAAGCAGCTGGCCGACCTCGCTGAAAAGGGGACCAGAAGAAGTTGGCAGACACGGTAACCTGAGGGGGCATCCCGCCAACTGAACGATTTTTTTTTTCCCAAGAAAGAATGGAATTACCTGTGCGGGCGCACGGGCCTCCTACAATGACGAAAAGTAAAAACGTGACTTTGTTGCCAAGTGGACTCCTTATGAGACTTTTTTTCCAGTTGATTTAAGCAAAAACCAACGAATTCATATGTATTAGATGAATTATTACCAAAAAAAAAAGATAAAAGAAAACCTTAGGTATGACGGGCATTGTAATTCAGTGGCTGACATGTACACAATAGGTTCCAGGCCCAACGTAGACATTCCAAAGCCATTTAGCCTCTCTCTCGTTATTATTATACTTTGTTATGTCATGTAATATCAGTTTGAATATACACGTTAAAAAAATAGTGGGAAAGCGAGGCGTAATACTGTTACGCTTCAACACAACACAGTACTACCCACATTTGGTTGTTAGGTCAAAGCCCTTTGCCTGATCTTCTGATAAGTCAAAGTAAGTTGTCTCAGACTTCTAAGTCTAGTCCGCACGATCTTTTGATTGTGGGCTGAATTGTGACGCTTTCCGTGGATGGGTGGTGAGGGCGACATTCGCACCATCGAAATGCTGACTGATAATATCTGCACAGTTCGGAGAGTGCTTCAAAACCTGTCTAGTCTGTTCTTAAAATTGTCTGGTGTCACTGCTGTTCACAACTGCGTTGTCCAATGACTTTCAAAGTATCTGCACAGTTCGTAGAGTGCTTCAAAACTGTGTCTAGTCTGTTCTTAAAATCGTTGAGTGTCACTGCTGTTCACAACTGCGTTGTCCAAGGACTTTCAAGACTCAACCGCTCTCTGAGAGAAGACGCACTGTTTAAGGCTTGTTTTGCGGTAGACTAATGTTGTTTTTTTCATTTAAATTTATGTGCCCTACTGGCACCAAAATTGTCCATTTAAAATTGGCTTTTATATCGTAAGAATATCTACGAGCAAACTTGTAATTGTCGATAAAGTACCTTGAAGATTCTCGATTTTAAATGGACTTTTACTGTTGTAAAAAAAAAAAAAAAAAAAAAAAAAAAAAAACGTGAGCAGTCTTCAGTAGGGTCTCCTTGAATGCATCTACAACACACGCTCGACAGCTTCATAGCTTTGAATCGATCTTCACAATCCAGCTGTCCCAAGACATGGTGTACATCTTGTTGTCCATCTCCGTGCACTTTCAGCTAGATTTTGGTTCCCCTCAAAAACGAGGGCTCCCAACACAGTGCAGGTCACCAAGTTCAGTGCACGGCCTGATGAGTGCAGCTGACAATAGGATCATCATTCAGGAAGTCAGGACAGCGACAAATGAACCACAGTTTCCTGTTGGCTGACTGGGACCCATCGCCCGTCTTCCTTGTTCGCGGGGGAGGGGGGACGGGGGTGAGGGAAGGGCACTTGTTTTGTCATTATTGCATTGGGAGGTCTGCCAACCTTTTTTTTTAAATGACACTGCGTAAAAAAAATATGTTAAAAAGTGACACTGATGAAAACTGTGTTGGTTTTGTCGTTCTTGCACTGGAAGTCCACCAACCTTTAAAAAAAAAAAAAAAAAAGAAAAAAAAAACCCACACACTGCGCGTGAAAAAAAATCTGTTGAAAAGTAACAGTCACAAAAACTTTGTTAGTTTTGTCACTATGGCACTGGAAGGTCCGACAACCTTCTTTGTTGAAAAGTAACATTTATTAAAAACAAACAAAAAAAACTTTGTTGGTTTTGCCATTATGGCACTGGAAGGTCCGACAACCTTCTTTCTTGAAAAGTAACATTTATAATAAAATAAATAAATAAATAAATAAATAAAAACTTTGTTGGTTTTGTCATTATTGCACTGAAAGGTCCACCGACCTTCTTTGTTGAAAAGTAACATTTATAAAAAACAAAACAAAAAACACTTTGTTGGTTTTGCCATTATTGCATTGGAAGGTCCACCCTCTTTTTGTTTAAACAACACTGCGCTTGAAAAAAAATCTGTTAAAAAATAACACTGAGAAATAAACTTTAAAAAATTGCAGCCTGGTCATTTAATAATCCTCTCCACCCGAACGGAAAGCAGATTCTTGAATGATTTGTCTTTCTAATGAAACAAAAGCCTGTTCTCTACTTTCAGAATTCACGATTACGTTGACACAGTTCAATCTAGTCAAGGCTGATGGAAGTTTTAAATGTGTATGGTTCAGCTAAGAACACCCCCAATTTTTTGCTGGGCTTTCAACAATACTATCTCCCTACTTCTTTAGTGTAATCCACTTCTAACACTCCGAGTGGTCGCTGTTGATGTAACGGGGCGTGGATCGCTCAAGGGTCCATAGTCATGCTAAGGACTTGTTTCCTTCAACATCACTTGTTGGTGTTGTTAGTTATACGTTATAGAAGTTGAA
>CM065718.1:62822059-62834559 GCA_033310375.1 Conus canariensis | reverse complement strand
TCAGACCTTAGTCTCTCAGTGACAGCGGCTATATTTGTCTATAATACAATATAGAAAAAAATCTCAAGAAAACAGGATTCACTTAGCTGCACTACTCGCAAACATATTCGTGAAATTGGCATCCATACTCAAGAATCTTTGAAAGAGACGGACTCTTTTCTTTTCAAATTGTGATTATTCATGTTTGTCAGCTTCCCATGAATTGGGTTGAAAAATCTCTTTACTTTTGTGAGAAAATGATTATTGAAAGTGAGAGCCATTGTCAAGTCTTGATAAGAAATCAGCAACCAGAACAGAACAGGTGGTCATCTTCCGACTCAGAATCGGGCACAACAGGTTAGCATGCCATTTACACCGCAAGCTGCACCTGAAACCATCCCCAATGTGCACAGGTGGGCAGGCAGAACAAACCACAAAACACATTCTACAGGACTGTGGGGACCTGCAGTGTCTGAGGGATAGGACATGGCCGCAGCCGGTGCCCATCAACGACAAGCTGTACGGGTCTGTGGAGGCCCTGCAGAGGACCACCAGATGCATCACAGAATCCTGTCTACAGGTGTGATAGGCGATGAGAAGAAGAAGCAAACAAGTAGAGTGTTGTTTACACTATGATCGATTCTTTCCTTTGCGTGTTCGTGTCCTATCGCATGACACTCTGGAAACATTCCAATCTGTTTCTGTCCCCGTTTTTGTAAGTCAGTCTGTCTGTCTGTCTGCCTGTATACTGTCTGTCTGTCTGTCTGTCTGTCAGTCAGTCAATCTGTCTGTCTGTCTGTCCCTCTCTCTCTCCATTCCTCTCTCTCTCTCCTTCTCTCTCTCTTCTTCTTCCTTTCTCTCTCTCTCACTCTCTCTCTCACTCTCTCTCACTTTCTCTCTCTCTGTCTCACTCACTCACTCTCTCTCTCTTTCTCTCTCTCTCTCTCTCTCTCTCTCTCTCTCTCTCTTTCTGTCTCTGTCTCTCTCTTGACTGGACGTGGTCGAGTACTCCTCAGACATAGACGCGTATTCGTCCTAGAATTATTGTATATAAACAAGCACGAACACATCAGACCGTATCACTCTGTAGTATGATGCAGACTTAGTAATTCCTCCGTACTCTAGATCGCTATTCAGTTTTTGTAGACAGTAACTTCTTATTTTAGGAAGCTGATCAGTGTTACTGGCAGCTAATTAGCAGTTTAGGAGGCTAATTGGTAATAGAGGAAGCTACGAGTATCTCTAATCAGCATTTCAGACATCTAATCAACAGGCAGCCAGTCAGCATCACAGGTAGCTTTTTAGAATCATAGGCAGCTCATCATCTCCGTAAGCAGCTCATCATCACTGCTGACAGCTTGACAGCATTATAGACAGCTGATCAGCATTAAGGACAACCAGTTATGACTACAGGCAAGTCATCAGCTCCACAGGCAGCAGATCAGCATGGCAGGCGCTCCGCAGGGAAAGTCCTCGTGACAACGGGAAAGACTGTGACCTGGGATTCTCTACAGAGAGCACGTAAGACCTCATGGTGAAAGCTTGGCCGTGTCTGCAGTTGTACTGTCATCATCTGTCAGCGGAACAGCAACGAGTGAGGCTACGGGACGCACACGGCAGTTGTGACGGTGGCTTTGTTGCGGGTGGGCTCTGCAGTCATGAAACACGGGCTGGTACACCCATGGGGACGCTCCTGTGAAGGTTATGTCGTAACATATCCAGTGGCCATTACACAATAACATCTGCCAGGGAGCAGTTATGTCCCTTCACGTGTTAATGGAATCATCTTTGATGGCATGCCCTGTGCGTGCCTGCACCCTATGTGAACACAGCGCAGGCTTCCAAGGGTGGTGCAGGATTACTCCCAGCTGGTTTGTTCGGCAGTTGAGGACAGTACTTCTCTGGGTCCTGCCCGCACCTTCGGGTGTTGCTTCTTAAGATCGTCCTTTATTTTTCATCGTAGGCAGCCAGTCAGCATTGCAGGTAGCTAATCAGCACTGTGGACAGCTAAACAGTATTGTAGACAGCTAATCAGCATTGTAGACAGTTAATCAGCATTGTAGACAGCTAATCAGCATTGTAGACAGCTAATCAGCATTGCGGGCAGCCAATCAGCATTGTAGGCAGCTAATCAGCACCGGAGACAGCTGAACAGCATTGTAGACAGCTGAACAGCATTGTAGAGAGCTAATCAGCATTGTAGACAGCTAATCAGCATTGTAGGCAGCCAGTCAGCATTGTAGACAGCCAGTCAGCATTGTAGCAGCTAATCAGCATTGTAGGCAGCTAATCAGCATTGTAAACAGCTAATCAGCATTGTAGGCAGCTAATCAGCATTGTAGACAGCCAGTCAGCATTGTAGCAGCTAATCAGCATTGTAGGCAGCTAATCAGCATTGTAAACAGCTAATCAGCATTGTAGGCAGCTAATCAGCATTGTAGACAGCCAGTCAGCATTGTAGCAGCTAATCAGCATTGTAGGCAGCTAATCAGCATTGTAAACAGCTAATCAGCATTGTTGACAGCCAGTCAGCATTGTAGGCAGCTAATCAGCTCTGTAAAAAAAAGCCAATTTGCATTGTATGTAAAAAGCCAATCCGCATTGTAAGCAGCTTATCAGCATTGTAAAAAGCCAATCCGCATTGTAAACAGCTAATCGGCCTTACAGGCGAACTAACAAACTGATCAGCGTCAAAGACAGGTAATCAGCAGTCTAGGTATGCTTCCTTCCTCACCCCTCATTCGGATCAGAAGGGGGGGGGGGGGGGAGGAGGAGGGGAGGATTGGGGGAAGGAGAAGGGGAGGGGTGGTTAGCTCAATGTGATTTTCAGTCAGACATTGCTGACAATCAAAAGCAGCCCATGACCAATTTTGCTGGTTTGTTTTTGCTACCCGTCTTAACGTGTTGTCTTTCTGGTGGTGTGGTGCTGTGGAAATCAGAGCCCCACACTCCTTCAGTTCCCCTGAGATGCTTTCTTCCATCTGCCGTGCAGTATCACCGGAGGTAGGGGTGCATGTTAACCCTCAATATGCTATCACCTAAAACGTGTATGTGTGTGTGTGTGTGTGTGTTGTGTGTGTGTGCGTGCGTGCGTGGTGTGTGTGTGTGTGTGTGTGTGTGTGTGTGTGTGTGTGTGTGTGTGGTGTGCGTGCGCGTGCGCGAACAGATAGATAGATAGATGGATAGACAGATGGATAGACAGACAGGCAGATAGATAGATGCATGGATGAATGGATGGACGGACGGACAGATAGCCAGTCAGAAGAACAGACAGACAGATAGAGAGAGATAGGTAGATAAATGCATAAATAGGTAGACGAACAGACAGACAGATAGATAGATTGATACATAGGTAGATATATGGATGGATGGATAAATAGATAGATAGATGGATGGATGGACGGACGGACAGACAGACAGACAGAGAGACATACAGACAGATAGATAGATGAATAAATGGATAAATAGACAGACAGATAGACAGATGGATGGATAGATGGACTCTGAAGAATTGTACAGTGGGGTGAAAGAGAGGCGGAAGTGATCACCATTTCAGTCTGTACAAATATTACAAAATAAGGTGAAAGTTGAAACGAAAAAAGGAGAGAGAGAGAGAGAGAGAGAGAGAGAGAGAGAGAGAGAGAGAGAGAGAGAGAGAGAGAGAGAGAAGAGACAGAGAGACAGAGACAGAGAGACAGAGAGAGAAAAGAGAGAGAGAGAGAGACAGAGACAGAGATAGAGATAGACAGACAGAGAGGCAGACAGACAGAGAGAGAGAGAGAGAGAGAGAGAGAATAACCTAGTGGTAACATCAAAAATTTCCCTAGGAGCTGGATTCATCTTTCAGTACCCTGCAGTACCCTGAAAAGGGAGCAGACACAGGGACGCATGAAGGAAACCATTGTTTTTGTTTAGCCTGCCAGGACACACGTTTCAGAGATTGAACTCCGTCAGCTGGCTGGACCAATGGCAGAAATCTATCGGGACCACAGAGACGCAATAGATCAAGGAGTCATTAAGGAAAAGACAGCTAGAAATGTTACATTTTCCAACACACTTTACTGTTTGATCCATGACGAGTAAATGTTACTAAAGCTGTTACATTTTCCAACACACTTTACTGTTTGATCCATGACGAGTAAATGTTACTAAAGCTGTTACATTTTCCAACACACTTTACTGTTTGATCCATGACGAGTAAATGTTACTAAAGCTGTTACATTTTCCAACACACTTTACTATTTGATCCATGACGAGTAAATGTTACTGAACAACACGAGCATGAGATACAGTTGTAGTCTATGATTTTGAAAATATAAAGGAGAAAAAAGCATTATATATGTCATAATTCCATAATTTTGAAAGTGTAAAGAGAAGAAAGCGTTAGATGCATTATCAATATAAAGAGAAGAAAGCGTTAGATGCATTATCAATATAAAGAGAAGAAAGCGTTAGATGCATTATCAGTATAAAGAGAAGAAAGCGTTAGATGTATTATCATTGTATCATTTTGAAAGCATAAAGAGAAGAAATCAATACTGTGCCCACTTACGGATTTAAAAGTATGAAAACAGAAAAAAAAAAGGGGGGGGGGGGGTCACCCTTAACACGTAATCTATCTCATGAACTGCTCAGGTTCACGGAGTTTCCGAAGCAAGTGCGTCATGCAAAGATTTTTTTTTTTTTTTTTTGGGGGGTCCTAAATTCCGGTCTTGGACCTGTCACCAGGAAATGCCATTCTCTGCTGGTGACCAGTTTACAAACTGAACAGTGAGGCATAGAGAAAAACGATTGTAAGTAGTGGTAGTAACCACCCCATTAATCTTTTGAAAGACTGAACAATGTTAACAAAGTTGGGTTAAAATTGAAGAGACAGACAGACAGACAGACAGACAGGCAGACAGACAGATAGACAGAATGACAGACAGACAGAGCGAGAGAGACAGAGAGAGAGAGAGACAGACAGACAGACAGAGACAGACAGACAGACAGACAGAGCGAGAGAGACAGACAGACAGACAGACAGATAAACAGAGAGAGAGAGAGACAGAGAGAGAGAGAGAGAGAGATGCCCAGACTTTTGTGTGGATAGGCCACGGTGAACTTAGAATTTTCTTCCGAGTGGAACGTCTCTTTCAGAATCGCGCAGTACCCCTCCAAAAAGAAGAACAGACACACCGGCGCATGAAAGCTTCCATCCTGAAGGCAATTATTGCTTTAACCTCGCCAGGACTCACAGTTCGAAGCTGAGCTCCTCATCATCTGGATTAGCAAATGGCAGAAATTTATTGGAGTCCCCGGGGATATTGATGTATACGACCGCATCTGTTCTAGCTTGGAGATTCGAAAAATTTACTGCGCAGAACAGTGACCTCTGCAAACCGCTGCAATGGAAGCAGTACAGTCTATGCGAAAGACATTGACTTATGCTTTCAGGGATCGTTTGTTTGTTCATTTGTTTGTTTGTTTTTGTTGCTGTTTAGGTAGGAAGTGACAGGCACGGTTTCATCTTTTGGTAAGGAGACTTTCTCTTGCATGTAAGTGATCATGTAAAAGTGAGGGTTTTTTTTAACACGTATATCCGAGTACGTGACAGAATACAATAGTAAGAGCCGTATCGACACAAAGGCTCGGACAAGTAAGTCTTTGAAGTAAGGCGGAGTTCAGTAACAGTGTGCTTTGTATATAGTCACAGCTTTGTGGAGCCCAGTCAGAGTATGCTTTGTATATAATCTTAGCTTTGTGGAGCCAAATCACAGTGTGCTTTGTACATAATCACAGCTTTGTGGGTGTATGCAATCACAGCTTTGTGGAGCCCAGTCAGATTATGCTTTGTATATAGTCACAGTCATGGTATGCTTTGTATATAATTTTAGCTTTGTGGAGCCAAATCACAGTGTGCTTTGTGCATAATCACGGCTTTGTGGGTGTAGAGAATCACAGCTTTGTGGAGCCCAGAGTATGCTTTGTATATAGTCACAGCTTTGTGGAGCCCAGTCAGAGTATGCTTTGTATATAGTCACAGCTTTGTGGAGCCCAGTCAGAGTATGCTTTTTTTTTTTTTTTTTAACATTTTTTTAATTGTTTCTTTTTTTAACATAAAGACAGACAGTACACAAACATTCATGCACCGGTAAATTTGGCAGAATACATTATATACAAATACACACGGTGTTGATCCATGACAGTAATTCTAAGAAGATGAGGATCAGCAGGTTATTCAAAAAGTGGTAGATACATTGCCCATTGAGCCAGACAGTTTTTCTGAGACATATCAATACGACAGACATATTTTTCAATTTCATATCTTCTTTTCAGATATGGAATATACTGAATGAATTGAGGTTGTTTACCTTCACATTTGCATTTGTATATAAAATATTTAGCTAACAGCAGAATTAGGTCGAAAACCTTGTCAGCTCTGTAATGGTTATCGCAGTTAAATAAAACTATGTTTTCTGTTAGCGATATGTTTGAGTTGTCACATTTTTCATTTATCGAATTTTGAAATGTCCTCCAGAAATGTTTTGTCCTTTCACAGGTCCAAAAGATGTGTCTTATTGTTTCTTTTTCGTTATGACAGAACGAACATTTGTCTGAATTGGTTATATTCATTTCATGAAGAATTACATTTGTTCCCAAAATTCTATGAGTTACTCTAATTTGGAACCATTTCAGTTTAATATCTTTTATTTTTCCAATTTTCTTAAATGCTTTGAGCCAACAGACCTCAGTTCCTAGCCTTTCTTCCCACTTACTACAACACTTAGGCTCATTTGCATCTTCCATTAAGATGTCATAATAATACCTTGCTCCTCTAGGAGCTGTTTTGATTCTATTCAGTAATTGGTTAGAAAAATTCGAGGCCCTGTGCGTCAGTTTCAGTCCTGTCTCTCTTGCGTATTTTCTCACAGCACATATGATTCCATGGTAAGTAACAAAATTACTGAACACGCCATACTTTTCTGTGAAAGATTGGAATGTGAAGAAGTTGCCATTGTCATCCAAAAGATTTCCTACAAAAAGTACATTATTTCTGATCCAGTTTTTATAATAAACTGTTTTTTTCTCAACTTTAATATGATTGTTACAAAAAAACCGGTTCAGAACAAAAATCTTCTAAAGTTTTGACATGTTTTACCTCTCCAAATTCTTTGTATGCTTTAAAAACATCTTTCCAGAATGTATTTACACAGCCGTGGTTCGGCAAATCGGACCCTATGTTTTCCATTCTGTCAATATTCGGATACTGAAGTCTGAGAAGTTCTTTCCATTTATGGTTACTGGATTGTATTTTACGAATCCACGTTAGTTTCAACGCGTTCAGATATTTTTTAATGTTGGGTATACCCATACCCCCCGAATTGATGTTTTTAACAGACGTTTTTCTATTTATTCTATCTTTGTTTTTATTCCATACAAATTTAAACACTAATTTTTGAATTTCCTCACAAAGACGGTCAGGTGGATTTGGCAACAATATCCATAAATGAACAATTTTTGATAGCACTAGCGACTTAAGAACTGCGACTCTACCAAGTGGTGTAATTTGTCTTTTTAGCCAAGTTCTGTATAATGATTTTATTTCAGAGAACTTTTCCTCAAAATTCACAACTTCACATTCTTTTAAATCATTCGTGAACCAGACCCCTAAAATCTTAAAACGGTTTGGATTCCATTCCATCTTCAGGTGTGGTAGAAATTTCAGTGCTGAGTTCCGCATACTTCCAAGCCATACTGCTATCGTCTTTTCTGTGTTTAATACAAGCCCAGATACTCTTCCAAATTTTTCAATGGTTGTGATTGATTCTTCAAACGATTTTCTGTCTCCCTCTAAAGTAAGTTCTGTGTCGTCTGCGTATTGTGCTATTTTATGTTCAGTATTTCCAATTTTGATGCCTTGAATATTTTGGTTTTCTTTTATCATGAGTGCTAACACTTCAACGCACATAACAAACAAGTATGGTGATATTGGGTCGCCCTGTCTACAACCTCTCCCAATGGCAAACCAGCTAGTTAGCTTGCCATTGACAGAAACTGTTGATTTAATGTTTTTATAAAAAGTTTTAATCCATCGACAGAAGTCAGGGCCTACACCAAATGCTGTTAAGACCTTAAACATGAATTGTAAGTCAACACTATCAAATGCTTTTTCAAAGTCTAAGCATAGTAATAGCCCAGGTTTTCTAGTTTTAACAAGGTAATCCATGAGATCGTAGATAAGTCGAATGTTATCTCCTAAGTATCGATTTGGTATAAAGCCACTCTGATCTTCACTTATGATTGAACTTAAAACATATTTTAATCTGTTTGAAATGCACGCAGATCCAATTTTATACACTACATTCAAAAGCGATATTGGTCTCCAGTTTTTTATTTGGTCTTTGGGTTTATCCCCTTTCGGAATGCATATAATGACCCCCTCCTTCTGGGTAGTGGATAGTTCCATTTTGTCAAACCCTTCGTTTAAAGATCTTACGACATATGACCCTAACTGTAACCAAAAAAACTTAAAGAACTCAGCTGTGAAACCGTCACTTCCAGGGCTTTTATTGTTGTCCATATTTTTTAACACATATCCAGCCTCTTCTAAAGTTATTTTCCCCTCCAGAGTATTTTTGTCCTGTTCCGTTAATTGTGGCAGTTGGTCAGTAAGGCTTGAGATTTCACACTGTTCTACAACTCTTTCCAAATATAATTTTTTGTAAAATGAATTCACTGCCTCAGCAATGTCATCATCATTTGTTAACGTTGTACTGTCTCTTAATGTAAGTTTCATTATATTTTTACTTACATAGTTCCTTTTTTCAAGGCCGCAAAAGTATTTTGTTATTTTTTCCCCTTCGGCAACCCATCTTGCCCTTGAACGCAGCAAGACACCTTCCATTCTTTTATGTCTTAAGCTGACCAGTTCTTGTTTGCAATTTTCAAGAGCTGTTTTTTCTACATCAGTATGTAAATCCTTTCTTTCAATTTGTTCTATATTTTTTTCAAGTTCTTTTTCTCTTTTTAAAGTTTCACGTTTCTTCATTGTTGCGTATGCAATAGTTTTCCCTCTAATCTTCATCAGCAGTGTATCCAGGAACAGCTGATCTGAGATAACAAACTGCAGATCAAACTTTGCTATATTTTCTATGGAATCACGACAATAAGGTAGGGCTGCGTACTCTTCAGTTACCTCTTTGATTACATTATTTATTTCTTCTACATATTTCATGTCTTTTAATAGGGAACTATTGAATTTCCACAGTAGACTTCTCCTCTCTTGTTGGCCACATTGCAGAGTTAATAATATCAAGGAGTGATCAGATCGGTAGCCAGGTAGTATATCTGCTTCAGTAACATAACTACTTAATATATCCGAAATCAGAAAATAGTCTAGTCTACTCTGCTGGAATGGTGTGTTCCTTCTCCATGTGTATCTCCTAAGCTCGGGATTTAGTTCCCGCCAAACATCTACGAGGTCCAGATTATCCATCATATCATCTATTTGTTCTTGCGCCTTTGGATTATTATTGTGTTTGTAGTTACAGCAGTCAAGAGTATAATTTCGGACAGAGTTCCAGTCTCCCGCAATGATTACTTTTTCCACCCCTATATCTCGAATCTGTTTTTCTAATGTAATGTAAAACTCTGGATCGTCACGATTAGGTCCATACAAATTCACAATTAATAATTCCATGTCCATTGCTTTTATCGAGGCAAAAATATAGTTGCCAAGTCGGTCTTTATAAATCTTGTTCAGGCGGAAATCAAAGTTATTATTAAACAATATGGCAACCCCACGGGAGTTAGAATTATGTGAGGCAAAATAACATTTATAGCCCCATTCAGCTTTAATGTAGGCTTCTAGTTTAGGACCACAGTGAGTATCTTGTAGCTGGTATATTGAATAAAATTTTTGTCTTAAATAATTAAACACGTCTCGACGTTTCTGAGCATTTGCGAGACCCTGGCAGTTCATAGACCCAATTTTGATTTCCCTACAAGTCATTACGGTAGACAGACGTATACTTAATAGGGATATTCATATGTTTCCACAAATGACATAAAAAGCGAAATGTTTTCTCATAAAGCACATATGGCAAAAAAGAACAAAACTGGAAAGCGGAATCCATGTCACATACACTATGCACATCATCGCTAAAGCACAAATCAACATTGCATAATGAGAAATCAATAGAACCTGTCAATTCACCGGCACAGTGACACATACCACACGCACACGATTCTACACATAGACATTGAAACATGAATAAATCATGTATAAACATTGGATGTTATTGGATGGTGATCACTGGCATGAGCAGTGCAAAGAGAGAAAAATCGTCATTGGCATCACTCTTTACGTTTTCAAGACGCTACATAGCTACCATCTATAGATGGAGGATGATCAAATCGAACAAGAAGAAAAAAAAAAAAAAAAAAAAAAAAAAAAAGATGGCCGAATTTGGCGGCAGAAGACGCCAACCACAGGTGTTAACTATATAAAGCACAATAGTAATTATGCGATGTGATCCTCCTCCCTCGCCATTCACAACACACACACACACACACACACACACACACACACACACACACACACACACACGCACGCACGCACGCGCGCACACATGTACACATACGTACACACGCGCGCACGCGTGTTAAATCACGCACGAATGGAGAGGAGGAAAAATAAAAAAAAAAAAAAAAAAGAAAAAAAAAGGAGGGGGGGGGGGGGGGACAGAGAGGAGGCGGCACGGAAAGCAGGAAGAGGGGGGCTGGGGGGGGAGGGGGGGGGGGAGGCGGAGAGAACGCAGAGGGCAGAAGAGGAAAGTCAAATAAGTCTTTCCCGTTGTGCACAATATCATAGATCATGACATTAGACGTAATGTGCATACAGATACCAGTGTAAATGCATTTTCCTGTACACAGGCATATTCCAGTTACATACATCAGCAATGTACGAGTGTAAGATGTGCACATACGCGCAGTTTGGTCCTAGACAACTCTTTCACAATCTGGTACACACGCAATTTGTCAGCCACAATATGCAAGTTGGTACACGAACACGTACACAAACGCAAAATGATGCATTTGCACATATTACAAATTTTCATGTTGTTAGTCGTATTTTTGCAAACACACACACACACACACACACACACACACACACACACACACACACACACACACACACACTCATGAATAAATGAAATACAAAATCTAAAGCAACAGCAACAGGTAAGTCGCACTAGGAACAATTCATAACACTCTTGGTTCACTGGCTAAGTGACACAAATACATATCAGAATTCTATTCTTTTTTATGGGAGCACAAAAATGGCATTGAATATTATTGTAATAATGTATCCATAGCAGAGGAAAAACGAAGAGAAAAAAAACATATCTATGAATTTTCCCCCCAGTTACAGAGAAGATCACATAGCTATTCACCAGGAGTAAAGAGAAGTAATGAAACAAGAAGACAAGTATTTACAGCCAAAACAAGTCAATGAAAAGTAACACACTCGCGCTAACTGATCTGAGCAAGACACAGGCTCAGAAGAGTGTGTTGCCCTCTATACTCGCAGACAACACACACACACACACACACACACACACACACACACACACACACACACACACACACACACACATCACATACCATACAGCGCACGCGTAGCCCACTTCTGCGTACTCCCACTTGCGTACATCCATAGCAGAAAAGGAATGCAATTGGGGGCCCTAAAGCGGAGGGGGGGGGGGGGGGGGGGGGACCAAATACCAAAAGGGGTAGGTGGGGACCGGGAACGGTACAGGCCTAATAAACAGGGTAACTGTCTTGTCAACACTGGCAGTGAAAACTGTTACCCAATATCATGTACACACAATTTGCACCATATAACAATCATGACATAATCAATCGTATAGTTATATAATTCCAGTTTTAAACACCAGAGACTTATGACCATAAACCTTTTTGTACATGAATGTAGAGAGACACATGTATACATGTAGTCCATTTTGTAGCAACATGTCCCACAAAATTCCTTGGCCACAGTATGCAGAAATCAGTACACACAGAAGTATGGTTTATCATGTGCCTGCTGTGGCTTTCCCCATCACTTGTAAACATCAGTGCATAGCACAAGCAGAAAAGCTATATTTTATAATTGCGAGTAAATAACTCCCTTTCAAGGCCCCACCCCCTGCCTATCTTCACATATGTACACAACTTCCTCCATCCCCACCCCCCAACAGACCCACACACATACACAGCAACCCCCACTCTACAATCAAACGGATGCCCCCCCCCCCCCCACCCCCCATCAAGGTAAATCAGGTGAAAATTAACACAACAAAGTTTGACATCCGAGGCAAGAGAGAGAGAGAAAGAGAGAGAGAGAGAGAGAGAGAGGGGGGGGGGCAGAAGGAGGAAATCTCTTCTAGATTCAATGTTTAAAGGATGGTGAGAGAAAAAAAAAAATAGATGACTCCAAATATATGGCAGCTTCACTGACACGAAAGGTACAAGAG
>CM065718.1:62799559-62812059 GCA_033310375.1 Conus canariensis | reverse complement strand
AGTTGATGTACATAGGATATCGGCCTGCATCTCCATACACAAAATCATTTGACGTTTTAGGTTGCGCCCCCAAGAATCTTTTCAAAGCAAACAGATGAACTTTTTCTATTTCAACTACAGCTTTATCCATACCCCATAACTCTGTTCCATACTTATCGTCCCTTTTCAAGTAATTCTGAGACCAATTCATTTATGAATAAAGAGAGAGAGAGAGGGGGGGGAGGGAGGGAGAGAGAGAGGGAGGGAGGGAGGGAGAGTGAAATGATGTGTTTGGATGGGAAGGATGCATGGGGAGAGGAGGAGCAGGGAGGGGGAGGGGGGGGGCGTTGAAACGGCAGAAAAGTAGTTTGAAAGCTTTAAGCCACGCCAGTTTACTCTGCCCCTTCAAACATATTGTTGGTCAACTACGGCGCGGCAATTGTCTCCCTTGTTGACCTTAGCTGGCATAGAGTTCACGCTCTTGAAACGTTGTTTTTCTCTGTGTGTGTGTGTGTGTGTGTGTGTGTGTGTGTGTGTGTGTGTGTGTGTGTGTGTGTGTGTGTGTGTTTTCTTGTGTGTGTGTGTGTGTGTGTGTGTGTGTGTGTGTGTGTGTGTGTGTGTGTGTTTAGTGTGTCGTGTGAAAGCGAGGAGTGGAGGAAGGGGGAGGGGAGGGTTCGAAGGACTATGAGAGAGAGAGAGAGAGAGAGAGAGAGAGAGAGAGAGAGAGAGAGAGAGATTCAGATTCAGATGATTTATTCACATAATAGGCCAAGGCCCCTAATGAAGGGGTGTGTGAACATTCATAGCACCATAGTCGTAAACAATGGAATTACATTACTAAACAAAACACGAATAATTCGGGGGATAATTTCAGAAGTGTCAATTTCTCTATACTTAAAGGATTTGAACAAAAACAATGAACAATGTTTAACAACTTCAGCGGAAGTAGAAGAACAGAGTAGGCTGTTTATACAAAGATGGCTGTCTGTAATATTTGGGTTTAATTAACTTTCCTCTAATACTCATGAGAGCTGGACAAGACAGGACGAAGTGCAGTTTGGTTTCCCTTGACCTTTACATAAAGGACAAAGCAAATCCGTAATCATTACATGATCAATATCTAAAATGATGGATGGCTAATGCAGATATTCCTAATCTGAATTTTGCTGTTACATGTTTTAGGTGCCTGTCTATATCTAAGGTTAAGTATGTGTTGTGTGTGTGTGTGTGTGAGAGAGAGAGAGAGAGAGAGGGAGGGAGGGAGAGAGAGAGAGAGAGAGAGAGAGGAAGTGAGGTGTGTGGTGTGTGTGTGTGTGTGTGTGTGTGTGGTGTGTGTGTGTGTGTGTGTGTGTGTGTGTGTGTGAAGGAAGGTCATGTTTGCTAAGTTTCCGTTTCTATTTCAGTGTAGCTGTGCCGACCACACAATGTCCTTTGAAGCCTGTCACAACTTCAAATGTTTGCCCTCCTTCAGTAATGATAGGTGTGCAGGTTATAGTAAACAGTTTGGTGTTTGGGCTCTCTCTCTCTCTCTCTCTCTCTCTCTCTCTCTCTCTCTCTCTCTGTACCTCCGCACATTCTCTCTCTCTCTCTCCCCTCCCCCCTCTCTCTCTCTCTGTGCCTTCGCACATTCTCTCTCTCTCTCTCTCTCTCTCTCTCTCTCTCTCTCTCTCTCTCTCTCTCTCTCTCTCTCCTCCCTGATCTCAATCTCAGTTCACCTCCCTCTTTGTCGGTCATCTCCTCACTCTTTCTCTCCCAACACCCCTCTCTTCTTCTCTCTCTCTCTCTCTCTCTCTCTCTCTTCTCTCTCTCTCTCTCTCTCTCTCTCTCTCTCTCTCCCTGATCTCAATCTCAGTTCACCTCCCTCTTTGTCGGTCATCTCCTCACTCTTTCTCTCCCAACACCCCTCTCTTCTTCACTCTCTCTCTCTTTCTCTCTCTCTCTCTCTCTCTCTCTCTCTCTCTCTCTCTCTCTCCTCCCTGATCTCAATCTCAGTTCACCTCCCTCTTTGTCGGTCATCTCCTCACTCTTTCTCTCCCAACACCCCTCTCTTCTTCACTCTCTCCTCTCTCTCTCTCTCTCTCTCTCTCTCTCTCTCTCTCTCTCTCTCCTCCCGGGGTGAGCTCGCGTTCACTGGACAGGGAAGTCGTGTTTCAGCCGCTGTGTAGGAAATTAGTGTATTTTAGCTAATAATTCATCACAAGAGAATCTGACGACAATATAATCAGTATGCCTACCACCGCTGAAATGCACCGAGCAAGAATTGGTATTTTTTACCCCATTCTGATGAAAATTTCCCTCCGAAAAACGACTTCGTTTCGGCCCAGTCAAGATATGCCACAGTTCAAGTGTGGCTACGTGAAAGGGTGCACTGACTGGCTGATTTGTTTGACGCTGTCCGTACTGTACTGCCTGTCGATCATTCTGATAATGTGCATGGACGTGGAGAAGAATCCCGGCCCCTTCAACAATACAAACTTGATGCAAGACATACATACTGTTGTGGACACTAGGTTCGTGCAGATACTGGAGGAACTCCGATTGCATTCTACAAATCTCTGCGACAAAATGGATGCTATCTTCGGCTGCCTTCAAAGAAGTGTGAATCAACTGATCACGGATGTGTCTGATCTACAAAGTATCGTTGAAGATCACAGGAAAATGATGCACAACATGCAGGACGACAAGGTCAGTATCTTACAACGACTGGAAAGAATGGAACAAGAAATTAATACACTAGAGATGAATTCGAAAGAAAACAACTTGAAATTTCTTGGTCTGCGTGAAACCGGTTTTGAAAACAACAGGAAAAGTGCGGAAATCGTAGTTGAAACTTTAAACCATTTCTCACCCTCTGACTCCTGGAGTCTGTCTGACATAGACAAAGCATACCGTGTTGGAAGCTTCAAACAGTCCTCCTCTCAACCACGCCCTTTAGTCGTTCGTTTCCACAGATGGTCAGACAAAATGGACATCCTGAGTGACAGCTATTTAAGGAACCTACTCAGAAGAGAGAATATCAAGATATCTGCCGATCTGACTGTACGCCAACGAGAAGAAATGCACTACTACCGGCAACAGGGGAAAAACGCATATTTTAAGAATGGCAGGTTGTTTGTTCATGATCAACCACGTACATACACGTACAACTCAAAGGATCACCCCAGACTTCGGAATTACGGCGAAAGACGGGAGACAGTCGGAAATCGTTTTACCAGACACAACGACCGGGCACCACAGAATCGTTTCCGTGACGATCGTCACAACGTATACCACGAGCAACACCCCGACACCTTAACCAAACATCCTGCCAACAATTCTGCGAGCTCAAGTGTCACTATCCATTCCCCCGTGTTGGTACCTGGCACTAAACTGTACAGTGAAGCTGTTCAGTTAGCCCCTTCTGCCAGCAGTCATGAAGACAAGCAAGAAAGAAGAGAACACAGTGGTGACGAAGAGGGGAGAGATGACACACGGGATAGGTCAGACAGCATGAAGGACGCCGCTGAACGTCAGAACGACAGCCCCCATCCTGACCAGCTGGATCACGACAGGGACATACCAGAAGTCAGCCTGACCCCTGTGTTTTCTACGCAGATGGCACCACCAATCGGCGAGTCTACAGACACCGCAGCAGACAACTGGACGACATCGCTGTCAAACTGCCAGGCCGTAGAGGAGGTGGTACGACCCACTACTGCTACCACTGCCACCACCTCTTCCCCTGCCACACGTTCAGCAGTCACACCTAGTGACACGACCGCTGACGGTGGTAACAGGGAGAAAAACAGGAACAATATGACACCAACAGGTAGTCTGCCTGGGGAAGATGACAACTCCAGCGGCATTGCTGGGGGTGAGCGTCAACAGACAGACTGTGCCAGAGGGGAGGAAAATCTTCCCAGTGCCTCTGTCACTGTGTCAGACAGTGTGTACCATCCTGGATGTGGAGATGGCCCACTACCTGAAGACGGCGCAACCTGTGGCACACCTGACACGACTGTCAACAAACCGGGTGACGCCGGGGATTCCCCTTCCCCTCCCCTCACCCCCACTCCTCCCATTCCCACCCGTTCTCGAAACCGCAAGGACAGTGCACATTCCACAAATACCACTTCGCACGTGCAAAGCGAAAGACAAAGACATTCACGCCGTGGAGAAATGGACCGCAAAGCAGGTCAGGGAGTTCAAGGTCCCATTCCTTGTCACTGGACAGACAGTCATCTATTCCCGAGTGCTGGAGTGATCGCTCAAAGCCGAAAAAGCGAGCGAGTCCTCGGAAATCTGTCGTCTCTAAAAATAAAAATAAGAAATGAAGGTACGGTCCCGACCCTGATGTAAATACTCTGAAAAGTACAGTGTTTTCAATGGTTTCATATAATGTGGAAGGCATCCTATCAAAACTGAAAGAAACTAGCTTCGTCTCCTTTATTATAAACTTCGACTTCATTTGCCTGGTAGAAACTTTTGTGGATTCATTCACATCTACTTTATTTCCATCCCATACAAGCTTTGTATCACCAGCCAAAAAAATATCTCTTCGGGGAAGGAAAAGTGGTGGGGTCGTTGTAATGGTAAAAAACATCTTTTTGCAATCTATAAAAGAAATTCCAACAAAATATGATAATGTTATCGTACTCCAAGCTGATAAGCGACTGTTTGGAACCGAGTCTGATGTTTTCATTATTAGTGTTTACCTGAATCCAGTAAATAGTCCGTTTTATGACACTAGTGACGTGGACAATGGGATCTCTGTTCTTGAACAATGCATGCTCGATATTATTGAAAAACAAGAAGAAGCTGAATTTATCTTGTGTGGGGACTTTAATGCTAGAACCTCTGATATCTTTCCTGCACAGCTGACTGTAGACGATGTGATGTCTGACCCCGCTCACCATGACCAGTGTATTGACTCTGACACTGATGATCAGACTCCCCCTCTTCGTTCTTCGCAGGACACTGTGATCAATGATTATGGTCAAAAATTACTTAGTTTATGTACCGGTTTTGATCTGTACATTTTGAATGGTGTTTGTTTAGGAGACACAGATGGTTGTTTCACTTATATAGCTCCCTCTGGAAACAGTGTTATTGATTATTTTATTTTCTCTACTTCTTTGTGCTCTCTACCCAGAAGACTTTTTGTTCATGAAAAAATTCACTCAAAGCACATGCCTGTCGAATGCATTGTGATGTGTAACCAGCAAACGGATGATGCTGAAGTTAATGACTCGCCTATTTTCAAACTAGTTTGGTCTGAAGATAGGCGAGAAGACTTTCTATATCAAATTAATTTACCAGAAAACAAAACCTCGCTTGAGCAAGCGAAACAGTTAATTGAAGTTGACATGGACAGTGCACTTGATTTGTTTTCTGCCACCCTAAAATCTGCCGCCTCTTGCATGTCTGTAAAGCAGCGTGGTGGTAGGACCATCAAAGGTAATGTTTGGTTTGACTCGGAGTGCTATGAAAGTCGAAAGAATACCAGAATAGCACTACGCGATTTCAAACGTTTACAAAAAGAAAACCCCACAGAGGATGGACACGAATACTTTGAGAAGAGAAGGTCATATAAAAAGTTATTGGATGATAAGGAGAAAACATACAAACCAAATGCAGAGCAGAACTTGAACAGAATGTAAACGACTCCAGACAGTTTTGGAAAAATGTAAAACATTTTTCAACGAAAAGTAGAAAGGTTGGTAATATTACGGATGTAGAGTGGTTGCAACACTTTAAGAGGGTCTTTGAAGTAGATACTAATGTTTCTATGGATGACGATTCTCCGATTTTTGAACCGGATCTTGAAGAAGAAAATGATAATTCAGATTTTGCACCACTGAATGATGATATTACTGAAGAAGAAGTAGTAGACTCAATTAATCACTTAAAAAATAACAAAGCAGCAGGTCCAGACGGTATTTTGCCTGAATTACTCAAATCTTCGAGGGATATAGTTGTTCCTTTTCTTCTGCGATTTTTTAATGCTGTTTTTTCATCAGGTCAGTACCCAGCAGCTTGGACCGAGGCTATCATACAACCTGTGCATAAGAAGGGTAATCTGCACAAACCTGACAACTATAGAGGCATCTCACTTTTGAATTTAAGTGGTAAATTGTACAGTTACATAATCAATAAGAGACTGTCCAAATGGGTTGAATCTAAAGGTTTGCTAGGAGAAATTCAAGCTGGTTTTCGGAAAGATCATTCAACCATTGATCACATTTTTACTCTTTTTTCGATGGTTCAAAAATACCTACTTAGAAACAGGAAATTATTTGTTGCTTTCATTGACTTCCGTAAGGCTTTCGATTTAATTTCACACGGAAAACTTTGGCCTATATTGCGAAAATCCGGAATTAAAGAGAAAATGTTATTGACAATCCAAAGCATGTATAAAACTGTAAAAGCTCGAGTACGCTGTGGGATCAAGATGACGGAAGCATTCACTTGCTACAAAGGCTTAAAACAAGGCGAGGTTACCAGTCCGCTACTTTTTTCTCTGTTCATTAACGAACTGGCCACAGGAATAATTGAAAATGGACGACACGGCATTCAGCTGAACCCTAACATGATTGAGCTGTTTATTTTACTTTTTGCGGACGACATTGTACTTTTGTCAGACACGGTTGCTGGACTTCAGAACCAGCTCAATGTTCTTGCAATTAAGGCATCTGAATTAGATTTACATGTCAATCTTGACAAATCAAAAATAATCATTTTCAGGAATGGTGGCTATATTTCTCGACGTGAGGCATGGATATATAACGGCCTTCAAATGGAAGTAGTAAATTCTTACAAATACCTAGGGTTGTTTTTTAGTACCAGATTATCGTTCTCTAGGGCTCTGGAAGACATGGCGACTAAAGCCAAGAAAGGTGTTATCGATATATTCAAAACTTTATGGAAGATGGGTGACTTTTCGGCCAAGATTTTTCTAAAGTTATTTGATGCTCAAATAAAACCTATCCTTCTATATGGCTCTGAAATTTGGGGACTGACCGGATCTTCTACAATAGAAAAAGTGCACATGTTTGCTTTGAAAAAGCTGTTGAATGTTAGCCCAAGGACACCAAATGACATGGTATACGGCGAGACTGGACGTTATCCTTTATACATATTTTCTTACTTATCATGCATTAAGTATTGGCTAAGACTTACAAGAATGGATCGATCAAGACTTCCGCGTAAATCATATGATATGCTTTTGATATTGTGTGATCAAGGTAAAGTATGTTGGGCGTCACGGGTTCGGGATACTTTGTTCAAATTTGGATTCGGTTTTGTTTGGGAGCATCAAGGCGTAGAAAACATGCGCGGATTCCTGAGCTCATTCAAGCAAAGACTGGTTGACTGTCATAGTCAAAACTGGCAAGAACACATTCAAAAAAGCAGTAGATTTAGTATTTACCGTTCTTTTAAATCTTCTCTGTCGCTGGAATCTTATTTCACAGTTGTTAAAAATAAACACATCAGAGATGTTTTGATTAGGTTTAGAATAGGTGCCTCTGAATTACGTATTCATAAAATGAGATACGCTCCCGTTCATCAAAATGACTTGAAATGTCCTCTGTGTGATGCTGGCCTCGAAGATGAAATGCATGCTTTGTTTTACTGCAGGTCTTTGAATGATTTACGGGAGAAGTACATTCCATCTCAGTATACAAAGCATCCCACTGACAGAACCCTGGAAAAGTTAATGCAAGACGATGAGCATCTCCATGATTTAGGACGTTTTATTTACTACTCTAACAAACGTCGTGTATCACAGGTGTAATCATATTATTAGCTAATATCGTATGTAACTGTTTGTTTGCTGTTACAATTTGCATGGTACTATTTGGAAACAGCCATACAGTGTGTGTGTGTGTGTGTGTGTGTGTGTGTGTGTGTGTGTGTGTGTTGTGTGTGTGCGCGCGCGCGCGCGCGTGTGTGTGTGTGTGTGTGCGTGTGTGTGTGCATTAATACAAAGGAGCTTACATGTAAAATTGTAATGGGTCGGATGACCTTCTACAATAAATCATCTTGAGTCTTGAGTCTTGAGTCTCTCTCTCCTCCCTGATCTCAATCTCAGTTCACCTCCCTCTTTGTCGGTCATCTCCTCACTCTTTCTCTCCCAACACCCCTCTCTTCTTCTTCTTCTCTCTCTCTCTCTCTCTCTCTCTCTCTCTCTCTCTCTCTCTCTCTCTCTCTCTCTCTCCTCCCTGATCTCAATCTCAGTTCACCTCCCTCTTTGTCGGTCATCTCCTCACTCTTTCTCTCCCAACACCCCTCTCTTCTTCACTCTCTCTCTCTCTCTCTCTCTCTCTCTCTCTCTCTCTCTCTCTCTCTCTCTCTCTCTCTCCTCCCTGATCTCAATCTCAGTTCACCTCCCTCTTTGTCTGTCATCTCCTCACTCTTTCTCTCCCAACACCCCTCTCTTCTTCACTCTCTCTCTCTCTCTCTCTCTCTCTCTCTCTCTCTCTCTCTCTCTCTCTCTCTCTCTCTCTCTCTCTCTCCTCCCTGATCTCAATCTCAGTTCACCTCCCTCTTTGTCGGTCATCTCCTCACTCTTTCTCTCCCAACACCCCTCTCTTCTTCACTCTCTCTCTCTCCTCTCTCTCTCTCTCTCTCTCTCTCTCTCTCTCTCTCTTCTTCACTCTCTCTCTTTCTCCCCCCGTCCCCACCCCCACCCCCACCCTTTTCGATGCAATTTCTTACTCTCCTTACGTCCTTCTCTTCTCTTCTCTTCTCTTCTCTCTCTCTCTCTCCTCTCTCTCTCTCTCTCTCTCTCTCTCTGTCCGTCTATCTGTCTGTCTGTCTGTCTGTCTCTCTCTCTCTCTCTCTCCCCCCCCCCCCCCCCCATTCCCATCTAACCCCACCTATCTCCGTACAATCTGTGATTCTCCTTTCCCTTACCTCTGTCTGTCTGTCTGCCTATCTGTCTGCCTGTCTGTCTGTCTGTCTCTCTTTGTCTCTGTCTCTGTCTCTTCCTCTCTCCCTCCCCCCCCACCCCCTCTTTCTCTCTCTCTCCCTCAGTCTGTCTGTCTATCTCTTTATCTTTCTCTCTCTCCCTCTGTCTGTCTGTCTTTGTCTCTGCCTCTGTCTCTTTTCCCTTTCTCTCACCCTCCCTCCCCCCTCTCTCTCCCTCCCTCTCTCCTCGCTCTCTCTCTTCCTCCCCCCTCTCTACTACCCCTCCCCTCTCTCTCCCCCTCCCCCCTTCTCTCTCAAACACCCCTCCCAGGACGCTGTATCAGTAGGACAGGCAGTGCTGTGCTGTTTGTGCTGTCCACGGTCACGGACAAAACACTGGACGACCGAGTGACCAGCAGGCTGACAGTGAAGGGACCTACCTGCCTGAGGCCCTCACGTGTAGTGTGCCCCCTGGGCTGATTTGTGTCACACACACACACACACACACACACACACACACACACACACACACACACACACACACACACACACACACACACACACACAGTGTTAGTGTTACGTACAGGGCAGGATCGGGGAACACGTTTGGTGAGGAGGTGTGTGTGGGTGTGGGTGGCGCTGAGGTAGGTGGGTGAGGGGTAGGGGTCGGGTGGAGGGGTGGCGTTGGGAGTCACCCCCCCTCCCCCTCATCCATCCCCATATTCTCCCTCCCCTTGTTCCCACGTCCCCCCTCCTAGAACAAGTTTTGGCCAAAGCTTCCCCCAACAGTTGCGTGACTTAAAAAAAAAAGAAAGTTTATTCTTCTCCTTGCAAAAAGAGACCATTTTACACAGATTTATAGCATTTCACTTCACACCAGCATACGATTCGCATCATTTATGTTTTGAACAGCCAAAACATTTACATTTTGACCAGGTAGCATATACAGTTTCCGCACCATGTGTTAACATATTTGTATAGGGGGGGGGGGGGGGGGGTTTCAAAAAATGGTTGAATACACAAAACAAAACAGCCAAACACAAAACGAAACAGAAACAACAGAGAGAGAGGGTGGAGAGAGAGAGAGAGAGAGAGAGAGAGAGAGAGAGAGAGAGAGAGAGAGAGAGAGAGAGAGGGACACCGACAAAGCCACCAGGGGATCCAGACGTACATGCATATTAAGAGACACAAAGACAGACCAGTCCCGCAGTTGTGTGATAATGGTTTAGACAGCTTGACACGAAGGTGGACAGGGGATCAGTGCGTTAAACACTAGATCTCCTTGAAAGAAGATTCACTGTTCCGCGGAACGAAAGAGACAAACAAATTACAAGACAAACCACGACGCGTTTCGACTTCTTTGGTCTCATCCAGGCAAGACAGACCACATTCAATACAATGGAAACGAAGAACGAACAATCAGTTATCTCCTCGCACTGGGTGCAAATTGCATGTGGAACGAAAACGACGCTGCTGGGAAGGAGACAACGCCTTCCATTTGCAAACGAGGCGTGCTGGGAAGGAGACAACACCTTCCATTTGCAAACGAGGCTGCTGGGAAGGAGACAACGCCTTCCATTTGCAAACGAGGCTGCTGGGAAGGAGACAACACCTTCCATTTGCAAACGAGGCTGCTGGGAAGGAGACAACGCCTTCCATTTGCAAACGAGGCTGCTGGGAAGGAGACAACGCCTTCCATTTGCAAACGAGGCTGCTGGGAAGGAGACAACGCCTTTAATTTGCGCCTGTGGTCACCTCCCTTTGAAATCCACTAGATCTCCTGTCGTCCACCTTAGTCTAAGGTTAAACACTGACCTTTGAAGGCAACGAAACTACAATACCACAGAGCACAGGATTTACATCTGATATATAATCAAAGCAATGACAAAAATGAAAGAATATGACACAGGATTTACATCTGATAGATAATCCAATCAATGACAAAGATGAAAGAATTTGAGACGAGGTCTCGTGGGACACAACTTAGGAGACGTTTGACCTGTGCATTAGCCCAACGCCCTGGTCAGACCTTGGGCTTGTGGTTTGAGTCTCGTATGGGGAGCAGGTTTGTTTGCTTTATTTGAATTCTCCATCCCTAACCTCACCACCACCACCACCACCCCCCCCCCCACACACACACACACACACACACCACCCCACCCCCACCTCCTTTCTACCAAACCTGAGTACTAGACTTTCGGATGGGTCAATAAACAGAGGAACCCTCTGCTGGTATGCATTGCAGTTTGCACACGCCCAAGAACCCAAGGCAAGAAGGAGATAATTCCTGGCCAGATTCGGCTGAAAATTCTGATGAAAGAAAACCACCCATCCCACCCCACCCCCACCCCTAGAAAGATTTCTGTTTTAAGATGCAAAGAAGCGTAAGAAAGCTAAGTGTGGAAGTGCAGAGGGAAAAGAGAGTGGTTGGGGGGGGGGCGCAGCGGAGGGGGAGGGAGAGAGAGAGAAAGATAAGAGAGGGGGGGGGAGAAGAAAAGAGAAAGAAGGGACAAGGGGAGAAAATAGAAAGAGGGAGGAGGGAGGGGAGGTAGGGAGAGAAAGAGAAGAGAAAAAGAGAAGAGAGAGAGGGGGGGGGGGGGGGGGGGGGGGGGGGAGAGAGAGAGAGAGAGAGAGAGAGAGAGAGAGACAGACAGACAGACAGACAGACGGACAGACAGACAGAGACAGAGAGACAGAGACAGAGACAAAGACAGACCGATAGACACACACACACACACACACACACACACACACACACACACACACACACCACACACACACACACACAGGAGGGGAGGGGAGAGAGATAGAGAATAACGGAGACGGGACGGGTGGGGGGGGGGATGACCACAACCTCCACATGCATGCCGACAGCAAAGCAAAGAAAAGCAGACCGTCATAAATCACCAGCACTTGTCTCCACTTCTCATCACTCCAGGTCGGTAATTAGCCCGATTGTGGTGTGGACCCTGTCAGTCCTCTAAACCGACTACCAACAACCACCAAACACCCAAACACCTCCCCCCCCCCCCCCCCCCCCCCCCCCCCTTTCCCACTACCCTGCCACCCTACCCCCCCCCCCCCCACCACCCAGCACCACCACCAGCACCCTTCCACCCCCTTCGGCTTCTGTCCTGTCCATGAGAGAGAGAGAAGAGAGAGAGAGAGAGAGAGAGAGAGAGAGAGGAGGAGAGAGAGAGTGAGTGAGAGAGAGTGAGAGAGAGAGAGAGAGAGAGAGAGAGAGAGAGAGAGAGAGAGAGAGAGAGAGAGAGAGCTTATTTTCAAGCCTACGGGTGTATTTTCCTCAAAAAACATTCCTATATGAGTACCTGACTTATCAATCAATCACGCTTTACTCGACAGGTTATATATGAAATCCTACAATGGAAAAAGTGAGAATAACTGACTTCCCTATCAGTCCGTGTGTGGTGTGTGTGTGTGTGTGTGTGTGTGTGTGTGTGTGTGTGTGTGTGTGTGTGTGTTTCTGTCTGTCTGTCTGTGTGTGTCTGTATGTGTGTGTGCGTGCGCGTGCTTGCATGCGTGCGTGCATGTGTGTGCGCTCGCGGATGTGTGCGTGTGTGTGCGTGCGTGCGTGCGTGCGTGCTGCGTCGGCGTGCGTGCGTGCGTGCGTG
>CM065718.1:62780851-62788351 GCA_033310375.1 Conus canariensis | reverse complement strand
CCTCCCCACTCACAACTCGACTTCCCCTCCCCGCTTCCCCTCCACCCTTCCCCCATTCCCCCCTTTCCCAACCCACACACTCCTCCCTCCCCCCCCCCCCCCAACCGCTCCTTCTGAAGAGTGGCCAATAAACATGCCATAGGATTGATAGCTACTGGTCATTCTGTGGGGGCGGGGGGGGGGGGGCGGGGTGGTGGTAGACTTACCTGTCAAAGTCACGTCACGCGCACTGTGGTCAAGTCCACAACAAGTGTCCGTCACGCTTCTCGTCACCCCCGTAGACCTTTCACCCTTCTGCTGATGTGAAAGGGGACAGCTAGGACCACACGGTCAAGTTTTCTTTTCTTTTCTTCTTTTTTTTATAAGTTTGGAAGAGAGTCAGTAAAAGGAACAGTCATAAACATCGCCTTGTTGAAAAGTTATAGGCCACTTTTGTCTGTATCAATGACGAATGTATTTTCATCTACAGGTTAGGACTACTGAAAAAGTACCCAGCTTTTAATTTAATGAAGTTTGGTGAGCTCGGAGACATTCAGAAACCATTTTCTGGAAAACGTTCTTAGCAAATGATAAAGTTTAAATACTGAACGTACTTTCGGAGGTCGTTTTGGACGAACCTGATGACGTAAAGCTGTATAATTCGGGCAGTGAAGCACAAAATGAAGTTCAGCACACTCTTCTTTCATATTAGGCTGGTAGTCTGGGCTATAAGTAACTCTCTCTCTCTCTCTCTCTCTCTCTCTCTCTCTCTCTCTCTCTCTCTCTCTCTCTCTCTCATGCCTGATGCCCACGTAGGGCATCAGGCATTCGTAAATGTTTATGTAATTATGGTTTTTCGTTTGTGTGGCTAGAACAGGGGGTTGGCTGTGTCAGCAGTTTCCTGGCTTGTTTCAAGCAACGAACAATAGATTGCAGATGGCAGGACTGGGATAGCCATATTCAAAACAGCGAACGATTATCATTATTCAGACTGTTGAAAAGTAATCATTTAGTTAGAAGCAGAAGCTTATCTGTCTGTGAACTTGAATAGATTTATCAGGTCTGAACTAACAAAATTCAGGTTTGGTGTATCGGATATTGCTGTACATCGTCAACGATATAATATCCATACAGAAAATGATTTGTTGTGTCCATTGTGTAAATCTGGTAGGGAAGATGAACTTCATTTTGTATTCTTATGTCCTGTTCTGGCAGATCTACGACAAAAACTTATTCCGTTAAAATATCATCGACGTTCAGTACTGTTCAAGTTAGTCTTTCTTTTGTCGTCAAAAAATTACAACGTTGCAAGGAACCTTGCTTTATATCTGTACAAATCATGTAAAAGAAGGAGTGATTTGACCTAGGTAATTTGCATACGTTGAGAATGTTTAAATTTTTGTGATGAAATACCTTGTTTAACTATGTTCTTTATTACTCACCCCCTTCAGATGGGGCTGTGGCCTTTCCCAATAAATTTTTTCGTTATCTCTCTCTCTCTCTCTCTCTCTCTCTCTCTCTCTCTCTCTCTCTCTCTCTCTCTCTCGAACTGTTATCAGTTAACACAAAAATGCCAGAGTAATTTCAGGAAGAACTTTTTTATGCAAATATTTTCT
Organism: Conus canariensis; assembly: GCA_033310375.1. NCBI lineage: Eukaryota > Metazoa > Mollusca > Gastropoda > Neogastropoda > Conidae > Conus > Conus canariensis. The sequence goes on along the minus strand of CM065718.1, from coordinate 62,786,756 downwards.
TTCATAATTTTCAGTATATGCGCCGGGCGCATGTGTGTTCTACTTTTGTTCTTGACGTCATTGCAGATCGGTCGGTGGCCTTTGCAATTAAACTATTTGAGTTGAGTTGAGTCTTCTCTCTCTCTCTCTGTGTCTCTCTCTCTCTCTCTCTGTCTCTCTCTCTCTCTCTCTCTCTCTCTCTCTCTCTCTCTTTTCCTCTCTCTGTCTCTCTCTGTCTCTGTCTGTCTGTCTCTCTCTCTTCATTCATATTGCATTGTCCACACATTCTTCCGATCAGTTTGTGACCCACCCTCCCCTGCCCCCTTCCCTATCTATTCTCCACCCACCCACCCCCCTCTCCTGTCCCCTTCCCTGTCTATTCTTCACCCCTGCTGACTCCAGCCATGGTCACTGCGGTCATTTCACCACAAGGGTCGGTCACGTTTGTCCTCGGACCGGTCTGCCCACCCATCCCCACCCCCAGCCTCACCTCTCAGCCTCCACCCCTCCAACCCCCCCCCCCCCCCCACACACACACACACACACAACTAACCCACCAGCTTCTCAGCCCTCTGCCCTGACGATCAGCTGTGGTCTCTGAGGCACGCTGCGTTATTAGCTTCAACAGAGGATAATTGTACGTGTCTTCAACAACACTCATTTTCCTTGTGAAAATTGTTCAGTTGAGAGAGAGAGAGAGAGAGAGAGAGAGAGAGAGAGAGAGAGACAGACAGACAGACAGACAGACAGACAGACAGACAGACAGACAGACAGAGAAAGGAGGGAGGGAGGAGAGAGAGAGAGAGGGGGGGGGGGCTGACTTTTCATGGTACAGAGGTCAGGAAAAGTTAAGGAACATTAAGAAGAAGAGGAGGAAGAGGATGAGAAGGACGAAGAAGAAGAAGAAGAAGAAGAAGAAGAAGAAGAAGAAGAAGAAGAAAGAAAAAGAACAACAACAACAACAAGAATAACAACAACAACGACAACAACAACAACAACAAGTACTGTATATTTTTTTTTTCCAATTCGTAAAGCTTCGTCAAAAAAAAAGCCATCATTCCAGCTGCGGTAGGAATAATAGCATTTCTCGGAATTATTTTCGATCAAAACCTTAACTCTAATGGTCTCATCCTGTGCTTCAAAGCAGCGTGTCAGAAAGCGATGAGTCTCCTTCAAGTTGTAGCGCAAACGGATTGGCAGGCTACAGACTTCTCCATCTCTGCAGGACTTGAATCTGTTTCAGACTGGACTAGTAAGACTGTGCCGGTTGTCTCAACACTCTTTGATTTTCAGCACGACATCAACCGCTTCCATTCAGTCCAGGAGTGTTCGGCACTATGTCTGTGCAGGTCTGCACGCAGAGTTAAAAAAAGAAAAATTCTAAGCCACTGAACGAATGAAACAAAACACAAAAAAAAATTTTACGAGGCAAACATGACGCGTTTCGACCTCTTTGGTCTTCTTCAGGCAAGACAAACAACATTTAAGACAATGGAAACGGACAGTCACTTACCTCTTAAAATTGGACGCAAATTTCTTTTTTTTTTTTTTTTTTTTTTGATGTTCCTTAACTTTTATTGATCTCTGTACAAGGAAAGGTCTGTTGCTCTGTCTGTCTGTCTATCTGTCTGTCTGTCTGTCTATCTCTCTCTCTCTCTCTCTCTCTCTCTCTCTCTCTCTCTCTCTCTGTCTCTCTGTCTCTCTGTGTGCATGCAGAGGTTTAGGAACTCTCTCTCCAACAGTTAAATAAAACTCTCTTTAAACTATTGTTTAAACACACACACAAACACACATACGCACGCACGCACGCACACACGCACACGCACGCATGCACACACGCACGCACGCACGCGAGCCAACACACACACACACAACACACACACACACACACACACACACACACACACACACACACACGTGCGCGCTGGCACCCATCGGCTGGGCAACAAACTCCCAGAAATGAAACGGAGGGAGTGTGTTCCGGTTGCCGGGGTCAGTGTAGGCTAAGACCCGATGCCCCTGGGGGTTTTGATGCGTGCGTCCGTAAGGAAGGCGATACATCCGGGTATCACTGCAGGATCTGCAGATAGAGGCCACACGCCACAATGAGGATTTTGCATTAAATCACTGTAATTATGATTAAAAAAAAAAATTATAATCCATGTAAGGTTTTGAGGCCTAGGATAAGCCTGAGCCAGGAATTGATATTACACTGATGATCAATCAAAGAGCACACACACACACACACACACCACAACAACACACACACACACACACCACCCCACACACCACACACACACACACACACACACACACACACACACCACACACACACACACCCCACACACACACACACACCACACCACACACACACACACACCACACACACACACACACACACACACACACACTCACACACACCACACACACACACACACACACACACACACACACACACACACACACACACACACACCACACACACACATCACACACACACACACACCCACACACACACACACACACACACTCACACCACACACACACACACCACACACACACACACACACACACACACACACACACACCACACACACACACACACACACTCACACACACACAACCACACACACACCACACACACCACACAACACACACACACACACAGATCCACACACACACACACACACACACACACACACACACACACACACATACACACACACACCCACACACCACACACACATACGCGCACACACACACAACACACACAACACACACCACACACACACACACACACACACACGAGTCACACACACATACAGTCACACACACACACACACACACACACACACACACACACACACAGAGTCACACACACACACACACACACACACACACACACACACACACACACACAACACACACACATACACACACACAGTCACACACACACACACACACACACACACACACACACACACACACACACACACACCACGCACGCGCGCACGCGCGCGTGCGCACGCACTCTCCACCACACATACACACACACACACACACACACACACACACACACACACACACACACACACACTCACACACACACACACACACTCACACACATACACTCACACACACACACACACTCACACACACACACACACACACACACACACACACACACACACACACACACACACACACTCACACACACACACACACACACACACACACACACACACACACACACACACACACACACACACGCTCCACCACTCATTTCACTCGGTTTTTTGTTGTTGTTTTTTTTCGTTTTTTTTTCTTTCTTTCTTTCTTTTAAGGATTACCATCGACGACATTATTCACAATCTTCAAATACATGACCTTCTCCTTAGCGGCTGAAGTCACATTTCAGGCCTTCGCACTCACCCGTGACCGTATCTTTGCGCCAGGTGGTTTCCCCCAAATAGTCCCATTCCTTTGATCCTAGTCTGTCAGCGTGGAATCACCTGACTTGTACCTTGATGGCCGTATGAAAGAACATGAAAAGAATCAACTTTCGGACACAATCAACATTCTCAAAACAGTCTGATTGCGCCAGTCTATACATACTCGACACCTTCAGCAAGACCTTGGCGCATGAATTTTTAGGTGTGCAGCCATGGCATTTTAAGCTGAAGAAATTCACGAAGACAGACAGGTGTGAAACCAGGAATCACGTTTTCGGAAGCAGAAAAAAAAAAAAAAAACTTACACAACACCCTCAGAGAGAGAGAAAAGAAAATTCCACTCTTTACTGATTTTCATTTCTAGACGAATTGACAACGCACATCAAAGGCAAAATTAGTGCAATATCCATATTGAACGAACCAGGTACGGCGAAGAGTGGAACTCCTCAGCTTTATCGATGAAGAATGCGATACGTATTGGCGGAACGACTTAATAACGCCTTCTAGCTGGACCCGTGGAATGTCATTTGTAAATTGCCTTTCAAAGGAACTGCAAAGTGAATTGGCAGTGTACTCACCCTGTATGTACTTTATGTATGTGTGACAGTGGGCCAAAGTGAACTCACCCTGTATGTACTTTATGTTGTGACAGTGGGCCAAAGTGAACTCACCCTGTATGTACTTTATGTGTGACAGTGGGCCAAAGTGTACTCACCCTGTATGTACTTTATGTGTGACAGTGGGCCAAAGTGAACTCACCCTGTATGTACTTATGTGTGTGTGACAGTGGGCCAAAGTGTACTCACCCTGTATGTACTTTATGTGTGACAGTGGGCCAAAGTGAACTCACCCTGTATGTACTGTATGTGTGACAGTGGGCCAAAGTGAACTCACCCTGTATGTACTGTATGTGTGACAGTGGGCCAAAGTGTGCTCACCCTGTATGTACTTTATGTATGTGTGACAGTGGGCCAAAGTGAACTCACCCTGTATGTACTTTATGTATGTGTGACAGTGGGCCAAAGTGAACTCACCCTGTATGTACTTTATGTGTGACAGTGGGCCAAAGTGAACTCACCCTGTATGTACTTTATGTATGTGTGACAGTGGGCCAAAGTGAACTCACCCTGTATGTACTTTATGTATGTGTGACAGTGGCCAAGTACTCACCTGTATGTACTTTATGTGTGACAGTGGGCCAAAGTACTCACCCTGTATGTACTTAGTATGTGTGACAGTGGCCAAAGTGACTCACCCTGTATGTACTTTATGTTGTGACAGTGGGCCAAAGTGAACTCACCCTGTATGTACTTTATGTATGTGTGACAGTGGGCCAAAGTGTACTCACCCTGTATGTACTTTGTATGTGTGACAGTGGGCCAAAGTGTACTCACCCTGTATGTACTTTATGTGTGACAGTGGGCCAAAGTGAACTCACCCTGTATGTACTTTATGTGTGACAGTGGGCCAAAGTGAACTCACCCTGTATGTACTTTATGTGTGACAGTGGGCCAAAGTGAACTCACCCTGTATGTACTTATGTGTGACAGTGGGCCAAAGTGTACTCACCCTGTATGTACTTTATGTGTGACAGTGGGCCAAAGTGTACTCACCCTGTATGTACTTGTATGTGTGACAGTGGGCCAAAGTGAACTCACCCTGTATGTACTTTATGTTGTGACAGTGGGCCAAAGTGTCTCACCCTGTATGTACTTTATGTATGTGTGACAGTGGGCCAAAGTGAACTCACCCTGTATGTACTTTATGTATGTGTGACAGTGGGCCAAAGTGACTCACCCTGTATGTACTTATGTATGTGTGACAGTGGGCCAAAGTGAACTCACCCTGTATGTACTTTATGTATGTGTGACAGTGGGCCAAAGTGAACTCACCCTGTATGTACTTTATGTATGTGTGACAGTGGGCCAAAGTGAACTCACCCTGTATGTACTTTATGTATGTGACAGTGGGCCAAAGTGAACTCACCCTGTATGTACTTTATGATGTGTGACAGGGCCAAAGTGAACTCACCCTGTATGTACTTTATGTAGTGTGACAGTGGGCCAAAGTGACTCACCGTAATGTACTTTATGTATGTGTGACAGTGGGCCAAAGTGAACTCACCCTGTATGTACTTATGTGTGACAGTGGGCCAAAGTGAACTCACCCTGTATGTACTGTATGTGGTGACAGGGGTGGAGAAGTGAACTCACCCTGTATGTACGTTTGTATGTGTGACAGTGGGCCAAAGTTGACTCACCCTGTATGTACTGTATGTTGGTGGACAGTGGGCCAAAGTGTACTCACCCTGTATGTACTGTATGTGTGAGTGGCAGTGCTGCCTGTATGCTTTGTGTGAGTGGGCTGTGCTAGCTGTATGTATTAAGTGTGTGTGACTTGAGTGGGGTGTGTCGTGGTGGAGATAGTAGATGTGACAGCAGAAGTGACAGACGAAGACAGATGTGACAGTGGCA
>CM065718.1:62770851-62773351 GCA_033310375.1 Conus canariensis | reverse complement strand
CACACACAGAGGCAGAGGCATGTAGATAGGGGCTAGGTATATAGATTGATGGACAGAGAAGTGTGTGTGTGTGTGTGTGTGTGTGTGTGTGTGTGTGTGTGTGTGTGTGTGTGCGCGCGCGTGAATATGTGTGTGTGTTCATGTTTGTGCGTGACTATGTGCTTGTGTGTGTGCATGCGTGCATGTGTGTGTGTGTGTGCGCGCGCGTGTGCACGTGTGTGTGTGTGCGTGTATGTGTGTGTGGGTGGTGGTGGTGGTGGTGTGTGGCTTGTTTACAAAAGAAACATAATTACCGTTATAACAAAATGAAAAGAGACTTCATTTTTAAGCAGCATAACTAACGTGACGATAATCAGGAATCAATAACAGCATTGAACGAACTAAGTTAGGGCTCCCAACGTTTCTGTCACCGGCTTCTCATAGGTCAAGCAAACTTCGTTGATTGAACAGCATCTACACTAAAGACTTGGCCTACTTTACCTTAGCGCCAACAGAAATATTATTCCGCCCTAAATACTTTCCTGAACAGAGCACACAATGCAGCGTTTGCCTTGCCTGCAGGCGCTTTCCCCCGTGCTTCCACGAAGACCACTAAGGAGAAGTTGGTATTCCGCCGTCAGATGAACCTAGGACATATAGCTTGTGTTGAATGTATTGTCACACCTCAATGACGACCTTGTCCAGGAATGCTCCGCTGGATGCGATTTTTGAGTTTCTAAAAGAGAATTTTTTTAAAAAGAAAGTGATCTAAGTTGTTTATGGAACAAAGATCCGGTTAGAAGGCGTTTGAGTGTATTTGAAAAAAAAAGGGGGTTAATCGATTTTGTTTTTAAAGACAAGCATTGAAGCGATTTTGACGAGATAACAGTCTTGGTTTGGTCCCCTGAGGTCGGCTTAGCTCTCAGTAGTGGAATGAATGAAATCACAACATTGAGAAATTAGAAGTGAGATCCGTGCATCTGTTTTTCGCCGTGCAGCTGAACCGCATCTTCTTTATCAACCCAAGCGTCATTGACATTTGATTTGTTTAAGTTTAAAGTTTAATACTAATAATAACAATCAGAATGACAACAACAAAAGTAAAAAATGATAACAATAATAATGATGATAATAGTGACGATGATGATCATGAAAACAGAAGTAAAAATGATTTTAGGCAATTAATGATAATAACAATATGAACAACAACCATAATAGTAATAATAATGATAATAATAATGATAGTAATAATAATAATGAGAATAATAATAAAAAAACAATAGTAGAAATAACAGTAATAGTAATGATAATTGCAATGATGATGATGATGATAACAATGATATTAATCATATGAATGATAACACTCCCAGTCATAAGCAGTAACAACAACAAAGTAATAATGATGAGAATGATATGATGATTATGATAATGATGGCAATGATAATAATCATATCAATGACAACACTGCCAGTCATAAACTACAACAAGAACAACAACAAAATAATGATAATCATATTGATGATGATAATGATAACAGTAATCATGATAGTAATAATAATAACAATAATAATGATAGTAGTAATAATAATAATAAATGCAATAACAATAATAACGATAACGAAAATAATGATGATGGTGATGATAATGTTAACAGTAATAATAATGATAATAATAATAACAGTAATTATAATAGAAACAGTATTGATAATAATGATAATGCTGTTGATGCTGTTGAAAACAACAACAACAACAGCAACAACGACAACAATAGTAATGATAATAATGGAAGGGCGTTCAGAAGAGCGTGGACCAGCGTCAAGGTCAAGCAGACACTTGATCCGCCAACGGGTCAGTTCATGAATCAACACAAACTTACTGCCATTTTTCCGCCAGGAAATATAATTCCAGGTAAGGACTAAAAGAGTTACTTCCCTTGTACTCTTTTTTTTTTTGTTAGGCAAGACACGGAAAATGCGAAATGTCAGGGTTAACATTAACACAAAGCTTTAGCATTTCCCTATGCAATATGCAATATATTGAAAAGATATTCAGTTGTAAACAGTAACTCACAGTGTTCATTTTTAATAGAAAATCAGTCATAATCGGGCTTCACGGATCCTGGATCCTTCGACGGATCCGGATCAGGACGCCGGATATGCACGCACAGAAATGTACTAACTTCGTTCCAGGGCCATATGCCATCCTACCACCGAGTCTGGATGAAATCGGTTTTAGTAGTTTTTGCTTCACGTTGCTGGCAGACATGAATACAAGCAAACGAACACGCGAACAAACAAACGAACGCGGGTGAATACATAACCTGCTTGACGGAGGTAACCATGAGGGGATATTTCAATGGCGCTTTTTTTGACACGTCAACGCGCCTTACAGTAGGGAGTGAATACATTCTGACACGTCCCCATTCAGACTATCCCTTTGGCAATTCTCTGCTGTCCCGCACCTTGCCTTATTTTGAGGGGAACCAACGTGAAACGTCTGCTAGGTTCTCTCTCTCTCTCTC
>CM065718.1:62748351-62753351 GCA_033310375.1 Conus canariensis | reverse complement strand
GTGCTCGTACATACGTGCGTGCGTGTAGTGTCTCTTTGTCGTAAGCGTGGTGGAGGGAAAGAAAGGTGAAGAGGAAGAAAGGCAATGAAGCAATGTGGGTTGACGCGTTTGTACACGTGTAAACATGGGAGATAAAGAGATCACCCAACAAATCCCCCCATGACCCTCCACCCCCCATCACACTCCTCTACTATCGTACCGGACTCCACGTGACTGGCAGCAAAAAAATAAAAGAAAAAAAAAAAAAAAAACGTGTCCACAGCCGGCCACCCATAATGCATTCCCTGGTCACTCGTGGAGGTCCGATTGTTCCCTGACCTGTCCCCTCACCCCCATCCCCCCCCACCCCCGCCCCCCGCCAGTGAAGCCTCCGCTTGTTGAACCTCTCTCTCTCTCCTCTCTCTCTTGTCTCTCTCTCTCGATAATGCTGAAAATAATGTATGTGGGGGGGGAAAACAAGTGCGGCTATACAATTCTTCAGTCGTTATGTTAAGTGTACTTGGCAAAGATTTAAACTTTTAGAAAAAAAAAAAATTGAAAGATGATGAAAAATGGGAATGTATTATAAATAAGAGAAAACCCTTCACTAGCTGTCTGAGGGAACCATCGTAATCCCTCTTGATGGCACATCTATTTGTATTGCCTGCTCCTAGGCCTTTCGTCCGCTGGATCGGACTCATCAGGGAGACACGGCTGGTTGTGTCTGTGCTCTTGGTGTCAAATAGAGACACACCACAGTCCATAACTCTTTGGTGTTCTCACCACCAAGGGTTCAAAAAAGAATCCAACAGCACCCTCAAAGCAGCAAGTGAAGGGTAGTAAAATGGAACCAAACGAAAGTGCAGAGAAGAAAAAAGTTGTTGAAAAGCTAAAAGCATTATTCAAACAGTATAAAATATAGGGGACAATCTTTGAGCCTATGCTTGAGGATCCATTCAAGGATGCAAGGGAGATCAAAAGATATGGAACAGTCTGAGTGGTCAGCTCTGCTGTTCAATAACCCAAGCATTGTGAGTGGCTAAGAATTGTACAGAACAACCTTTACTTGGATCTCCTAAGAGATGCAATCTCCCACTGATTGACCAAACAATATAATGCTGAACAATTAAGTAGTGGGGGAAAACAAGTGCAGGCTAACAATTCTCTCTCGATGTCATATAACCTACAGCATGGGCTTATTGGAAGGGAGGGGAGAGGGAGGTGGTGGGGATTGGGTGGGAGGGTGGGCGGGTGGATGGGGATACCCAGGGAGGTGGACGTGCAGGGAGGGGGTCAGTCCACATGTACCTAAATCACTGTTCGTCATCATTCGGTATGAACCGCGTGTTTCGTCCTTTTCGTGAACGGATCTAGAAATAACACGCGTCGTGATGATTACCCAATAGATGAATATAGTAAATTCATAAATGAATAAATAAATTAATTAATATGTAAACTCATTAGGTGTATAGGAATTGAGGAGTTTATCAGATTTCTGTAGATCGACATCACATCCCGGATCCGCTTAGCAAAGGATTTTTCGACCTTTGTGGAGGTCTGCGTTCCCCGCAAGTGCCCTTTTAGTTTAGTTGTCAAATATATATATATATATATATATATATATATATATATATATTATATATAAGACATAAGAGCGCGCTTTGTTTGTAATTCTATATTTCTTGCAGTCATTGCATCAAGCTGCTCTGAATATATATTATAATATTATTTTATATAATATTATTATATATATATATATATATATCGCGTTCTGTCTGCCCGTCCGTCTGTCTGTTCCTATTATGACAGTCTTGTACAGTGACGTCAAATCATGACGATTGCAGCCCAGCCGACCACGAAAGTCACACCATCGCTGCAAGCAGGTTAAGAAACAAAACATACATGTCGTTAAATGCCTTGACTGAAAATCCGGGCATAGTCAAACGCGCAGACTAGAAGACCAATGTGAACCAAAGTACACCACTAACTGTGTCTACATCTGATCGAGTGAGAAGAAAACATTTCCCTTCAAAAATTAACCAATGACATCGTTTAGAAATCTCTGGAAAATGTAGTTAAAGAATCCGCAGTCAAATCTTTGTGCCCTTGGTCGTACACATCCCAGCACTTCACAGAGAGATGTGGAATGCCGAGTGGTTTACCGTACAGAAAGCACTAAGGAGCTTTCTCGCTCTTTCAAAAGACAAGAATGTGTTGAAGAGCTGTGACCAGTTTGTAGTCCGCACAACTCCATTTCCTCTTTACCATTTCCATAGACAGATGGAAGGTACATTCCTTTAAATCAGGACAGAAGCGGGAAGAGAGGGGGGGGGGGGTAAGAAGGAGGAGCTACGTTGCAAGATTGTGTATTCCATTGCTCTTGCTAAAGGTCTATGACGACAAATTATGTTTGGCGTTTGAGGTTTATGAAGGGAACAGACATATTTCCGAGTTCATCGTCTGTGTTGACATTCCTGGCAAGCTGGTCTGCAGCTTTGTTTCCCGAATTCGTGGACATGACTTAGAGTGCAATCGAGATCAGTGATATTCCCCTCGTTTTAGAGAGGTGGTATCCTTTCGTAAAATTCCAAGAGTACAGGATGATTTATTTCGCAGATATGTCATGTCAAACAGAACGTTCTGTTCTTCTGCTGATTAGGTGTAAGTAGTAAGAACTCAAGGCAGCTTGGCAGCAGGTCTGTAGGGAAGAAGCCACCCTCAGACCACCCTCAGACAAGTTCAGGCCTAAAGCCCTTACACTTTAAGGGGGCTGGGCCACATCCAGGTCATGATTTCTAGATGCCCTTCTGTTATCAGAAAGCTTTTTTTCTACGCCACTAGGATCTGAATCTGCACTTCCTGGATGTTCGGTCGACTCAAAGCCAATGTGCCTTGTGACGCATATTTTATCCACGTAGCTATCCGACAGCTGTTTTAAGTTGGGACATTCAAGCCTTATGAAGTTCACTTTTGTTCCTCATGGTCCAGGTCCAGCTGGAACTCTTTCTAACTGCCTGTGTCATTGCTCTTAGGGTTCTGGCCCTCTTCTTGCCAGAAAGCGAGAGCTGTTTCAGAAGACCTAGGCAGATATACCCACAAAGCCTCCAACCACCACCCACCCCTGCTCCAACCTCTACGGCGAGAATGTTGGCTTGGAAGACAGATTCTCTCTAGCTAACGGCTAGACTGACATACTTCTCAGCCTTGTGGATGCGAGCTTGCTTCATCTCGCTTCACATGGCACAGTGAGTTCAATCAAAGTCAACTATAATGATGAACCTTTGTGAACTACTTCGTCTGGTCTCGTGCTGTTCTTCCACATAATCAGTGAATGGTTCTCCCATTCTTGAAGACGTGCTGTGCACGTCCAGTCATTCATTCCGTCCAGTAAACCCTGCATCCGTGCTCCAGGCATCACAGCTGGTCCACACCATGATTTGTGGTCCACGATCGTGAAGATGTAAGTCGTTGCTGGAGATTTTGGTGGCACAGTATGCCACCGCATGTGCGATCTCCTTTAAGCACTTGATTGTGCCTCCATGTGTATCTTCCCTGGTCAGCGCTGCTATGCATGAACTCAGGACGTGTTCCCAACTTTGTTTGCCTTGACAGAGCGGACACGTAGAGCTAGCTGTCTCATGCCTTGACAGAGCGGACACATAGAGCTAGCTGTCTCATGCCTTGACAGAGCGGACACATAGAGCTAGCTGTCTCATGCCTTGACAGAGCGGACACGTAGAGCTAGCTGTCTCATGCCTTGACAGAGCGGACACATAGAGCTAGCTGTCTCATGTCCTCCAGTTCACCAGATTTGTATACGAGGGCAGGAGATCATACACAGATATTAAGCTGATCCTAGAAGAGGTCATATGTCATGTGTTATTCCAGGTCAAATGTCATGTTTCGTTCTAGTTAAGACTTTGTTAGAGAGCGTTTTCCCACATAGTTCCCTGCCCCTGTTAGACTTGCTGGGCAGCCTGGGCCTTATAACATCCTCTAATTTCTTTTTTTTTTAAACACTTTTATTTTTGTCTTTTCGCATAAATAGTGTATACATACATACAAGCACCAGCAAATTTGACAAAGTATATACTATACAAGTGCATAAATAGGAAAAACATATTATTTCTACACTTCTGAAGTTCTGTGTATTATTCCATGAGAGGTAGCTATGTATGCCATCGTGGCAGTGAGTTCGTCAGAGACATATCTAAACGGGTGGCATATTTTTCAATTTCATATCTTCTTTTCAGATATGAAGAATATTGTTGAAGTTGAGCTTGTTTACCTTCGAAATTACTAGCAGCAAAATAAGTTCAAATGTGTTGTCAGCCTTATAATGGTCATCGCATCCAAATAGAATACCTTTTCTGTCAGTAATAAGTTTGTGTTGGCACACTTTTTGTTAACCGAATCCTGATATGCACTCCAAAAGGTTTTCACTCGATCGCATGTCCAAAAAAGCATGGCGTGTACTTTCTTTTTGATCATAACAGAAGGAACATTTGTCAGAGTCAGTTATGTTCATTTTCTGTAGAATTCTGTTTATCGCTAAAATTCTATGAATTAATCTGATTTGGAACCATTCTAATTCAACATCTTTTATGTGTCCAATCTTCTTAAATGCTTTGTGCCAACATACTTCAGCTCCAAGTCTTTCTCCCCGCTTGCCACAACATTTGGGTTCAGTGGTATCTGGCATTAAGATATTGTTGTAATAGCTCGCTCCTCTAGGAGCTCTTCTAGTGTCTGTGTCTATTGTTTTGCCATGTGTCTCATTACTTTCCTTTCAGTCTGTGACCACAACGTCATTCCTCTTGAGCCCATTGCTTGTCTGTTAGTTAGAGTGTGTTCTGTCATTTCTCTGATCTTCGGGGTTTCCTCCGCCACGTCCACTGTCTCCTGAGCTTTCCGTCGTCTGCCAGTCTTCAGCCTGGGCTGATGAATCTCACAGCTTTCCGTCGTCTGCCAGTCTTCAGCCTGGGCTGATGGATCTCACAGCTTTCCGTCATCTGCCAGTC
>CM065718.1:62733351-62743351 GCA_033310375.1 Conus canariensis | reverse complement strand
AGACAGCAGACAGACAGACAGACAGACAGACAGACAGACAGACAGACAGACAGACAGACAGAGATTTCAGATTCAGATTCAGATGTTTAACCATAAATAGGCCATTGCCCCCCATGATGGGGAGTAATTGAACAATCATTTCACACAATGTTTTTTATATACAGATAATAAGGTTAAAGATAACGTTTTACGAGATAGCAACTTGACGCAGCTGAAACGTTTTATACAAGAAAATGGATGGATTTTAGGCAGACAGAGATTGAAACAGAGAGAGAAAGAGGGTAGAGACAGGCAGAGAGAGAGACAGAAAGAGGGGAAGAGACGGAGACATAGAGAAAGAGGCGGGGGGTGGGGTGGGGGGGGGGTTGTCTGGACTGTCCATCTGTGTCTGTCTGTCTGTCTGTCTGTCTGTCTCTGTGAGTAGGGGGAAGGAGAAGGGTGGGTCTTGTATGTATGTGTGTGTGCGTGCGTGCGTGCGTGTGTGTGTGTGTGTGTGCGTGTGTGTGTGTGTGTGTGTGTGTGTGTGTGTGTGTGTGTGTGTGTGTGTGTGTGTGTTGATGGTGGTCTGAGAGAGAGAGAGAGAGAGAGAGAGAGAGAGAGATTTTCAGTACAATTAAGATGTAGTTTGTATTATTATTACAATTTCTGATTTTAATATTTTACTTATATATGTTAAATGTTTCCCTGTTAAGTTTCCTTTATGATTTTTATGTCATTGAGATGTTATTTGTACTATTTCGTTTCTCCTCAATTTATTAAGGTTTTTCTTTTTAAATGTCAGTACAACAATATGTTAATCTGACAGTAAATGGTTTCAGTCAGTCAGTGTCTGTCTCTTGTTCGTCTTTGTTGCCTGCAGTCTTTCTGTTCGTTATATGAATTCACAGTTTTTGTCTGATCTTGTGTGTGTGTGTGTGTGTGTGTGTGTGTGTGTGTGTGTGTGTGTGTGTGTGTGTGTGTGTGTGTGTGTGTGTGTGTGTGCTAGCTTCCATACATATGTGTGTATATATATAAAATATTATAAATTATATATGAATTATACATATATATATATATATATATATATATATATAAATCATGTATATATATATATATATATATATATATGAGTGTGGGTGTGTGTGTGGGGTGTGTGTGGGGGGGGGGGGGGGTCGGTGTGTGTGTGTGTGTGTGTGTGTGTGTGTGTGTGTGTGTGTGTGTGTGCGCGCGCGTGTGTGTGTGCGAGCGCGCGCGTGCTTGCTTGCTTGCTTAATATTGTGTGTGTACTTGCTTGGTGTGTGTGTGTGTGTGTGTGTGTGTGTGTGTGTGTGTGTGTGTGTGTGTGTGTGTGTGTGTAAACACGGTATCGCCCCACTACCATCGACACCTGTCCACTCCAGCCTGAGGAGTCAGTCAATACGTACTACAGGTGTGGACCCGCCCCCTCCCTGCTCCCTCCCTCCCCTCGGCCTCCCTCCCTTCCCACACCGTCACACCGTACTTTCCTACCCCCCTCTGTCTCTCTCCGAAAAGTACACTGTGTCTTCCGCCCTTCGTTCACATACGCCACTACTTTCCCCTGCAGCCAGTATTCTTTTATTGTCCAGAATAAAACGTTGTGTTGGCAGACCGGCAAACGAACGGAACAAATGATTCACAATACAGAGGCAACGCGTTTCGACAGCTTGGACTTTTCACGGCAAATGAGAAAAAAAGGACTAAGTAAGGAAGTTGAAAAAAGAAACACAATGAAAACCTAAGGAAAGCTGGGACATCCACAAAAGAAGAAAAAGTTAAAGACAGAGAATTAAGAAAAGGTAGGAAAGATGAATAGGAAGTTGATATATTAAGAAAAGTAGTTAAAACAAGACATTTGGGGAGGGGGGGAGGGGAACAAGTAAAAAGTAGGAAAGAGTAAGGCAAGCTGTAAAATGAAATAGGTAGAAAAATGTAAGAAAGTAGAAATTTTAGAAAATGTATTTTAAAGAACAGGAAAAACGGAATTTTAAAAAATGAAATAGGTAGAAAATGTAAGAAAGTAGAAATTTTAGAAAATATATTTTAAAGAATAGGAAAAACAGAATTTTCAAAAATGAAATAGGTAGAAAAATGTAAGAAAGTAGAAATTTTAGAAAATATATTTTTAAGAAGATAGGAAAAACGGAATTTTGAAAGCGGGAACACATAAAGAGAAAAGGTACAGAAAAGTTGAATAATATTAGAGAAATTACGTAAAGGAATAAACAGGATAAGGAACATTGCAGAAGAGTGCTAAAAAAAAAAAGTGGACAGAGAAAAGAGTAGGAACAGGAATAGAGACAAGTGAGAATAATAGGAGATAAAAATATGAATAAACAAGGAACAAAACTAGAAATAGATAGGAAAGAGTAGGGGAGAAGAAATCAGAGAAGGCAGGGAAAAGCCATGCTGTCTCTACCTGCCCCATACGTTCATTTTCCACTTACCTTCAAAGTGGAGCTCCGCCGTTTGTTCTTTGTAGCAGTGGGGCTTAGACTGAAAGCAGTGTCAGTAATTCCAACAGTGTGTGTGTGTGTGTGTGTGTGTGTGTGTGTGTGTGTGTGTGTGTGTGGGTAGGTGGGTGTGGGTGTGGGTGCGTGCGTGCGTGTGTGCGTCCGTGAGGGTACGAGTTGGGAAAGGGAAGGGTAGGGAGGGGGGGGGGAGGTGGTTCCGTGTGAGTTTGCTGTGCTATGCCGTACTATGCTGTCCGGTGCTGTAGTGCGCAGCGACAGTGATAACATGTGGAGTGAACGGTGTCTCTACCATTGGCTCATTGTCTGTGAGTAGTGTGTGTACTGTGGGTAGGTGAGGAGACACGACCCTTGCTGTGGAAGTGTCTCGGAGGTGTTAGCATTTCACAGTGTAAAGATTGTGTGATTTTTGTGTGCTTGTGTTTGTGTGTGTGCTTTCTTTTTTTCATTTTTCATGTTCAGTTCATTTTTTATCTATTCTTTTTCTTTCGTTTTCATTTTTTGTTGTCGTTTTCTTTTTGTTTTTTGTTTTCGTCCTAGGTGAGGTTTTTTTTCTTTTCGGGGAGGGAGTTTGATGATGGGTGGGGGTATATTTATTTCTGCCCTGATGTGACCTCCGTAGTCGGCTGTGCTAGACACGCTTGACGCTGTCATGGAGAGATACATCTCTACCCTCCACTGTACCCTGTAGAATGCTCTTGGACAGGGAGTCATGGAGAGATACATGTCCACCCTCCACTGTACCCTGTAGAATGGTCTTGGACAGGGAGTCATGGAGAGATACATGTCCACTCCTCCACTGTACCCTGTAGAATGCTCTTGGACAGGGAGTCATGGGGAGATACATGTCCACCCTCCACTGTACCCTGTAGAATGGTCTTGGACAGGGAGTCATGGGGAGATACATGTCCACCCTCTACTGTACCCTGTAGAATGGTCTTGGACAGGAAGTCATGTGGAGATACATGATACATGTCCACCCTCCACTGTACCCTGTAGAATGGTCTTGGACAGGGAGTCATGGAGAGATACATGTCCACCCTCCACTGTACCCTGTAGAATAGTCTTGGACTGGGAGTCATGGAGAGATACATGTCTGCCCTCCACTGGCCCTGTAGAATGGTCTTGGACAGGAAGTCATGGGAGATACATGTCCACCCTCCACTGTACCCTGTAGAATGGTCTTGGACAGGGAGTCATGGGGAGATACATGTCCACCCTCCACTGGCCCTGTAGAATGGTCTTGGACAGGAAGTCATGGGGAGATACATGTCCACCCTCCACTGTACCCTGTAGAATGGTCTTGGACAGGAAGTCATGGAGAGATACATGTCCACCCTCCACTGTACCCTGTAGAATGGTCTTGGACAGGAAGTCATGGGGAGATACATGTCCACCCTCCACTGTACCCTGTAGAATGGTCTTGGACAGGGAGTCATGGGGAGATACATGTCCACCCTCCACTGTACCCTGTAGAATGGTCTTGGACAGGGAGTCATGGGGAGATACATGTCCACCCTCCACTGTACCCTGTAGAATGGTCTTGGACAGGGAAGTCATGGGAGATACATGTCCACCCTCCACTGTACCCTGTAGAATAGTCTTGGACTGGGAGTCATGGAGAGATACATGTCCACCCTCCACTGTACCCTGTAGAATGGCCTTGGACAGGGAGTCATAGAGAGATACATGTCCACCCTCCACTGTACCCTGTAGAATGGTCTTGGACAGGGAGTCATAGAGAGATACATGTCCACCCTCCACTGTACCCTGTAGAATGGTCTTGGACAGGGAGACATGGAGGGGTACATGTCCACACCAGGCAAACTGACAGACAGACAGACATAAAAAATGATAGATAGACAGACAGACAGACATAGATCGCTTGACTGATTGATTGGTTGATAGATTGATTAATAGATAGGCAGAAAGATAGATAGAAAGATAGATAGGTAGATAGATAGATAGATAACAGTAATCTGAAAGCTGGCATTTCCTTTTCTTTTAATTCACCGTGAAATTATTGTGTATGATAATAATAATAATAATAATAATAATAATAATACAAACTTGTCTACCTCGATGTGCAAGATTGACGATTGACAGAAAAACCTTGGTTTCACATTATGTTTACATACAATAAAATTGAATTAGTCTTTTGAAAATGACGAATAAATGTCGCAGTGAGTGAACCCTTTTTGTATAACAAAATGCATGAGTATAAGGTGGTACACAAATTAAGGAACGTTTTCTTACGTTTTTTAAATGGGTTGAGACATGTGGCTGATGTTTATCTACAAGCAGCATGATCTTGATGACCAACATGTACCGTAATGAAGATTTTTTTGTCAGTCATAAGTTTAAAGCATCAGTGATTTAAGGTAAAGTAGTGCTGTACCTTTTGTTTACAGTCAACATGGAAATCAGTGCATTATACAAGCAAACGACGTTTTATGTCATTATGCTCAGTGCAGTGGATGAGCCAAGGACCATTTTTCAAGCCAATATTCTCAAGCCAGTGGTGATGACGGCAGTTTAACGGAAAATGATTTATCTATCTTTTTCTACATTCTTGGAACTTTTCTACTTTTAGATATGGTTTCTGTGTACAGATATCAGCTTATACAGAAAACACATCGTGGTGCCTTTTTCATTTACAAATTTGTAAAGCTAATTCCTGGCAGTTTTGGTTTATACACACTTCTTAAGCGAATAGATAATGGTCTTTGTAGTAAAGTGGGGGGACAGATATTGATGTTGCTCTTTCCAATTCGTTAATCAGATTGGTATGGGTGAGTGTTTTATTCATGTGTTTGTTATTTATTACTTATTTATTAATTCTTTCATTATTACTTACCTATTTGTTATTCATGTGCGCATCGGAATGATACGGTAGCTTGTCTAACCTCTACAATCAATAAAACTTAATTCATTTCTTGGGCAAGCTGCGTGATTTGAAAAAAAAAAAAAAAAAAAAAGAAAAAACCGTTCCATGTCTCCACATTTGAAATACATATGACATACAAGAATCGTCGCCGTCACAAAAACCGAAGAGCGGGATAATTTGTTGAGGAGAAGTATCACGTGATAGGAAGTGACGTTTCGGAAGCGCCATGGTGCGGCGAAAAGTCAGCCTGACTCTCAGGGGACGTAAGGTGTTTAGCTGGACGCGAGGTGAGAGAAATTGAATGGATTGCTGTCTGTTTTGCTTTGTTTGGTTGGTTGAGGTTTTGTTGTTTGGATTTTTGTTTTTGTGCATTTTGAATTTTTTTTTGTTTTGTTTGAAAATGTTTTCTTTGCTTTACAATATCTTCTTTTTCTATTTATTTTTGTCCCGCTTCTTCTTCTCCTCCTCCTCCTTCGCCCCCTCCTCTTCCTCCTCCTCTTTCTTCTCTTCTTCTTCTTCTTCTTCTCCCCCTTCTTCTTCTTCTTTTCGCGTAGTAATTGTACTCGACCTTCTGCTCTTCTTCATCTTCTGTCGGTAATTCTTGGTTTTCTCCTCGTCGTTGTCAGTTTTCATTTAGTTATTTATTCATTTACTGATCTGTTTCTTTTTATGTATTTATATATTTACTTATTTTATTTATTCGTTTACTTCTCTATTTATCCGAATATCTACTTATGTATTTGTTTGTTCGTTTGTTTGTTTCTGTTTATTGATTAATTGATTAATCAATTAATTAATCTTTTTGCTTCCTGTTTTTCCTTCTTCTTCTCGCTTCTTTCTTTTGCGTTTTCTCTTCCTTCTTCTTCTTTATCTCCTTCGTCTTCTTCTTCCTCCTCCTCGAGTCATAATTCTTCTGACACATTTTACTTGAGACATGCCAGTTACAAATATAATCAAACGCGATTATCTCAGGTAATAAAAAAACAAAACAAAACAGCTGCTACCTGAGTCACAGGAGTCTGATGCGTTTTTGTCTCTCAATTTATTATCTAAGGCACTGCTTGTGTAAAGGTAGCAATACGTAATGAAAATAGCAAAACGTTATAAAGATAGCGAAAGGGTGTTTTTTTTTGTTTTGAAATGTAGCAATACGTAGTAAAAATGCCAGGAAGTTGTGAAAAAGTGCCAAAAAGTAATTTGAGAAACAGTAAAACGTAGCAAAATCTCATTCAAAAAAATAAATAAATAAAAAAGACAATGGGAAAAGTAGACAAAAGAAGTAGAGATAGATAAATACGCCGTTTCCATTTTGAGAGGCTAAATATTTGTATTGAAATGTTGGAAAACGAAGGGGGGAAAATACAAATTTAAAAGTAGTACAAACATGAAAATTTGGTTACATCGTTAAAGGTATTTAAAAACTAGCAAAATATAGTGAAAGTAGCAAACTGTGGAAAGCATAAAAACAAAAACACACAAAAAAGGCTAAACTTAAGAACATGTATGTTTTTTTACGATATGTTGGAAACGAGATGAAAAGTGTGATCGTGTAGAAAACGTAGGAAAAAAATGAATGGGTAGTTGAAGTAGGAAAATTCACATGTGGAAATGTAATGAGAAAAAAGTGTACGTGCAGGAAACTTTGGATAAGGTAACATGTCGGTAACACAGAAAAAATCTTTGAATTTAAAGGAAACGTTGGAAGTGTGACAGAAAAAGCCATGGTAATGCTGAACAATTAAGTAGCGGGAGAAAACAACTCTTCGGTCATTATAGTAATGACTTGGCAAAGATTTCACTTAAAAAAATTGAAGATGAAGAAAATGGTGGGAATATATTATATATATGAGAAACCTTTCACTAGCTGCCTGAGGGAACCATCGTATTCCCCTTCAAGGGCACATCTATTTGTATTGCCTGCTCCTAGACCTTTCGTCCGCTGGATCAGACTCATCAGGGAGACACGGCTGACTGTGTTTGTGCTCTTGGTGTCAAATAGAGACACACCACAGTCCATAATTCTGTGGTGTTCTCACCACCAAGGGTTCAAAAAAGAATCCAACAGCACCCCCAAAGCGGCCAGCGAAGGGTAGTAAATGGAACAAAACGAAAGTGTGGAGAGGAAAAAAGTTGTTGAAAAACTAAAAGCATTATGCAAACAGTATAAAATGTAGGGGACAATTTTTGAGCCTATGCTTGAGGATCCATTCAAGGATGCAAGGGAGATCAAAAGATATGGAGCAGTCTGAGTGATCAGCTCTGCTGTTCAATAACCCAAGCATTGTGAGTGGCTAAGAATCGTACAGAACAACCTTTACTTGGATCTCCTAAGAGATGCAATCTCCCACTGATTGACCAAACATTATAATGCTGAACAATTAAGTAGTGGGAGAAAACAAGTGCAGGCTAACAATTCTTTGGTCATTATAGTAATGACTTAAAAAAAATGAAGATGAAGAAAATGGGGGGAATATATTATAAATATGAGAAACCCTTCACTAGCTGCCTGAGGGAACCATCGTACTCCCCCCTTCAAAGGCAGATCTATTTGTATTGCCTGCTCCTAGGCCTCTCGTCCGCTGGATCGGACTCATCAGGGAGACACGGCTGATTGTGTCTGTGCTCTTGGTGTCAAATAGAGACACACCACAGTCCATAATTCTGTGGTGTTCTCACCACCAAGGGTTCAAAAAAGAATCCAACAGCACCCCAGAGCAGCCAGCGAAGGGTAGTAAATGGAACAAAACCAAAGTGTGGAGAGGAAAAGAAACATGGAATAGACAAAAGTATGAACATGCACAAAACGTACGAAAAGTAAGCTGTATGAAACGTAGGGAAAAAGTAAGCTGTATGAAACGTAGGGGAAAAAGTAAGCTGTATGAAACGTAGGGAAAAGTAAGCTGTATGAAACGTAGGGAAAAAGTAAGCTGTATGAAACGTAGGGAAAAAGTAAGCTGTATGAAACGTAGGGAAAAAAGTAACATCTGGGAAACATAAGAAGAGTATGAATTTTCAGGAAACGTGCGAAAACAAAATGTAGAAAACGTAGGGAAAAAAGAAGATGTAGGAAATATAGGAGAAAGTATGGTTGTATTGGAAACATATGAAATAGAATGAACATGTAAGAAAGACAGGGGAAAAGAAAACATATAGGAAACATAAGAAAAATATAAACATGTTGGAGACGTATGAGAAAGTAACTTAGAAAATTAGCATGTTGAAAATGTAAAAAAGAAATATGAATATGTAGAATACATAGGAAAAACTACTTAGAAAAGATATGAACATGTGAGAAATGTAGAAAAAGGTAACTTGTAAGAACCAGTAACAAAATGTAGGAGACATGGGGGACAGTGGACAAGCGTTGCGAAGAGAAGGAAAACGACAGGCATATGAAAATAGGAAAAGTAGTAAAGAATAGCAAAGTGTAGCAAATGGTAGATCAAATGCAATTTTCAACATGAATACGCATGACATGCAGGGAAAAGTATCCAAACACAGTGAACAATACCAAAACGCAACATCTCAGGGGAACCAAAAAAAAAAGTAGCACTGCTTGGGTGACAATTATTAAATTCCTAGACAGCTAAGCAGAAAAACGAGAGACCTTGTCAAATCAGGTTCCGCTTCGGCGAGTGCAGTCAAAAAAACAAAAAACAAAAAAACAACAAAAACCTCACAGCCAGTGACTCCCCTTGCCCCCTGCCTCCCTCCCTCCCGTCCTCTTTCATCACAGTTGTCGTCCTTGATTGATACGGTACGTGACACTTGAGGCGGGTGTCACCATCCTCTTCTTCAATCGTTCGCTGACCTCGGCTGTGACGAATGGGAGAGAGTATGGAATGTGACCACTGGATCCACACAGACAGCACGAAGAGACAGGACACGTACCTCGCCTCCCTTCCCTCCAACTAGTCGGTGTGTGTGTGTGTGTGTGTGTGTGTGTGTGTGTGTGTGTGTGTGTGTGTGTGTGTGTGTGTGTGTGTGATGGGCGCCCATGAAGAAAAGCATTCCAAGGATCGACATCAATAATGTACATAAACGTCGTACAAGGTTATACAACACGTTACACAACTTATCTCAAATCCATCTCAAATCATGACGTTTGGTGAATACACATTACGCTGAAAACATTTCAGCATCACATTGTTCTGATCAGGCTCCAAGGTCGTGGATAACATGCAAACGTTAAGGGGATAATATATATTATGTATAATAAGCATTAATCTTCTAATGATTTTAATATATAAGGCCCATTTTGTTTGGTAGTTTGCATAATTCATCTCCATCAGGGACCTGTATTTCTCCATTTTATATCGATAGTCCAGCTTCTTCAAAAACATGTTTAGGTTAGGTTTGGTTTTGCTAATTCTACATTTATAAATGAAGCATTTTCCCATTAGAATTATCAGATCTAATATATCATCGGTTTTTGTTGTTTTTTTTTTCGTCAGTGCTAAATCATATAATCTCCACACTTCAAGGAACAATCTTTCACAGTGTAAACAGTTCACTTTTTAAAAAAATCTCAATAAAAAAAAATTTTTCAAGCTCTTCCCAGAAAGTACGAGTAAACTGACAATCCCACAGGTAATGATTAATGGAATCTTTCTCACTGTTACAAAACCAACGAGTCGTCGTCGTG
>CM065718.1:62723351-62725851 GCA_033310375.1 Conus canariensis | reverse complement strand
CAAGTGCTTTTACTGTTTTTACTGAGAAAACAGTTATTTTCTTTAAGGAAAATAACGAAAATAGAAAAAAACAGAGTTACGATCATTGGAATTTTTACCGAAGCTATTCGCGCTTGTCATGGTAAACAGTAATCACAGCAGTTTTCCCTGTGCACGGCGCTTTCCTGACAATAACACCTGATTTGTTTCTGTTTTCCTAAGGAAAACAAGGATAACAGTTATCATTACAAGGAAAATAAGGAAAACACTTGTGATCTTCAGGGAGAACAGTTGCCATCTTGAGGAAGAGCATGGAAAACAGCTGTGATGCCAAGGAAATCAATCATGAACCCAAGGCAAATGGCTGTGATCCTCAGGATACATGTTTTTTCCTATCTTTTTGCTATTTTCCTCAAGGATAAACGCCGTTTTCCCCGAGGAATTCTACCCGTTCTAACGATACTGTTACCGAATTTTTAAATGTTAATAATAGCGCACCGCCAAAAAAAAAAAAAAAAAAAAATAGACAAACGAATTACAAGACAAAACACGACGCGCTTCGACCTCTTAGGTCTTCTTCAGGCAAAATACAACGAACATGAACGAGCAATCACTTATCTTCATCCACTTCAGCGTAAGATGGGCGGTTTTGTTGTTGTTGTTGTTGTTGTTGTGTTGTTGTTGTTGTTGGCTGTGCGCTATTACTGACATTTGAAATGTGTTTGGATTTCCGCCTGCAGTAGCGTCACTTTGCAAGCAGATACTGTTACCGCCTGAAATCTATCATGACCAAGGTCTTTGACCTTTCTGGCGGCTGGCTTCCCTTGCCTTCCGTTTCTGTGACAATTCTCTTCTGTGGCACCTGCCCTGTAGTCTTCGCCCATACCAATCGTTGCATACCCCACGGTCCTTCTGTCAAAAGCTCCCGAATGTTCAGGACCAATTCCTCAACTTGTTTGCATGCCAAGCGTTTCTTCAAGTTTGCACCCCCTTTCCTCATCCCCCCTCCCCCACCCACCCACCCACCCACACACACACACACACACACACTCCCCTAACTTCCCTGTCCTCCTCGTCCCCAGCTGATAAGAGCTCATGCATTCTCTCGCATTTGGCGAAGCCCACGGTCCTTGAATGCTTTCCAGGCTCAACTACAAACCTGTATTTTTAAAAGCACATGTGACTCCAGTCGTATCGTTTCACACACCTTTATACCCAATTTGTTGTAAGGAAAGCGAGTTACTTTTGCATGAATGGTGGGTGAAAGCGCGATGGGTAGTTTAACTATTAGAATTGCAACATTGTAGTAGTAGTAGTAGTAGTAGTAGTAGTAGTAGCAATAGTAGTAGTTGTTGTGGTGGTGGTAATAGCAGTAGTTATTGTAGAAGAAGTAGCAGTAGCAGCAGCAGAAGTAGCAGGAGCAGTAATCACACACAAAACGCGATGAATAAACCGTATCAAATTCTCCTGGTCCTTCCTGTGAGGGAGTGATAGGGTTTTGTTTGTTTGCTTGTTTGTTTGTGTTGTTTTGTTTTACATTTTCTTCAATCCTTCTTTCTGTATCCCCCCCCCCCCCCCCTTTTTTTTTTTTTTTTTTTTTTTTTCTTTTTCTTTCTTTATTTTCTCCTTCTTGTTCATTTCATCGTAATGTGTTATCGTTAATTAACGCGTTCTCCCTAACACGAGAATCAAATCAAAACGCGCATGAACTTTTATGTCATAGATTTTCATATGCCATCCTGTTTAATTGCGTTCACATGAAAGCTGATGTAAAAAAAAAAAAAAAAAAAAAAAAAAAAACCTGCCAGTCAGATCTTCTTTGACAATTAATTAATTTGACATCAAATTCGTGCTATTGAATATTTTGTACTCGTTAGTGACGGTGATTCCCTTTAGCGACACGACGATCGAACGTGTACATTTTGTCGATTTTTTCTCGAACTGCAGAAAAGTTAACATGCACTTAATTATAACACACACACCGACAGACAGAAAAACAGCGAGGGAAAGAGAGTGACAAACATAAGCATACAAACATAGGTACAAACACTGACAACGGGTCAGGAATGAAAAAGTGTCATCATTAGGAGGTCACTCACACACACACACACACACACACACACACACACACACACACACACACACACACACACACACCACACACAGCGCTCGCGCGCGTGTCCGATTTTAGATAACAGATTGCAAGGAGAGATGGTAGAAAACAACACACAGATGACGATTATCGAGCTTGATTTAAGACAGAATACTCACCAGAATACTCACATGTGTTTGTTACTAGCTCTCATACTTAAACACTTTCGTCACAATCGCAAATTTTCATGTTGAAGGTATTTTTTGATAAAGCGTTTCTTATGATTGACCAGAAATGTGTCTAGCCAATACTTTGGAAAAGTTGTATTACAGGTTAATTATACAGATGCATTAAAGACCATGTAGTTAAATTAGATACGGTTGACTGCTTGTATCACTTGCACCTTTGGGTTCAGACACGGAGGTACTA
>CM065718.1:62708351-62720851 GCA_033310375.1 Conus canariensis | reverse complement strand
TAGACTTCTCACCCATTTCACTCATGTTCTTATTTTACGACTTGCTCCACACTGGCGAATCAAATATTTATAAACTGGCTGTTCGGATGATCCCTGCGAGTCTTTACAACAACAACAACAACAACAACGACAACAACAACAACAACAACAACAACAACAACAACTGGCATCATGAGCCAGTGCACGGCGTTACTGATTGATACGCTTGCTTGTAAAACTCAAACAGCAGACGAGAACTGTACACAGCTGTTATAGAACTAGAACTAGCTGAAAGCTGCAGCTCTGACGGATTTGTTCTTCAGACCACTTGATGTGCGTCATGTGTAGATGAAAGGTCGGAAGAAACGGGGAACGCCAAACCAGACAGTTGAACGTCACTGACAACCTGAAGAACACTCAGGTCGTCGCAGACCTCTGCCGATCCTGAACGGATCATGGTTGCACTCTTTGCACCGGATCCCGACCAAAGTTTAATGAGTTCGTTCTGGCGCCATGACACACCTGTCTCCTAAGTTTCATTAGAATCAGTTCTGTGGGTTTTGAGTAATCGTGCTGACAGACAAACAAACAAACAGACGCAGGTGAAAACAATGACCTCAGTGCCGGAAGTCGTGACAGTGTATGCACCAGTCATGTATATGGGCAGTGCAGAAAAGCTGGAACCGTTGGTGTTTTGCCGTGGGCCTTTTTTTTGTGTGACATGCGGTTGCACCGAAACAGGCTTCCAAATAGTCTTTACTCCCTAATAATTGCGCCTGTGTGTTACAGCTGGATAACTTGTCGAGTGATAAAGGCCTCTGGCGTCGATCGCTTTTTTTTTTTTTGAATGATGATGATGATGATGATGATCATCATCATCATCATCATCATCATCATCATCATTTTCGTTATTATGATCATCATTACTATTATATTGCTTTCATTATATTATCATTATTATTATTATCATCATCGTCATCAGTCTTATTATTATCATTATTATTATTGTTGCTGTTGTTGTTGTTATTGTTATTGTTATCGTTGTTGTTATTCTTATTATCAATGTCGTCGTTGTTGCTGTTGTTGTTGTTCTTGTTGTCCTCCTCCTCCTCCTCCTCCTCCTCCTCGTTATCATCGTTATTATCATCATCATCAACACTATCGTCTTCTTCTTCCTCTTGTTGTTGTTGTTGTTGTTGTTCTTCTTCTTCTTCTTCTTCTTCTTCTTCTTCTTCTTTTCTTCTTCTTCTTCTTCTTCTTCTTCTTCTCCTCCTACTCCTCCTTGATATCATCATCATCATCATCATCATCATCATCATCATCATCATCATCATCATCATCATCATCATCGTTGTTGTTGTTATTATTATTATGATCATTATTGCTATTATTGTGACTGCTATCATTACGGCTATTGTTATTCTTTTTATCCTCCTCCTCCTCCTCTTCCTTCTCCTCCTCCTCCTCCTCCTCCTCCTCTTCATCATCATCATCACATTTTGTGACGCAGACGACCACACTGGCTTTTTCGAGGCTGTCACTATATTGAAAGAAAAAAAAAGGTGATGTCCTGCAAAAAGGACAGTCATCATAACATAACTGTCAACCAGACAGACGTAAGATTGACCACCCCATCACTGACATCTGGACATCCCTCAGGCACACAACAGACCAGACGGTAAGGCAGTGACAGACATTGCCCTTAACGTGTCACCCCCAGGTTACATGACTTGGTCAAAAGAACATTAGAAAACATTGTGCATATGAGAGAGAGAGGAGGGGAAAAAAAGAAGAAAAAACCAGCGTTGAAAGTCATATGGGTATGCAGAGACTGCAGACGGGACAGCATACACCCATTGTGAACAGTGTGTGCAGTCTTACCACCTGGTAGCCAGATGACAGTTGTTGTTTTTTTCAAAAGCTGACATGGTACCAACTGTAATGAGAACAACGTACACAGACAGAAAAACAGTAAACGACAGTAGAGAAACCCCCCTCCTCACCCCCCCCCCCCCCCCAAAAAAAAAAAAAAAAAAAGGAAAAAAAGGAAAGAGAGAGAGAGAGAGAGGGGGGGGGGGAGAAAAAAAAAAAGAATATGGAAGGAAAGAAAGAAAAGAAGCAAAGCAGAAGAGTTCTCTGGACCTGTGCTAATTCGAACGGATCACGGATTTTGTTTTCGCCAGGGGAAGTAATAGTAGGGGACAGACTGAAAGAGTCACTTCCCATGTACGATTGGAGTAGTGGGAAATGGCTAAAAAATAAGAAATACCAACGCATGTATCACCATAAAGTTTGAATATTCCACAAGAATATATCACTGTACAGATAGTTATCAATTCCAGAACAGAACCTTCGCAGTGTAATAGTCCAGTCGGAAATTGTTACTTTATTTTGCGAACGGGTGCTGGATACACCGCCCGATCCGGATCCCACTCAACAGACTGCATCACAAGTCAATGGAATCGTCCGGAGGATACACCCCATTGTTCCACCGAGTGTCCTTAGAATCTGTTCCGTAGTTTGTGTATAATTATGCTGACAAAAAAGCAAACAAATAAATGAAAGACGAAGTTGAAAATACGGTGCCCTTGCCGGAGTCAGAAAAAAAGTTGAATAATAATATGATAGGGGGAGAGAAAAATAGATTCAACATTATGTCCTCGGCGAAGCATGCGGAAACTTTAAATTTGTTGAATTGGTATTATTTGGGCATTCAAATAATTTTAGAAGTGATGAAACCTTTGACTTCATATTACGTCTAGCCAAATATTTCATCTATAAATGCAAATGTGAGAAAAAAAACTTCCAGTTGTAATAAACTTTCTACACTATTTAAAAACAAGATATAATCTTGAACAGCAAGTTGCAAAAAGCGTAAAGTCCAGTCAAAAACTGCATGAAAAATGGCAGTTATACTAATCTTTGATAGAAGTGTAACTTTTGGACTTGATGTACATGTTGAGGGACTAGTCTGTCTCCGTGTCACTTCTTCGTCGTCGTTCGCTCAGACAGGAACCCCCGATGCACTGACGAAGGCTGCCGTCCGGCGGAGGCCCTCCAGAGATCCGTAGAGTTTCTCCCTCATCGGTTGGTCAGCAGGCCAGGTCTCTGCTCTCAGGTTATGATGTGTTGGACAGTGCTGTAGGAAGTGTTCCACTGTCATTGGGGCTGTACCGCAGGGGCACACTGCAGACTCGCCAATGCGGAACCTTGTGAACATGTGATGGTGTAGCCTGGAGTGGCCCGTCCTCAGCCTCACAATGTTTACTTGGTCTGGTCTGGGTAGGAGGTAGTAGGCATCTGTCCGGTTGTAATCTGGATGTAGCTGAAGCCATCTTTTCCTCTGCTTCTCCTTGATGATCGTCTTGGCCTCTTCATAGGAGATTTCCTGTTCCTCTTGTGGCTGCTGTCCTCCTTCCTTCGCCAGTCGGTCTACCTCCTCACTGCCTGCTATGTTGCAGTGTGAGGGTATCCACTGAATGACGGTTAGTTCACTGGCCTGCTGCAGTCTGGCAAGTGCAGAGACAAGGGGGTTGAGGTCCTTGTTCTTTGGGTTCTGTACAGCCTGAAGTACTGACAGTGCATCAGAGAAGATGACGACTTTGGGATGTATGGCCTCTCTATTCGCACACAGTGTCTCCGCTGCTGTCTGCAATGCGTCTGCCTCAGCTTTGTAGTTCGTGGAGAATTTGCCAGTGGGGATGGCTTGTCGGACGTGTGTTCCATCCTTCAAGGTTAGGAATATTCCTCCACCTCCATTTCTGGTAGCCTCCTCTGCTGAGCCGTCCGTGTATGCATACGTCCACAGCTCCTTGGGATATGCCTGTTCCATATGGTCTAGGGCTAGTGCTTTTTTCTCTGGTTCTGACTGTGTGCCCTTTGTGAGAATGCCTGGGATTGTCTCTCTGACTTCCGGAAATTTGTTCGTTCTCCAAGCGGGTACAGAGCTGTGTGTTGGGATCTGCTTGTTCCCTTGCTGTAGCAGTTCAGGGTCCTGCCTCTCGAGTCTGCGAGCGTTGTGCACAAAACTGCTGCGCTTCAGTCTGCACTTGGTTGGCTCTGACATTCTTTTGTTCATGGGGTGATTCTTCATCCTCTTGAATTTGGCAGCCTGGGTGAGGACTATGGCATCTCTCCTGCTTTCAAGGCTCTGAAGACCTGTCAGAGTTTCCATGGCTTGGATCGGGGTTGATTTGAGAGCGCCAGTGATGATCCTGGATGCCTGGTTCTGGACCTTGGCAAC
Source organism: Conus canariensis (assembly GCA_033310375.1). Lineage (NCBI taxonomy): Eukaryota > Metazoa > Mollusca > Gastropoda > Neogastropoda > Conidae > Conus > Conus canariensis. Next base: position 62,716,629 of record CM065718.1, on the reverse strand, counting down.
TTTGTCTAGGTTGGTCTTGGCTGCTGTCCCCCAGGCAGCTGTACCATATTCTAGGACAGGTCTCACTCGTCCAAGGTACAGTTTCTTCTGGATGTTGTGGTCGGCTCCCCGGGAAGTTCCTGATAACTTCTTCATCGATGCCAGACGTAGCCTGGCTCTTTCTGTGCACTTGTTGATCTGGTGTCTCCAAGTCATCCTGGGGTTAAATGTGACTCCTAAGTAAGTGGGTGACTTATCCTGTGGGAGGACGTGACCATTCACCTGGAGGCGTGCACTCTGCTCTTTTGTAGCCAGGCTGAAGATGGTGTATGTGGTTTTTCTGGCATTGATGGTTACGAGCCACTTTTTGTCCATGTCTCGATCTTCCTCAGGGCTTCCTGGATCCTTACAGTGGCTGTTGTTATGTACTCCGTGTCACTCAATATGCATGTATGTTTGGATCCCCTTGTGGCTTTGTCGGTGTCTTATCCTCTCTCTCTCTCTCTCTCTCTCTCTCTCTCTCTCTCTCTCTCTCTCTCTCTCTCTCTCTCTCCCCTCTCTCTCTCTCGTTTCTGTCATTTCTGTTTTGCTTTGTTTTTGGTTGTCTATTTGTATTTAATCAATTTTTGAAAACCCCTGCCTTGCAAATAAGTTAACACATGGTAGGGAAACTGTTTGTGGTACCTGCTTGAAATATAAACATTTGTTTGTTGAAACATAAATGGTGTGACTTGTGTACTGGTGTGAACTGAAATGCTATAAATTTATGTAAAATGGTTTTTTTCTTTGCAAGGAGAAAAATAGATTAAAAAAAAATTATAAAAATGTCCTCGGCGGAAGCAAAAACAAAACGAAAGAGAGTCGGTGTAGTGCCTTTGGTGATGAAAAAAACTGTCAGCATAATTTCTTGACGAGAAAAAAAATGTCGACATGATTCCTTGTGGAGACAAGATTCCTTGGCGAGGAAAAAAATGTCAACATGATTCCTTGGCGAGGAAAAAATGTCAACATGAATCCTTGGCGAGGAAAAAAATGTCAACATGATTCCTTGGCGAGGAAAAAATGTCAACATGATTCCTTGGCGAGGAAAAAATGTCAACATGATTCCTTGGCGAGAAACAAATGTCAACATGATTTCTTGGCGAGGAAAAAAAGTCAATCTGATTCACTGGCGAGAAAGAAATATCAACATGATATTTTTGAAAGTGGAAATGGTAAATGGTAATGTTGCTTAAAGCCCAGCCGACCGCAAAGGGCCATACCAGGGCTGTCACCGCGTTGCAGTCATCTTGCAGCTGAATAAACACACACACACACACACACACACACACACACACACACACACACACACACACACACACACACACACACATACATACATGCAAAACATCTAATTCACGTAACCCTTTAAAACACACCGAAAAAAAGTCAACATAATATCCTTGGCGAGGAAAAAATGTCAACATGATTCTCTAGCGAGGAAAAAAATATCAACATGATTTTCTACCGAGGAAAAAATGTCAACATGATTCTCTAGGGAGGAAAAAATGCCAACAGTATTCTCTAGCGAGGGAAAAAATCAGCATGATTCTCTAGCGAGGAAAAAAAGTCAACATGATTCTCTAGCGAGGAAAAAAATGTCAACATGATTTTCTGACAAGAAAAAAATGTCAGCATGATTCTCTGACAAGAAAAAATGTCAATGTTTCTCTGACGAGGAAAAAATGTCGACATGAATCTCTAGTGAGGATAAAAATGTCAACACGATTTCTTGGCCGAAAGAAACAATGTCAACATGATTCTCTAGCGTGGATAAAAATGTCAACATGATTCCTTGGCGGAGGGAAAAAATGTCAACATGATTCTTTAGCATGGAAATAAAAGGTCAACATGATTCCTTGGTGGAGGGAAAAAATGTCAACATGATTCTTTAGCATGGAAATAAAAAGGTCAACATGATTCCTTGGCGGAGGGAAAAATGTCAACATGATTCCTTGGCGGAGGGAAAAAATGTCAACATGATTCCTTGGCGGAGGGAAAAAATGTCGACATGATTCCTTGGCGGAGGGAAAAAATGTCAACATGATTCCTTGGCGGAGGGAAAAAATGTCGACATGATTCCTTGGCGGAGGGAAAAAATGTCAACATGATTCCTTGGCGGAGGGAAAAAATGTCAACATGATTCCTTGGCGGAGGGAAAAAATGTCAACATGATTCTTTAGCATGGAAATAAAAAGGTCAACATGATTCCTTGGCGGAGGGAAAAAAACAATCAGCATGATGCCCTTGACGAGGAAAAACAGTGAAAGAAGTGACAGAAAACAGGAAATCAGTATAAGGAAATCACTATAGAGGATTTCAACACAAGGATTTCGCCACTAAGATTTTACCACAAGGATTCACCACTAGGATTTCATTGCAAGGATTTCACCATAAGCATTTCACTATAAGGATTTCAACACAAGGATTTGACGACAAGGATTTGACGACAAGGATTTCATCACAAGGATTTCACCACAAGGATTTCACTACAAAGATTTCACCACAAGGCTTTCACCACTAGGATTTCACCACAAGGATTTCACTAACAAGGATTTCACTACAAGGATTTCACCATAAGGATGTCACTACAAGGATTTCACCACAAGGATTTCACTACAAGGATTTCACCACAAGGATTTCACTACAAGGATTTCACCACAAGGATTTCACTACAAGATTAAATTTCACTACAATTTCACCACAAGCATTTCACTACAAGGATTTCACCACAAGGATTTCACTACAAGGATTTCACCACAAGCATTTCACCACAAGGATTTCCACAAGGCGGCGGATATGATTCGGGCTTGTACCGAAAGAATCCTTGGGATTTGATCTGCCCCTTTAATTGAAGCGAGGCCTGGATACAGGGGCACTCCATTTTGACCTCTGCAGGGCCTGACCTCACCTGACCTGATCTGACCTGACCTAGTTTGACAAGACGGCGAGCACAGCGGCAGAAGATTTGTGGACTGATCTGTGACTGATAAGGACTCTGGCAGCGATAGTTAGCTGCCTTGACGTTCAAATCGACCGCAACGTTCGCTTCTCCGATCAGTAACGGCGAAATCTTCCAAACACATCGTCAACAAGAGGGGGATGAGCAGACGGTGACATGCGTATGTTGGATCAGAACAGTCATCTCTCAACATCGCTGAAGTGACTTGGAAGCGGCGCGGTGTCTCCTCAGACGAGTTGCCCTGTGATGAACTTACATAGATCGCTACCTGTGAGTTGCCTGTGTAGGGGCGATGACAAGACGATCTGTGTGTGGCTGTGGGATGGGAGAACTAGAACGAGAACTGCAGAGTAATCCTACTGACGGAACTTATATATATATATATATATAATATATATATATGGCGAATGCTATTTTTCTGACGCCATTTCAAATGATACATTCGATTCTGTAAAGGGTTTACTTATGGGCTCAAAACATGCAAAGCAATGAACGCCATGAATTGCAGATATGTGACCTATGTTATAACGCGTTCAGCTGCACATCAGTGGGTTAAAAAATGCGGTGAAGAAGTGTTCGTCCAGTATGCATGACTTTCACATCAGTTATGTTAAGGCCTATACAAATGTTAGGGTAATGACAATACTTGTATGTCGTCTTCCTGCCTTGGATATGGTACTTCCAGAGAGAGAGAGAGAGAGAAGAGAGAGAGAGAGAGAGAGAGAGAGAGAGAGAGAGAATGTATATGTCTGTATTTCCAGAGAAAGATTAGGAGACACACACACACACACACACACACACACACACACACACACACACACACACACACACACACACACACCACACGCACGCACGCACCACACACACACACACACACACACACACACTAGAGAGAGAAGAGAGAGAGAGAGAGAGAGAGAGAGAGAGAGAGAGTTGTTCCAGCAGGTCTTCACGCAAACTGGCGTTGACGATGTATTTCTTCATCGAATAATTTCACTCTCAGTTTTGATCTAGTTTAGCCTGCAAGTTTATGAGTATCCAATCTGCGACATCTGTTCAGGTCGATTTATTGGGCACTCCTCATCAGATAAATCCACAAGGAAACCTCATTATGGCAAAAATCAAGATGGTCAGATATCCTTAAAATGAATAAACAAACCCTGAAATTTGACGGTGCGAAGTTTAGTCTTCATTATTTCACTTTCGGGTCGCAAACCGTATGTGAAGATCGCCATTGGAATGAATCTTAAAAACGGAGGATACTCCAAAAGGGTTTCACCAACATTCCATATTGTCAAGTGTAAAGCGGCCCTAAATTTTGAGTTTTGCGTATGCATGGAACCCGAACAGTTGTTCAGAGGACGACATTCCTATGTCAAAAGACATTTTAACATAACTTTTATGGAGATTTCTGGAGTCAAAACTTACTCTGCACAGTTGCTTGAAAAGACTGTCATCATATACAATTAATATGATGTGTTAAAACTACGGTAGTAGTTATTGTGAAATTTGCCATAATTTCACCATAAAAGTAATTATCTATCAAACGTGTAAAGACAAATCTTGTGCCTGAGGCATTGTTATAAGAAGCTGTTGATCGACGGAAAGAGATAATTTCCATTATTGCTCACGTTACTGCACAGATCTTTCTGGCGTCTGAAACTTTCGGAATTATTGTTTTGACACACTACGTATTAGACGAACGATATCCACACAAACACAAATCCTAAATTTGACATCAAATTGATTATTCATATTAACCAACATTTCGTTCGTATGTTCACTGTTTTTGAAACGAAAATGTCATGCACTTTTGCCATGAAGAGAATTGTGAAACTTGCATTTCGAAACTAGAATTGTCCCATAACTCATAATCATAATAGACACACGCCAACTATAAGCAGTTCTTTTACGAACAGAACCTCCACGACTCTCCATGGGCTCTTGTGTGGGAAACAGCTCGCCTGTAAGATCTCTTATCAGCATCGGACTGAATCCCCGAAACTGAGAATTCCGTTGCAACGACAGACCCGGTCTACACCGATGCCAGCTTCCTTTGCTTCGATGGCTTTGATGTCGTGAAAAGATGACAGAAGCATTTCTATCTAAGGGGAGGGGGGGGGGGGGAGGGGGGTCGTAGCTTCCCGAAGAAACCCTGAATGATCAGATAATGTCGACTTCTACATGCATTCATGGTTCACCAACGAATATCAAGATGGAACATTCAAAAGATCAGGATCTGTGATCTGTACTTTGTAAAACATTTGTTCTGAATTTCAATAACTTTGGCAACTGTGAGTGCATGGCCGTTTCTTGTTGACATTCTTTCCACGCTCTCTCTCTCTCTCTCTCTCTCTCTCTCTCTCTCTCTCTCTCTCTCTCTCTCTCTCTCTCTCTCTCTCTGAAACAGACAGACAGACAGACAGGCAGACAGACAGACAGAGGGAGACAGCCAGCCAGATAGACAGTAAGTGTGTGTGTGTGTGTGTGTGTGTGTGGTGTGTGTGTGTGCGTGCGTGCGTGCGTGCGTGCGTGCGTGCGTGCGTGTGTGTGTGTGTGTGTGTGTGTGTGTGTGTGTGGTGTGCGCGTGTGTGTATGTGTGTTTGCATGAAATGTAAGTGAGAGTGTATGTACGCGAGTGTATAAGCATCTTGTGTATGTGTGTGCATGTATGTGTATGTGTATATACATGTGTGTGCGTGTGTGTATAAGTGGACATTGTGTGTGTTTGTGTGCGCATATGAATTCAGGTCCACACGGGAAAGAGGGGAAATGTGTAACCATCACATGCACTTCATCATTTTGTAGGTATGAGAGAATGATATATATATAAGAGAGAGAGAGAGAGAGAGAAGACAGACAGACAGACAGACAGACAGACAGACAGACAGAGACAGAAAGACAGAGAGTGGTTAGAACAAGTAGACAGTTCATTACCAGCCCAGATCGCAAACAAGCCCATTTGCTCAGACAACCATTAGCAAAATGAAATAAAACCAAATAAGATAAAATGAAATAAAATGAAAATAAATTTTCAAACAAAAAAGTAACGGAAAAAACAACAACAACGCAACAACAACAAAGATGTCACCAGACGCCGAACTGTGGCAACTGTAAACACCTTCTCAGAAGAAAACAAGCATTATATAATTCAACACCTCTTGTCAAAAACAGCCTCCAAAGCGAGAAGCGAGTTACAGCCCTTTGCCCAGTCTCTACCCCCATCCCCCAATTCCTTTTCTTTCCATCCCCCTCCTCCTCCTCCCAACCACCACCACCACCACCACAGCACCATCACCACCACTCCCCAGCCTCTTACCCCCCACCCCCACCCCCACCCCCACCTTATTCTTTCTTTTGTCGTCTGCTTGATTTCTTCGAATTTTCCAGCCGAAAGAATCTTTTCAGCTAACTTATGGGGGAGAGTAGTTTAGAAGGGACGATCGCGTCGGTCGAGTCTTTGCCGACGAAAGCCAAGAGACTGTGTGTGAATGAGAGAGAGAGAGAGAGAGAGAGAGAGAGAGAGAGAGAGAGAGAGAGAGAGAGAGAGAGAGAGAGGGTCAGGAGGATTTCGATGATCACGTTTCGGCCTTCGCTGCAGAAAATGATGGAGTGCTTGTGTCGTCTGCTATTTCCAAGAGGGGGCAGCATTCGTACGTCTTGTCCAGTACAGTAGTGTCCCTTGTATGGAGTGAACGAGGACGGGGTGGGGGAGCTGCTGTCGTGTGAAAAAAAGCGACAGGGAACCTTCCGACTTTCGATCACCGCGAGATTCTGAAGCGGTTGGAGGAGTGTGTAGGTTACCAGCATGTGTGCTGAGTGTGTACAGGAAGTGCGCTGTGTTCGAATTTCTTGTGCTGTTTCAAAATGACCGGAAAATGTCTTGGTAGAATTTTTCTGTGATGTGAAGTGAACTGGAAATTCACGGTTTGGAATTTACTGCAAGTGTGATGTTTGAATTCTTTTTTTTTTTTAAACTTCGAGAATGAAGATGTTTGAACTTCAACTTTGAAGGGAAAAAAAAAGAAGAAAAAAAAAGAAAACAAAACAACAGCGACGATGGTAAAATTTGGTTTTGGTCTTTGGTTAAAATCGGCGGGAAACATACTGCAGTGAGAAACAGGAATCTTAAGTTGTTCTGCTTAGGCGTTGAAAAAGTAATGTGTGCAGCAGCAGGAGTTTTTATCAGTCGGAAGTTAAATGAATTCTAATTTTACAAGTGTCTGTCCGCCAAAAATCCTCTCATCTGCGCTTTTGATTTTTGCTTGTGAATGGGTTTGCTTGACCCTTTCCAAATCTTTGGAAAGCGTAAAATTAGAATGTTTCTCCTGTTGCTAAATTACCTGTTTGCGTGATAAGTTTAACGGTTTGGTTGTTTGTTTGTCTGTTAGTTTTGTTTATGTATTCGTTTGTGATTAAAGTCTATTGAAAATGATAAGAAACGTGTATAACTGAAACAAGAGAGATAAGTCCTAATCATTTCATATCCGTTAAGAGTGGCTGGACATCTTTTATTCCATCAGAACCTATCGAGTAAATATGACAAATGCGTACATCAATCAGACGACGTCATTTCTATGGTGCACTGGGAAAAAAAAAAGCACAATATCAAAAGAATAGTCCATCTTAACTTCAGTCCCTCCAAGACAAGCTGGACCAGACAGGGGGTGTTGAAACTTTCTTTTTTCCTTCCTGTCTCGTCATGTATAGACGGTGATTATGTGTCAGACAACGCGTACGCGATTCGCTAAATTCTGTAATTATTCCCAAGATTGGTAGACACTAGTATTCCTGATCAATATCCCCCCCAACAGGTTAGCAAGGACAGGGCTGAATTTCAGAACAACGAGAAATGCCTAGGAATCTTGCCGCAAGATGATGATAGTGAGTGTTGGAAAGAAATGATGGAAAGATGGCGCCAGGCAGAAGCTGGCTTGACTGGTCTTTGTTTGACAAAATGGGTGTGTGGTTTCTAAATCCGGATTCGACTGACCGAATAGTTAATCTAGAGAGGTGTAATAAAGGCAGCATCACTCTTGTCTCTCTTCTTCCTCTCGTCCCCCTCCTCTCTTCTTTCTTCTTCCTCTCGTCCCCCTCCTCTCTTCTTTCTTCTTCCTCTCGTCCCCCTCCTCCTCCTCCTTTCCCCCCTCCTCCTTTTCCTCCTCCTCCGTCATCTCTTTATCATTATATTATTGTTATATTATTATTATTGTTGTTGTTTTGTTGTCGTTGTCGTTGCTATTATCATCAATATTATTGTTATTATCATTATCATCATAAGTACTATTGCCTACTGCA
>CM065718.1:62693351-62700851 GCA_033310375.1 Conus canariensis | reverse complement strand
ACACACACACACATACACACGAGAGAGAGAGAGAGAGAGAGAGAGAGAGGCTTGAGAGTAAAGACAGAGAGAGAGAGGCTTGAGAGTAAAGACACACAGAGAGAGAGCGACAGAGGCTTGAGAGTAAAGACAGAGAGAGAGAGAGAGAGAGAGAGAGAGAGAGAGAGAGAGAGAGAGAGAGAGTTTGAGAGTAAAGACACAGGGAGAGAGAGAGAGAGAGAGAGAGAGAGAGAGAGGCTTGAGGGTAAAGACACAGAGAGAGAGCGAGCGAGAGAGAGAGAGAGGCTTGAGAGTAAAGAGAGAGAGAGAGAGAGAGAGAGAGAGCATGGAAGAAGAGGCATCTTATGCGAAACAACAACAACAACAATAGTCTTTCAAACAGTATGTATTAGAAGGAAAAGGAAGAAGCAACAGACGCCAACGTCCATTCGGTGCGGGGGACAGATAAGACACGGACTAGGTATTGGTCGTGCGTCTCCTCAATCCTCCCCTGCCCACATACGTCCCGAGCTTTGGACAGAATAAGAAGTTGGCGGAGGGAGAGAGACGGTGGAAAGGGGGGGGGGGGTTCAGTCTTTTGGAACATTGGGTGGTAAAGCTTTGGGTTTGTAGGCAGGCGTTGCAAGTTCGAATCCTGCTGATACTGGACACACATACACACACACGCGCACATGCACACACGCACGAACGCATGCACGCACGCACGCACACACACACCACACACACACACACACACACACACACACACACACACACATCACACAACACACACACACACAACACACACACACACACACACACACACACACACACCACACACACACACACACACACACACACACACACACACACACATATATATATATAATATATATATATACACATATATATATATATTTATACGCGAGCATGCGCGCGCGCGCATACACACACACACACACACACAACACACACACACACACACACACACAATACACATGCGCGCGCGGCAGTTTCGCTGCCTATCTAAAAGTATTGTCATTCTTGTGGTGTAGGCTCAGTGTTAGGCCTCCAACCCCTACCCTCCCCCCCCCCCCCCCCCCCCTCCCTTTTTCCCCTTCGGATGGTTACCTTGGTCTGTCATATCACTTTCGCTGGATGTGAAGACGGTGAACTTGAATGTAACTAACCTCGTAATCACTTACTCTCTTTCTCTCTCTCTCTCTCTCCTCTCTCTCTCTCTCTCTCTCTCTCTCTCTCTCTCTCTCTCTCTCTCTCTCATCCACACACACACACACACACACACACACACACACACACACACACACAGAGGGAGAGGGAGAGAGAAGTACTTTCAGAAGTATTCTAAGTGGACTGTTGAGATTCTAATATGTGAAGGACAGAGGTGAGAGAAAATGACCATCTTCTCAGTGATCTCTGTCGCCTTTCAATATCGTCCAATATCATCGGTGATAAACAGACGTGAACGTAACCACTGATCTGAACTGAACTGAACACACACTCACACACACACAGAGTTGGGGAGTTAGTCTACAAAAACTGTCTTTTCTTATATTACAGAAAACGGTCAGGTTTATTCCCCACACCCACACCTCTGTGACAGGACAATTTTTTATAAAAGGAATTGTATGTATTTTTAACTGAACTTAAAGCACAGCCTTCTCGTAGGTTGGTGTGCGATCTTGAAATGAAGAGAAATTCGTCGTGAATACAGCCATGTGCTTTCCTAGCTTTCCCTTCCAGCCATTAGCTAAAGACGACCAGTCCCGTTTTGCGCCGTGGTCATTCCAGATTGTTTATTTTGTTGTTGTTGTTTTTTGCTGTTATTTTTACCGCTTGTTTTCCTGTTATTATTTCCATTCTGTCCTGTGTTTTATTTTTTTTGTCCGTGTTTCCCCTGTTTATATCTGACATATGAACAATATGACACAGGTGGTGTGAGACACAAATAGCTAAGGAACCAAGAGCGATCTTAAATAAATGAAAATTGTTCCTATCGAAACATAAACTTGTGATATTGACAACAAAATCAGTACAAATGTGAACCCCGTCATGTGAGATAGACCGAGGAGAAAAAAAATCACCAAAAAAACCCAAAAACAAAAAAACGAAAGGCGATTCGTAGAATCTGGTATGTTTGTAACCTCCAACGGTGTAACCAGGTATTCTGACGGAGTACAGAGAGATTCGTAACAATTCAAAATTCGCAAATCTCTGAGCTAGCGGGGATCCCACCTCTACTTCAACAAATACCTTGAGACTTCAAACCCACAGGGGGGGGGGGGGGGGAAATCCTGCTTGTTTTGGCGGAGTACAAAGATTCATAGCAATCAAAGAACAAGTACTTTTGAAGCTGATTAATTTGTGACAGAGAAGAGAGATTCGTAATAGCCAAAGAATAAGCGCAAATGAGCTGGAGAATTTTGGGGGCGGAGTACAGAGATTTGTAACAACCAAAGATAGTCCCCCCCCCCCCCCCCCCTTCCAACAAAAACAGCTAATGTTTCTAAAGATTTCATAGCAACCAAAGAATTTACGCACAAATGAGTTGCAATGCTTTTGGGTGGAGTACAGAAATTCGGAACACTCCACGAACATGATAGGTGAGTTAGAGACTTTTTTGGCGGAGTACAGAATTTTGCTAAGTATCAAAGAACACGCCCAGATGTGATAGAAAGTTATGTGGCCGAGCCGAGAGATTCAACTTTGACAGTGGACGACCAGAGAGTTAGTTTTCCAGCGGAGTGCAAAGATTCGAAACAAAGAAAGAACGCGTATATAGGAATAAAAGTAGAGTTTTGTGGAGTCTATATAAGAGATTTGTGCGAGCTAGACTGTTGTTTTTTTTTTGTTTGTTTGTTTGTTTTGGCGGAGTACACAGATTCGTAACAACGAAAGAACGCGAATATATGAGTTGGAGAGGATTTTGTGTCTTTGGAGCACAGAGATTCGTGCGAGCTAGACTTGTTTTTTCTTGTGGCGGAGTACAGAGATTCGGAACCACTAAAAGAGTGCGCCTAGCTGAGCTTGTCGGGGAATTAGCAGTATACAGGATGTTTTCACCCCAGCATCATCTGATGAGGCAGTGCTCTCTGTCCTTTGCCGACCCGGTGGCCATGTGGTTCAGATCCCGCAGCTTTTCGGACCCCGCTGTGTGCCCTTCTCTCCACACGGTGGAAGGTGAGTAACGATTGATTTCTCCTTTGGGATCTTCTTCACCGTCACTGTTCTGCATGTGGTTTAAACAAATTGTATTTGTTCGAGAACAATTTTGCAGCAATATTCATCAAATCATGGAGTACAACAAGCATAGGCTTATAAACCGTACTCTTACAAAAAAAATGTACATTGGAGTGGCTGCGTCAAAAAGTTATCAAAATGGAATTGGAAAGGAGGAAAATCAACAGACACGAACAAAAACAAAACAACAACAAAGACAAGCGAACAAACGAAAAACGTTTACACACACACAAGAGTACACTCAAACTACAGCACAATAATCAAATAACCCACCATGCCTGAACCACACCATGCCATTTCAATCAATAGTATTCCATACAAGGTAGAAGACCGGGAAGGTAAATGTGGTAAGCTGAATATGTTTAGTTAAGTGCAAACCTATTAGAAAGCTTAACAACATTTCCAACCATAACAAGTATCTCTGTGTTTGCGTCCACATCCAGATCAAGGTTGCCAGTCAATAATGTTGACATATCACGTTTTGCTGTGTCGTGTAGAGAGCACGGGCCTGTTGATGGAGTGGACAATTAATCAAGAAGTGGGCTGCATCTTCAACTGCCGTGCCACAGTCACATGAAGGGTTGTTTCTAAGATGTCGTTTGAAAAGATCGTGGTTTAAGTCACTCATTTCCAATCTCAACTTACACAAGATTATTTCTGACATCCTATCAGATAAGTAATAACATCTAGGCACGATACTATCGGTACTGCTGAGGAAACGCTTGAGAAAACTAAGAGGATTAGATACTTTAATATTGTCAGGGAGGTCATTCCAAAGAGCAGCAGATGAAGGAGAGAAGGAAGATTTGTACGTATGTAGTCTACACTTTGGCATATGCAGCAGTCTGACTGCCAGAACCCAGTATCTCACTTATATATATATGTATAGAGATACTAGGTTCTGGCAGTCAACCCTCAGCATGTGGAGATGGTGATCGTTTTCTATTCTGTTTGTCTATCTGTCCGTCTGTCTGTCTGTCTGTCTGTCTGTCTTGTCTGCTTCCTTGCCTGCCTGCCTGCCTGCCTGCCTGCCTGCCTGCCTGCCTGTCTGTCTGTCTGTTTGTCTGTGTTTTTCAGTCCGCAGACTAACTCAAAGTCAGTGGGGTGACTCTTCAGTTCAATTGACAGCCTTGTTTTGTAGGGTCAGTATTCACACAAAGGTCATAATTATTGTTAAGCTTCTGGGTTCAAACCCCGCGGACAGCAGAAGGACATGATTCACACACAGAGTATACCCCACGACAACAGAAGGACATGATCACACACAGAGTATACCCCACGGACAAACAGAAGGACATGATTCACACACAGAGTATACCCCCACGGACAAACAGAAGGACATGATTCACACACAGAGTATACCCCCACGGACAAACAGAAGGACATGATTCACACACAGAGTATACCCCCACGGACAAACAGAAGGACATGATTCACACACAGAGTATACCGGCCTACTTTTGTACCAGGGGATAAGGTTTGCCTACACGGGGTTGATGACGTCGAAACGGATTCTTTTTGTTGTTGTTGTTCATTTTCATTTTTACCTCATGCTGTTTTTTTTTTTTCTCCTAGCTAGCTTTACCTCCACCAAGGATGTCATGCATTCACCTGTGTCTGTCGGTTTGTTTGTTTGTTTGCTTGTTTGTCTGTTTGTTTGATTTGTTCGTCTGTCAGCAAGACTATTATTATTGTTATTATTAATTATATTATCATTATTATAATACTTATATAGCACATATCCTCGGCTAGAGACCAAGCTGTAAGTGCTTCACAATCCACACTCGTTTACACAACGGGCTGCCTACCTGGGTAGTGCCGACTGAAGAGCTGCCAGTTGGCGCTTTATTCAGTCGTTTTCCCGTGTCGTCCAGTCAATATCGTTCAATATCGTTCACTCAGTTTCCTCGCCTCCCTTCATTCTTTCCATTTCTCACGCAGGGTGCATGCTCTGTGTAACGTGTCATCCATACCACCGGCCAAATTGGCCTTCTCTTCCAAAAGTTGGAGATGGGATTTTTTTTTTTTTTTACGTGTGTGCAAGATGTTATGCGTGCGTACACACGCGGAACCTTGGTTTATAGTCTCATTCGAAGGACTACTTCCCTTTGAGAGAGAGTGAAGATTACACACAAACTACGGAACTGATTTTAAAGAAACTTGGTGGAAAGATTGCCAGTGTCCCAAGGATGAACATGCGGAGTTTTTTTTAATGTTGATTCGTTGCGTGAATCCAATTTCAAGTACAGGTCCGGATCTCCGTTAGACTCTAACAGTGGCCTGTGCTCTCCATAATGCCCTTCTGGTTTCTTTTTCTTCAAATTGCCACGTTTTTGACCAGTCGGGCGACACCCTCACTTCAGAGTCCAGAATGTAAATGTGGGTCGGGGTTGGTTGGTGGGGTGGGAGCGTGGGGGGGGGGGGGGGGAGGAGGGGCAGTAGAATGGAGGCAGGGGTGGACTTGGATGGGAGCGGAGGGAGGGAGGGAGCCGGGGGGAGGGGGTTGGGCTGGCTCCTAGGGGGAGGTTTTGTTGTACTGTTAAAAAAAAATAGCGTGGCACTAATAGAGCCATTGACGAACAACGCTGTTGTACAACGTTACCTTTATAGTCAGAAGGGGGCGGCGGGAGGGGGGGGGAGTGGGTAGGAGCAATAAATCCTTATCAAATGACACTGTCAGTGGTAGTCTCGCTGCTGCTGCTGCTTATGATGCTGCTACCACTGCTGTTGTTGTTGTTGCTGCTGCTGCTGCTGCTGCTGCTGCTGTGCTGCTCTGATGATGATGATTCTCCTGCTCGCTGCTCCTCCTTCTCTCCGTCTTCTTCTACTCTCCTGCTTCTCCTCTCCTGTCTCTGCTCTTACTCCTTCTACTCCTTCCTCCTCTGCTTCTCTGCTCCTGCCCCCTCCTTCCCTTCTTCTTCTCTGCTCCTCCTCTTCTTCCTCTTCTTCTGCTCCCTCCTTCTACTCCTCTCCTTCTCCTCATCCTGCTGTCTCTGCTCCTTCCCCCTCTTCTCCTTCTTCTCCTCCTGCTCCTCCTCTTCTTCTCTTCCTTCTGCTCCCCTCCTTCTACTCTCCTCATCCTCCTCCTCCTGCTGCTGTCCTGCTCTGCTCCCCTCCTTCTCCTTCTTCTTCTCCTGCTCTTCCTTCTTCCTCTCCTTCTACTCCTCCTCCTTCTCCTCCTCATCCTGCTGCTGTCTCTGCTCCTGCTCCCCCTCTCCTTCTTTCTCTCTGCTCCTCCTCTTCTTCCTCTTCCTTCTGCTCCCCTCCTTCTACTCCTCCTCATCCTCCTCCTGCTGTCTCTGCTCCTGCTCCCCCTCCTTCTCCTTCTTCTTCTCCTGCTCCTCCTCTTCTTCCTCTTCCTTCTGCTCCCCTCCTTCTACTCCCCCTCCTTCTCTTCTTCTCTCTCTCCTCCTGCTCTTGCTCTCCTGTACTATCCTCTTCCTCCTCCTCTTCCCCCTCCTCTTCTCCTGCTCTCTTCTCCTCTCTTCCCCTCCTCTTCTCCTCCTCTTCCTCCTCCTCTTCCCCCCCCTCTTCCTCCTCTTCCCCTCTCTTCCTCTTCCTCCCTCCTCTCCTCCTCCCTCTCTCCTCCTATTCCCCTCCTTCCCTGCTTCCCCTCCTCTTCCCCCTCCTTTCTTCCTCCTCTTCTTCTCCTCTCCTCCTCTTCCTCCTCCTCTCCCTCTCTTCTGCTCCCCTCCTCTCTCCCCCTCCTCTTCTTCTCTCTTTCCTCCTCCTCCTGCTCTTCTCCTCCTTTCTCACTCCTCTTCCCCTCCTCTTCCCCTCCTCTTCCCCTCTCTTCCCCCTCCTCTTCTCCTCCTCTTCCCTCCTCTCCTCCTCTCTTCCCCCTCCTCTTCCCCCTCCTCTTCCCCCTCCTCCTCCTTTCCTCCTCCTCTTCCCTCCTCTTCCTCCTCCTCTTCCCCTCCTCTTCCCCCTCCTCTTCCTCCTCCTCTTCCTCTCTCTTCTTCCTCCTCCTCCTCCTCCTCTCCTTCTTCTCTGCCCCCTCCTTTCCCCTTCTCATTATTGTATAACTCTTACCACTAATGCTACTACTGCTGCTGCTGCTGCTGTTCCTGTTACTAACACAACGAGTGTTGTCACTGTGCCCCTGTTTTTCCGCCGTTGCCACAACAATAATAACAACAACAAACAAAACATTGATTGCTGCTGCTGCTGCTGCTGCTGTTGTTGTTGTTGTTGTTGCTGCTGCTGCTACTACTACTACTACTACTACTACTACTACTACTACTACTACTACTACTACTA
>CM065718.1:62659472-62664472 GCA_033310375.1 Conus canariensis | reverse complement strand
TTTGTGTCTTACCACACGTTGTTTGACCGACCATTTCTCATGGCTTCATCGGTCTAATGGTCACAATACATGATAATACAATGCAAAGTTTGTTGTCAGCTCAGCGATCTTGGAATATATTTCAAAATTATAATCATAGAATTAAGAAAAGAAAAAAAGAAAGAAGAAGAAGAAAATGAGGAAGATGGAAAGAAAGAAAACAGTGTTCAACTGTTGACCGTTAAAGACTATGAGACAATGGTTCAGAAATATTTAGTATATTCCTACTTCTTTTTTTTTTTTTCTTTTTTTTTTTTTGCATCCTCAGTCCATGCTTCTAAATCTGCCATGCTTAGTTGGAGACCACGTGACTATCCATGTTTGAACATTTCAGATTCTATACATTAGATCAAATCCACAACGCTTCTGCAGTCCCGTTCCTTCCAAGGTCGGTGTTCCGGACACCTTCAGTTTTACAGATTCAAAACGCAAATTATCTTCATTCACCACAAAATTCCTGTTTGAGATACTGACGTATTAAAGAGCTACAGTGTAATGTATCCTCTACAGTGAGCTTGCTGGGGAGATGGGGGGAGGGGGGAGGGGATGAAGGGGTGGCGAGGAGAGGACGAGAGAGTGTGTTTGCTACAAAGAACTTAAAAGGTGTGCTGCGTGCTAAAAGTGTGTGGTTCTTTTTCATTGTAAATAAAAAAAAGTTGTGATCAGTCCAATACTGGAACAGACGGTTGTCTTTTATGCACGTCGGCCACCATCAGTTTTCAAATAAAAACTTTGGCACTTCAGCTTAAGAGGGCTTAGGGGCCCCCAAAGAAGAAAGAAAGTGAAGCGTGGGGGGGGGGGGGGGGGGGGGGGTTGGCGGTGAAGGAGGGAGGACGAAGGGGGGAGGGGGCATGGTGGTGGTGGTGATGATGTTGGCAGTCTCGCTTACTGTCGTCTGATGTTAATTCTCGCCATTATTTTTTCTTCCTCTCCTTTCTTCAGTTGGCTGTTCATCTATGGGTTGTGTTCTGTTACAGACACACATCTCTGGTGTTACAGCTCACATTCATCTATGGCTTGTGTTCAGTGAAACAGTCACATTCATCTTGGGGTTGTGTTTAGTGAAAGAGTCACATTCATCTTGGGGTTGTGTTCAGTGTCACATTCACCCATGGGTTGTGTTCAGTGAAAGAGTCACATTCATCTTGGGGTTGTGTTCAGTGAAACAGTCACATTCATCTTGGGGTTGTGTTCAGTGTCACATTCACCCATGGGTTGTGTTCAGTGAAAGAGTCACATTCATCTATGGGTTGTGTTCCGTTACAGACACACATCTCTGGTGTAAAAGCTCACATTTATCTTTGGGTTGTGTTCAGTTAAAGACACGCCTTCATCTATGGGTTGTGTTCAGCTAAAGACTCATGTTCATGAATTAGTTATGTTCAGTTAAAGATTCACATTCATCTATGAGTTGTATTCAGTTAAAGACACATTCATCTATGGATTGTGTTCAGGTAAAGACACATTCATCTACGGGTTGTGTTCAGGTAAAGACACATTCATCTACGGGTTGTGTTCAGTTTAAGATCACATTCATCTATGGGTTGTGTTCATACTCAATATTCATGTTTTGGTTGTGTTCAGTGAGGGATTGACATTCATCTTTGGGTTGTGTTCAGGTAAAGACTCGCATCACTGTAACGAACAGATTTTTTTGGTTTCCAGTTCTGTTATCACGTCTGCGTGAGAGGACATCAGATTCTTTTCGTCCTCCTCATTCCGTCTGTCCATCCTTCTCTCCCTTTCCCCGTCCATCCTTCTCTCCCCCCCCCCCCTCCCCTCCCCTCCCGGTTAACTTCTTGTGTTTGAGCCAATCAAAAGCCGGATGGTTGTAGTCAGGCATGTGTGACTCTGACCCTAACCTGTTTTGGTACTGATACGACACGTACAGTACACGTGTAACACCGGATGGTAGTCTGGGGGTTGGGGTGGGGTGTGTGGGGGGGAGGGGTACCTGGGTAACCGAAGGGGTGAGGAGGCGGAGGAGGAGGACCTTACTACCCTGGAGGTGTGTAAGTTTGAATAAGGTGCTGGCCGACTGAGTAACCGACTGACTGACTATCCGATTGACCGACCTGCTGAAGCCGGTAATGATGTGATCGGAGTCATCAGTTATCGAATTGTCAAACTGAATAGCCAGCTAAACTGACTGATTGATAGGGGTAATCTCTCTCTCTCTCTCTCTCTCTCTCTCTCTCTCTCTCTCTCTCTCTCTCTCTCTCTTCTCTCTCTTCTCTCTCATGCTGTGTCTCTGATGAGTCTGTCTGTCTGTCTGTCCGTCTGTCTGTCTGTCTGTCTGTCTGTCTGTCTGTCTGTCTCTCTCTCTCTCTCTCTCTCTCTCTCTCTCTCTTTCTCGTCTCTCTCTATCTATCTATCTCTGTCTCTGCCTCTCTCTCTCTCTCTCTCTCTCTCTCTCTCTCTCTCTCTCTCTCTGTCTTCTTGTTCTTGTTCTTTTTCTTCTTCTTCGTCTCTCTCCTCCTCCTCCTCCTCCTCCCCCTCCTCCTCCAAGTGGAAAAAGACAGGGGAAGTGGAAAAGACAGGGGAAAAGACAGGGGAAGTGAAAGAGACAGGGAAGTGGAAAGACAGGGAAGTTGAAAAAGACAGGGGAGTCGGAAGTGGAAAAAGACAGGAAGGGAAAAGACAGGGGAAAGTGAAAAAGACAGGGGAAGTGGAAAAGAACAGGGGAAGTGGAAAAAGACAGGGGAAAAGAAGGGAAGTGGAAAAAGACAGGGGAAGTCGGAATAAAGACAGGGGAAGAAAAGACAGGGGAAGTGGAAAAAGACAGGGGAAGTCGGAAAAAACAGAACAGGGATAAAAGCAGGAGTGGAAAAAGACAGGGGAAGTGGAAAAGACAGGGAAAAAGACAGGGGAAGTGGAAAAAAGGAAAAGACAGGGGAAAAGGGGAAGGAAAAGACAGGGGAAGTGGAAAAGACAGGGGAAGTGGAAGAAGGAAAGGAAAAAGCAGGGAAGTGCGGGAAAAAGACGAAAGACAGGGGAAAGTAGAAGTGAAAAAGACAGGGAGTGGAAAAGACGGGTGCAGGGAGGAAAAGACAGGGGAAGTCGGGAAATAAAGACAGGGGAAGTGGAAAAGACGGAAAAGACAGGGGAAGTGGAAAAGAGGAATGGAAAAAACAGGGGGAAAAGACAGGATGGAAAAAGACAGGGGAAGTGGAAAAGACAGGGGAAAAGACTGGGAAAAAGACAGGGAAGTGGAAAAGAAGGGGAAGTGGAAAAAGACAGGGGAAGTGGAAAAGAAGGGGAAGTGGAAAAGACAGGGGAAAAGACAGGGAAGTGGAAAAAGACAGGGAAGTGGAAAAAGACAGGGGAAGGGTGAAAAGACAGGGGAAGTCGGAAAAGACAGGGGAAGTCGGAAAAAGACAGGGAGGAAAGCAGGAGTGAAACAGGGAAGAAAAGACAGGGGAAGTGGGAAAAGACAGGGGAAGTGAAGACGGAATGAAAATAGGAATGAAGACAGGGGAAGTGGAAATACAGGGAAGGGAAAAGACAGGGAAGGGAAAAAAGGGGAGTGAAACAGGAAGTCGGAAAAAAGACAGGGGAATTGAAATACAGGGGAAGTGAAGAAAGACAGGGGAAGTCGGAAAAGAAGGAAGTGAAAGACAGGGAAGGAAAAAGACGGGATGAAGCAGGAGTCGGAAAAAGACAGGGGAAGTGGAAAGACAGGGAAGTCGAAAAGACAGGGAAAAGACAGAGGAGTGGAAAAGACAGGGAAGTCGAAAGCAGGGAAGGGAAGTCGGAAAAGACAGGGGAAGTCGGAAAAAAGACAGGGGAAGTTGGAAAAAGACAGAGGAAGTCGGAAAAGACAGGAGAAGTGGAAAAAGACAGAGGAAGTCGGGAAAGACAGGGGAAGTGGAAAAAGACAGAGAAAGTGGAAAAAGACGGGGAAAGGTTACAAAGCAGGAAAAGAAAGGAAAAATGGGGGGAGGGGGGGGAGGGAGGGGGGGATGGGAAAGGAAAGGAAAATATAGAAATTAACAACAGTTCGAAGAAGTAGAATAAGTAAAAAAGGAAAAGATGACGAAAAGTTTGTTTTTTTTTTAAGTGGGAAAGATAGGAACAGAAAGAAAAAAATAATAGGAAAACCAGGAAAAAAGTGGGAAAAGGCAAGTCAAGCTTGGAAACGTTAGGAAAAAATGGAACAAGTAGGAACAGATAGCAAAAGATAGGAAAAAAGACAGGGGGAAAAAATATGAACAGATTTTTTTTCAAGGTAGGGAAAAGGTAGGGAAAACTAAAAGAAATAGAAAAGGAAGGAAGATATGGGGAAAGCAGATAAAGAGACAGGTAGGAAAAGGTAGGAAATTGGGGGGGGGGGGGGGGAGAGAAGGAAAGGATGGGGAAAGATAGGAAGAGTAAGATTATAGTATGATAAACTAAGAAAAGGTAGGAACAAGTATGAAATGGGGTAGGGGAATAGTAGGAAAGTGGAGATTAAAATAGAAAAAAAAAAAAAAGGTGGGAAAAAAATCAGGGTCAAGGTTGCAAAGTAGGAATTGATGAGGAAAAGTAGGAAGAACATGGTATGGGGAAAGCACAAATAGAAAAAAAAGGGGAAAAAAGGAGGGAACAGGTAGGCAGGAAAGTGGGAAATGGTTGGGAAATGTAGAATATGGTGTGGAAAAGTAGGGAAATGTAAAGAAAGTGGGAAAAGTAGGGAAATGTAAAGAAGTGGAAAAGTAGGAAAATGTAAAGAAGGGGAAAAGTAGGGAAATGTAAGAAGTGGAAAGTGGGACATGTAAGAAAGGGGGAATTAGGGAAATGTAAAGAAAGTGGGAAGTAGGGAAAAAGAAAGTGGAAAATAGAAGTATCAATGAAACTAGGAAAAAGTAGGAAAAGTAGGACAGAAATGGTTGGAAATGTAGAACAGGTGTGGGGAAAAAATGGCAAAGGTCTGAAACAAGAAAGATAGGGGGGGGGGGGGGGGGTGAATCAGGAGATGGTAC
>CM065718.1:62641972-62646972 GCA_033310375.1 Conus canariensis | reverse complement strand
TCAGGGTCAGATGAGCAGTATATGTCAGGATCAGATCAGCAGTATGCATCAGGATCAAATCAGCAGTATATGTCAGGATCAGACCAGCAGTATATGTCAGGATCAGATCGGCAGTGTATGTCAGGATCAGATCGGCAGTATATGTCCGGATCATATCAGCAATATATGTCAGGATCAGATCAGCAGTATATGTCAGGATCAGATCGGCAGTATATGTCAGGATCAGATCAGCAGTATATGTCAGGATCATATCAGCAGTATATGTCAGGATCAGATCGGCAGTAATTATGTCAGGATCAGATCAGCAGTATATGTCAGGATCAGATCAGCAGTATATGTCAGGATCAAATCAGCAGTATATGTCAGGATCAGATCAGCAGTATATGTCAGGGTCAGATGAGCAGTAATGTCAGGATCAAATCAGCAGTATATGTCAGGAGCAGATCAGCAGTATATGTCAGGATCAGACCAGCGGTATATGTCAAGATCAGATCGGCAGTGTATGTCAGGATCAGGTCGGCAGTATATGTCAGGATCATATCAGCAGTATATGTCAGGATCAGATCAGCAGTATATGTCAGGATCAGATCAGCAGTACATGTCAGGATCAGATCGGCAGTGTATGTCAGGATCAGATCGGCAGTATATGTCAGGATCAGATCAGCAGTATATGTCAGGATCAGATCAGCAGTTTATTCAGGATCAGATCGGCAGTATCTGTCGCAAACGTCGTTCTTGGAAATCCGCAATATTGCCTGAGCTCTTACTTATCTTTTAACCGATGTACACAGCAAAGATTTGTCAGTTCATTTTTGATCAATTTCTCCGCGTGATTGCTGTAACTCAGTCCTGTGAAGTCTGCCCAAAGAACAACAACAACAAAAATGCCCCGGTTCCAGCGATTTCAAAACAGCACAAGGCGGCTTGTGCTGAAATAGAGGACAGTGCGTTCACGTTACCCCACCTACTGCTGAAGGAGCTTCACTGGCTGGCTGCCTGTTAAATTCTGTTATCAGTACATACTGGCTTCTCCCCCTCCCCCCCCCCCCCCCCCCCCCCCCCCCCCCCCCCCCCCCCCCCTGTCTTCCGTTCTGTGATGGCTCTCTTCTGTCATAGATTGCCTGCCTGTGCTCTACGCTGTGCACGTATCAGTCATCATGAACTGTTCACTCTTATAATGGTTTTCACACTGTCGTGAGACCAGTAAATTGTTCTTCTTCTTCTCTCTCTCTCTCTCTCTCTCTCTCTCTCTCTCTCTCTCTCTGTGTGTGTGTGTGTGTGTGTGTGTGTGTGTGTGTGTGGTGTGTGTGTGTGTGTGTGTGTGTAAGCGAGGCCAGATGTATGGGAAATACGTGCTTTCCCTTTTTGGTTGAAAAAACTGCGATTGCTCTCTCTCTCTCTCTCTCTCTCTCTTCTCTCTCTCTCTCTCTCTCTCTCTCTCTCTCTCTCTGTGTATGTCTCTCGCTCTCTTTCTGTCCCCCCTCTCTCTCCTTCCCCCTTCACTTTTACTCTTTCTGTTATGATCTCTCTCTCTCTCTCTCCTCTCTCCTCTCTCTATCTCTCTCTCTTCCCCCCTCTCTCTCTTCTTTACTTTCTCTTTCGTGTTATGATTTCTTCGTTGTTGTTGTTTTTTGTGTGTGTGTGAGTGTGTGCGTGTGTGTGTGAGTGTGGTGTGTGTGTGTGTGTGTGTGTGTGTGTGTGTGTGTGAGAGAGAGAAGAGAGAGGAGAGAGGAGAGAGAGAGAGAGAGAGAGAGAGAGAGAAGAAAGGGACTCTTTCTCTTCATACTGTTTCTCCACTCCTCTCCCTCTCTCTCTCTCTCTCTCAGTTGCTCTCCATCCCTTTTTCCCTCCCACCCTTCCGCACAATCTTCCTCTAAATATTTATTGTTTTATGCATTATGAATTGTAAAGTATTCATATGTGCTGACATGCAGTTCTGTGCGATGTTTTCTTTCATATATTTGCAGACATCTTTTCTTTCTTGCGTGTGTGTGTGTGTGTGTGTGGGGGGGGGGGGGGGCTGGATGAAAATTTTTAAAAGCCACCGACTTCGTGCTTATACCTTTCCCTCAATAAACAACATTTCGTTTGTTCGTTCGTTCCTCTGGTCACAAACTCCTGAAGATTTTTAAATAAATCTACAATCGTTTGGCTAGCGTTCCTTCAGTTTTGCAAT
Source organism: Conus canariensis (assembly GCA_033310375.1). Classification (NCBI taxonomy): domain Eukaryota; kingdom Metazoa; phylum Mollusca; class Gastropoda; order Neogastropoda; family Conidae; genus Conus; species Conus canariensis. Next base: position 62,644,796 of record CM065718.1, on the reverse strand, counting down.
CCCAACTACTTGGAACTTACTGCCTCGAACTTTACGAAATCTGCCCACTGGCCCAGTTTTCAGAACACAGCCTAAGAACCTTCCTTTTCAGCTAAGCACTTTAGATAATACTGTTCCCACGTGGAACTACGCAATAAGTTCTACAGTAGGTTAGTTGTTACGTGTGAATCAGGAAGGTACGAATGGTGTATGGAAGTATAATGAGAAGTTTCAAACTGGTATTGCGCGACACAAATATTCTCTATATTGTAAATTGCTAGCCTGCACTTATTCCAACCCGTCACATATTTTTCATCATAAAGGCAGAATACTAATAAAGTGAAAAATGGACCACGAACATGAACGTTAGATGGCGTAGCTTTCAATGACCAGAATGATGGATGATACTCGGAATAAGTGACGTGACGAATCCTGTTTGCTGTCCACAAATCAAATACGAATATCCGGTATCTGTTGCTTTCTCTCATCTATTTACGTAATGTTAATGATAATCCATTGTTGAAGAAGATAGTTTCATGGTTGCACGCTAACGTCTGTAGTTCAAGTAACAGAGATTCTTGCAAAGTCACGGTCAAGTTAATTGACAACAACTCCAGATGAAAGTGGCATTGTTGCTTTCATATGAGTACTTGGTCTAGGAGATATTGTTTACATACGTTGCCATTGAACATCCAACAATGTCCACATTCACATCACATCACATCAAATCACAGAAACAGTCCTTAAAACACTTATTTTAATTCATTTGTTTGACACCCTGATGAAGCATGACGTAATTTCAGTTGTTGATGTAATTGGATGGAAGATGAATTACGAGGATTTCGGAAGTAATCCTAGAATGATCCTGAAATAATCTTAAATAAATGTTAGCGAACTGCCAAGAGAAACGTGGACAAACGAGTCACAAGACAAAACATGACGCGTTTCGACCTCTTAGGTCTTCGTCAGGCAAGACACAAACAAATAGGACAATGAAAATGAACGAATTTTTCACTTAGCTTAGATCTTTTCAGCGCAAGGTAGGCAGGCGTTGAATGAAAACCAAAATTTCCGCCTGCAGTCGTCTCACTTTGCAACTAGATCTGAAATAATCTTGTTTGTTCCGTGTGCTCTGTGTTCTCATTTCTGCTAGGCAATATGGTGTCGTAAGCAGCATTCGTTTGGAGCTATGGGCCTGTAATTATTTTATCATAGGACCCTACTTGTTTGTTATATAAAATTATCTGCAAAGCCTGGAACAAAGAGCTTGACCAAGCCACAGGAGATTGTTTGAAGTATTGCGGAAGTGAAATACTCGTAAATTCAGTCTCCGTTTCTACAGTTTAGAACATCCGCTTCCGGGTCGCTTCCTCACTCAACTTGTGACCCGTCGACCTGAAGGAGAAAACAATGATTAATAATGAAGAAAAAGATTTTCATCGACACCATGATCCCTGCGGGGCCTCACGACCACCTACAGATGAAAGTAGTAGCAAAGAAAGTGTCTGTTTACCACCAAACCGAACTTGATGGGCAGAACAAGATGTACGAGCTGCTGGCTGTACGAATGCAATAAGGCTGTTGCTTTCTATGTTGAGAGTATGAACAGTTTCAGAAGTATCGAGCTATTGGATTACTTCCTAAACTGTGGATTTCTTATTTCTTTTGTTTCTAATTTTAAGCACAGAACTGACGATTTCACAGAGATACAAAAAGTAGAAGAATGAATAGCTAGACAGATAGACAGACAGACACATAGTTTTTTTTTTTAACCCGAGTCTATGAAACAATGACGCCTTTCTTGAACTTAATTGAAAATAATTACATCATTATTCTACCTCTTGTTCTCCGTCGCCCCGATGCTCATGCTTACATACCTGCACTTATAATGTTAACGGCAGCGAACATTGCCAAACGTTTTATTTACACAGGAAGAGGCCGGTTGTAAGCATGTGGCGAACATTGCCAAACGATTTTATTTACACAGGAAGAGGCCGGTTGTAAGCACGTGGCGAACATTGCCAAACATTGTATTTACACAGGAAGGACCGGTTGTAAGCATGCTGCGGACAACTCCAAACATTGTATTTACACAGGAAGAGACCGGTTGTAAGCATGCTGCGGACAACTCCAAACATTGTATTTACCGGTAGAGAGAGACCGGTTTTGAAGAGACCGGTACCGGTTGTAAGCATGTGGCGAACAATGCCAAACGTTGTATTTACACAGGAAGAGACCGGTTGTGAGCATGTTGCGATCATTGCCAAATGGTTTATTTACACAGGAAGAGACCGGTTGTAAGCATGTGGCGAACATTGCCAAACGCTTTATTTACACAGGAAGAGACCGGTTGTAAGCATGTTACGAACAATGCCACCAAACGTTGTATTTACACAGGAAGAGACCGGTTGTAAGCATGTTGCGAACAATGCCACGTTGTATTTACACAGGAAGAGACCGGTTGTAAGCATGTTGCGAACAATGCCACCAAACGTTGTATTTACACAGGAAGAGACCGGTTGTAAGCATGTTGCGAACAATGCCACGTTGTATTTACACAGGAAGAGACCGGTTGTAAGCATGTTGCGAACAATGCCACCAAACATTGTATTTACACAGGAAGAGACCGGTTGTAAGCATGCTGCGGACAACTCCAAACATTGTATTTACACAGGAAGAGACCGGTTGTAAGCATGCTGCGGACAACTTCAAACATTGTATTTACAAAGGAAGAGACGGGTACCGGTTGTAAGCATGTGGCGAACAATGCCAAACGTTGTATTTACACAGGAAGAGACTGGTTGTGAGCATGTTGCGATCATTGCCAAATGGTTTATTTACACAG
>CM065718.1:62636972-62639472 GCA_033310375.1 Conus canariensis | reverse complement strand
GGGGGGGGGGGGGGGTTTGGATAGAAATCAGACTGGTCTTCATTAGAAAATGATTTGAACAGACTCGGTGTTATCCACCACATCCACCCCTTCTCCACTCCAATGTTGGACTACACATCTTTACTCCCCCCTCCCTCCTCCTCTTCCTCTCAGTACCCCCCCCCCCCCCACCCCCCCCCCCCCGCCCCTTTCTGCCTCAGAGACTGTCGAGTTCTGGTCGAGGCTAGAAAGCCACGTGGATTGGATTCTGACTGTGCTGTCACCTTCGTGTGTGAGTATGCTGTGACCTCTGTCAGGGTTGACATCTTTCCCCGCCCTAGGGGTGTGGGCCTAATCTTTGGGGAGGATCTCAGTTTGACAAGGTCCACACTTCGCCCCGATGATAGATGATGGTCGCTGTCAGCGGAGTCTGGGACTGTTGGTTTCGGTGTTGGTTTGCTTTTGTTGGTGGTGTTGGCTCGTTGCTGGCTTCTTTTGGTTTGGTTCGGCTCTGGATAGGTGTTGCTGGGTGTTTGTATTGTTCAGGTGTTGTTTTGGTTTGGTTTCGTTTTGGGGGTTCGTTTTTAGTTTCGTTTGGTTTCGTGTTGGTTTGATTTGGTGTTTGGGTTCGATTTTGGTTTGGAAAATTTTGGTGTGGTTTTGGTTTGGTGTTGGCCTGATTTTTTTTTTAATATGGTTTGGTTTGGTTTGGATATGGTTTGGTTTCTTTTGGTTCGGTGATACTTCGTTTTTGGTGTGGTTTGGTTTGGTTTAAGCTTGGTTTAATGTTGATTTTGGTTGGTTTAGTTTGATGTTGTTTGGTTTATGGTTTGGTTTGGTTTTGTGTTGGCTTGTTTTCATTTTGATATGGTTTGTGTTTTGGTGTTGGTGTTTGTGTCGGTATTGTCTTGTTCGGGTTTTTGTTTGATTTTGTGGTGAGGCTGGTCAGGTCTGGCTTATGCTGGGCTTGGGTTGGTGTTTGGCTGAGTTTGGGATTTGTGTGAGGGAGATCAGTGTTTGTCAACATTATGTTTCGCCCTGGAATGGATGTAGTGCATGATGCAAGTAGCTTGGTTTAGTTTGTGGTGGAGTTGGTTTGGTTTGGTTTAGGATCTGATTTGGTTTGGTTGGTTTGGTTTATGGTCTGATTTGGTTTGGTTTGGCTTGGTTTGGTTTAGGATCTGATTTGGTTAGGTTTAGGATCTGATTTGGTTTGGTTTGGTTTGGTTTCGGATCTGATTTGGTTTGGTAGGTTTGGTTTAGGATCTGATTTGGTTTGGTTGGTTTGGTTTAGGATCTGATTTGGTTTGGTTTGATTTAATATAGGTATGGTTTGTTTGTTTGTTGTTTCAGATTGGATTTGTTTTTCTTGGAGATTTTGTTGTGTTTGGATTTCATTTGGTTTGGCGTGATCTGTGTTTGGATTTGGTTTTGAATGGATGTTATTTGTGTTCGTTTGCTTTTGGCTCAGTACGAGTTGTTTGGGACTTAATAAGAATCATGCAACACGTGTCTCGAAGGGATACATCTCGCAACGTATGCTTTTACTTAAGATACCGGTCTTTGCGTCGAATATCTTGTCGACAGATATTTCCTCAATCAATGATATTTTCTGAATGTGTGTCACGGAAAGAATGACCACCGACTGTGGACAGGCCCAGCATCGCTGACATTGGTCAAGGTTGCAGTTAAGCGCAGGTCATCATTCCTGAAAAAAAAACATCCATGTCACGTGATATGTGACGTATATGTTCAACACGAGACACAGTATGAAGACCTTACCCCGGTGTAGTGTCCCCCCCCCCCCCCCCCAGTGAGGGGAGATAATCTGAGGCAGGATAAGAACTTGACAAGGTTAAGACTTGGCCCCATGATAAATGCCCTGTCTCTTGTCAATTCTATCATCATTGAGAGGCAGGAGAATGTACACAGGCCCGTTAGGAATGTCACCTGGCAATCTTTGTCTTTAAAGAATAGGGTTTGAAAAAGGTCGAGTGGAATTTTGTATCGTTGTGTCCCTATTTTTTTCTCCAAGGGTGTGCTTTCTGTTGCTGAGGTCATGTTCGTTGAAGGAGGTTTCTATTGTTTGTTTATTTAGCGTGTGTCAACGAGACGGTGTATTGAGAATAGCACATAATCATCTGTGACATTAAGGGTTTGTCATGATGAAGTTCAAAACAAACTTAGTTGAGATTTTCTTTGACCTATATTGCAGCCTGAGAGTGAAAAAGCGCGCATAGTGCGGGTGAATAATCTGGCACTTTATTTTACAGTTAGTCATTTCATTTCAACGTTTCTGACATAGTGCGGGTGAATAATCTAGCACTTCATTTTACAGTTAGTCATTTCATTTCAACGTTTCTGACCCAGAAAATACCTGTTGGGCTGTATGGATATGAAACCTGTCATAAAGAACACATGATTGAATACGGAGGATATGAAAGTTAACTAACGAAATACAATAACATGATTCTTTCTGTGTGACAACACACACACACACACGCGCGCGCGCACGCACGCA
>CM065718.1:62626972-62634472 GCA_033310375.1 Conus canariensis | reverse complement strand
CAGACAGACAGAACAGAGACAGACAGACACAGAGACAGACAGACAGACACAGAGACAGACCAGACAGACAGGACAGACAGACGACAGAGACAAGGAAATTCACCCCACAGGCTTGGACCTGAGGGAGAGGGAAAGGAAAGGAGGGATGGGGGAGGGGCAGGTAGTGACGGTAGTCGACATGAAAGACATGGAGAGGACATACAAGTAAGTAGCAGATAACTGAGACAGTTCGAGAGAGACAGCGCGGCTCAGACACAGACAGAGAGAGAGGACACGCCCCCCCCCCCCCCCCCCCTTCATAAAAGAGACCTACCTACTACACCACCGTGTTCAAGCCAAATCGGGAGCTCTCGATGCGTCCCTCCCTACCCTTGATCGCCGCTTTGTGCAGGTATATATAGATATATATCTATATAGCAAACATAGGTTTGGCCTTGAACTTTTCACCTGCCCCCCTCCCCCCCCCCCCCCCCCCCACGCTCAACCCCACCCCGCCCTCCTCCAATACAAAAGGACGTTCTTGTCAGAGCTCTCTTCATCAAGTGCTCTCTCTCCCCTCAGCTTCTCCCCACCCCCACCCCCTCCCCACCCCCCGCATCATTCCCTCCCTCCTCCAGACAACCGGTGAATGGATACTGCTCTTTCCACCAATCGCAGGGAAGATTTGCCTGACGTAGACATTCCTATTCATGGATCAAAGAGGCAGAGATGGATAACAAAGAGGAAGGTTCGTCGACAACCCGAGTTTCTAATCGCGTTTCTTTCCGTTTAACAAAAAGAAAAGAAAAAATTCGTTTCATCACGGATAGAACGAAGAGAATTGTTTTCTATCACGGATAGACGAAGAGAATTGTTTTCTATCACGGATAGAACGAAGAGAATTGTTTTCTATCACGGATAGAACGAAGAGAATTGTTTTCTTTAATAACGAGGTGGAGGTCAAAGGGAAAATCTGTTCTTATTGTATTCGACCATCATCCCCCCCCCCCCCCCCAGCTCCAAAAATAGTTACATTCTGTGATTGGTAGATGGAGAGGTCGGAATGTTTTCCTCAGGGGGGGAGGGGGGAGGGGGGGATGGGGGAGTGGGGGGATGAGGTTCCTCAGTGCGCGTGACTCGTCAGACTGAATGCGTGACGTCTTCAGGTCATTCACGTGCATGACCCGGTGTGCCCTCACTCAGTAAAAACAGATCTGTTGTGATCCATGCACATGGAAATGGATCAGCATTCTGATTTTTGCTAAAAAAAAAAAAAAAAAAAACCAGTTCAACATTCTGCCTATTCTCGTGAAAACGGCTGAGCATTCTGCCTATCCTTGTAAAAAACGGCTGGGTGTTGGTCTAAACGAATTTATTCAGGAAGTACACACAAAGGCAGCAACAACATATAAGACGAGTACAACAAGCAAAATGCTTATACACGGTACTCACTGAATATAAAAACAATGGATTGGCTGCAAAAAATTGAACATGAACGTTTGCATTCAAGAAATAATCTGAAAACAAATAATAACCTGAAACAAGTTTTTAGGGAGGGAACAGCAAAGCAAGGAAAAGGAAAATCCAACACCGAGGCAAAACATTCAATTAGAACAAACTATCTGTACCAGGGCAGGCTGTAGGCCAAAGACCTCTTTTAAGATTGTAATATATTTGAGATTTTAAGTCACTACAGTAGGTAAGCTCATTGGAAGCAGACTATACACTAGTGTAGCAGATGAAGGAGAAAGAATGCTGAACATATGGTGAAAAAGTCACATCATTAATAAGATGAAGGAAATTTATTAGCGGATAAATCTGTTAGACATGCGAATAAAATCACCAATTGTAATTAATATTGCACAGTTTTCAGTGCAGGTTTTGTCTTGGTCACCACATAACAAAATTTTAGCATCTGCTTTTATGTCATTAGGCAGTAACGCTATTGTCTGAGTTCGAGCTAACTGGAAGAGTGGGCAGTGCAACAAAAAGTGATTGGCGTCTTCAACAGGATAACCACAGTTACATGCTGCACTGTTTGACAGGTGTCGTTTAAATAAGTCACTGTTCAAGTCACTCATTTCCAGTCTCAGTTTGCAAATTATTATTTCAGATTGTCTGTCTTGCAAATAATAATAAGAAGGAACAACTGTATCTGTATTACTAAGGTAACGCTTAACAAAACTAAGAGAATCAGACTGCTTAATGTTATCAGGAAGACTGTTCCAAAGAATAGTAGTGGAAGGAAAGAATGATAATTTATACAGTTCCAGTCTGCACCTTGGTACTTGTCTTTCCTGGGGATTTCGTCTGTGATAAGGATTGATTGAAGCAACTAGAGGAGGAAGACGTTCAACTAAATACAATGGCACAGTGCCATTAACAATTTTGAAATACAATATGAGTTTATAGACGACGTCTTTCTTTAAGGGACGTTAGTCCTGATTCATTGTATAGTTTTTGATGATTAGTACCACGAACTGATCCAGTGATTGTCCTAATAGCATCCAAATTGAGGTTTTCAAGATCTTGGCTTTGTTTATTCGTACAGTTGTCCCAAATAACATCTGAGAAGTCAAAATGAGGTAGAATAAATGATTTATACAAAGTAAGAAGAGATCTACGACTCAGTCTGTACTTGTATGTCCGAAGACATGCAATAAGGACACGGCACTTGGATAAAATAGATTTAATATGGAGGTCCCACTTACAGTTGCTTTGTATCATTACACCTAGATGCTTATGGGAGTCTGATTCCTGTAATATCACATCACTAAATTTCAAGGGCTGTGTTTGGGGTACTGTGTGACTGGAAATGGTTAATAATTTAGTTTTGGATTGGTTGAATTCTACTTTCCAAGCAGAAGCCCACTTTCTTATCTTGTCAACATCTGAGTTTAAAATTTCTGTCCTGAGTTGGGTGTTATCTAACGCCAGATATATGCTAGTATCATCTGCAAATAATTTGATAATCGATTCAATATCAGGTGCAATATCATTTATGTAGACAAGGAATAGAAGTGGTCCAAGAACAGAACCTTGCGGAACACCTGCTGATATTGGGAGGTAGGACGATTTACTCCCTTTTAGAACAACAGCCTGGGACCGATCTCTTAGATAGTCAGTAAACCATTCGAGAAGTTGTCCACGGATACCCAAAGCAGACAGTTTATGTAATAATGCTTGGTGCCACACTTTATCGAAGGCTTTAGATATGTCAAAAAAAATTGCTTGTGCAGTTGTTCTAGCTTCTAAAAATTTGCAAAAGTCATCGTATATACTCAAAAGTTGAAAGACAGTCGAGTCATGTGGAATAAACCCAGACTGAGCGGTTGCTAAAAGATTGTTATCTGTGAGGTGTTTGAAAACATGTTTTTGAACACATTTCTCCAGCACTTTGCCTACACAGCTCAAGAGCGAAATGGGGCGGTAATTTCCACACTTGTTTCTGTCTCCTTTTTTGAATATTGGAGTTACATGGGCTAGTTTCCATATGGATGGAAACCTACATTCTGTTAATGAACGGTTAAACAAAAAAGTCAATGGTTCACAGATAACATCTGCAGCAGCTACTAACACTTTGTTATGGACTAAATCAGGCCCTACTGCTTTTTTGCAGTCAAGACTTTTCAATATTTCCAATACTATATTTGTAGAAAGAGTCAGTTGATCTATGGACCCGTTGATTCATTTAATCCAGGAATCTCAGCTCCATCCACCGAACACTGCGCAGCAAAGTATGTATTGAATGCAGTTGCTTTATCTTTCATGGAGTAGTAAACTACACCATTTTCTTCTATTGGGGAATATCGTCTTGAGGCATACCTTTGGCTGAAATGAATGTTTTTACTAGTTTCCACCAGTCCTTTGATCCAAAACCGCAAGGAGAAGAAATACGACTATCAAGTTCAAGTGCGTACTCAGCCTTTCTTAATCTGATTTTTTCTGTAAGGTCGTTACGGATTCGACGAAATAATCCCCTATGTCCAACCGAAATTTAAGGATTTGGCTAATCTGTGAATGGCATTTTTCTTTTTTATAGTCTTTTTTATTTCAATAGTTATCCATGGAGCATCGCGTTCATTGACTGTAATTTCTTTAACTGGCATACAAAGTTTTGCCGTGTTCATGAGTACTTCTGACATTTTTTCAGCAGCATCATCAATTGATTCTAAAGACAGAATTGCATTCCAATTAGTATTTGATAATGCGGCTGGGTGTTCTTGTCTATGCTTGTAAAAGTGGTTGAACATTCTGGTCTATTTGAAAACGGCGACCCTTATGAAACCTTCTGGTGTATGTAAAAACGGCTGAACATTCTGGTGTATGTAAAAACGGCTGAACATTCTGGTGTATGTAAAAACGGCTGAACCTTCTGGTGTATGTAAAAACGGCTGAACATTCTGGTGTATGTAAAAAAAGGCTGAACATTCTGGCCGCGGGAGTTCCGTTTATATTCTTTACTCATTATGCACCACAGTTCAGTACTGAGCAGTTGCAAAACATCCCAAACATGCTCAAAACATCTCAAACATGCTCAAAACATCCAAATTATCCTTCCGTGTTGTCACGAGAGAACGATCGAAGTGGCCGGAACAGTGCCGCAGCCGGCGACTGCCGTGACTGAAACGGTTTTAGGTTTTTGGTGTTGTCGTCATCGTCATCGTAGTCTTCCAACCCCTCATTTTTTTTTTTCAGATCCTTTATCCTTTCCTTTTTCTTCTTCTTCTTCTTCTTCTTTAGGTGGGGCCTCCATCCTCCTATCATTTTTCCCACTTTTCTTTTTTTTTTTTTTTTTTTGGTGAGGTTTGGAGATGGGGGTACATTATTTATTACCAATATTGTTCCAGTGGATAAACAGCTAGTCACAACAAAGGCCAAGTGAAAATCATGTCCCATAAAAGTAACTCTCTCACACACACCGCCAGCCTCCCTCCCGTCCCCCCCCCCCCCCCATTCACTCACCACCCCACTGACTCTCCCTATCCCCCACCCCCACCCCCACCCACCCTCGTTCCCTATCGACTTCCTCCTCTGCGACCACAAACACAGCTGACCAATCAGAGTCCAGTCAGAATGACCCGTTGGGACCCTCTGTCACGACACTGTCCCTGAGTCACTGTTCACTGTCACGACACTGTCCCTTAGTCACTGTTGACTGTCTGTCACGACACTGTCCCTTAGTCACTGTTTACTGTCTGTCACGACACTGTCCCTTAGTCACTGTTGACTGTCTGTCACGACACTGTCCCTTAGTCACTGTTTACTGTCTGTCACGACACTGTCTCAAGTCACTGTTTACTGTTTGTCACGACACTGTCCCACAGTCACTGTTTACTGTTTGTCACGACACTGTCCCACAGTCACTGTTCACTGTTTGTCACGACACTGTCCCACAGTCACTGTTCACTGTCTGTCACGACACTGTCCCTTAGTCACTGTTTACTGTTTGTCACGACACTGTCCCTTAGTCACTGTTTACTGTTTGTCACGACACTGTCCCTGAGTCACTGTTCACTGTTTGTCACGACACTGTCCCTTAGTCACTGTTTCCTCTTTGTCACGACACTGTCCCGTAGTCACTGTTTACTCTCTGTCACGACACTGTCCCTGAGTCACTGTTTACTGTCTGTCACGGCACTGTCCCTTAGTCACTGTTTACTGTTTGTCACGAGACTGTCCCACAGTCACTGTTTACTGTTTGTCACGACACTGTCCCTTAGTCACTGTTCACTGTTTGTCACGACACTGTCCCACAGTCACACTGTTTATGTCTGTCACGACACTGTCACTGAATCATTGTTTACTGTTTGTCACGACACTGTCCCATAGTCACTGTTTACTGTCTGTCACGACACTGTCCCACAGTCACGTTTACTGTTTGTCACGACACTGTCCCACAGTCACTGTTGAGACTGCCACTCATGTTCACGACACTGTCCCTTAGTCACTGTTTTACTGTTGTCACGACACTGTCCCACAGTCACTGTTTACTGTTGTCACGACACTGTCCCTTAGTCACTGTTTACTGTTTGTCACGACACTGTCCCTTAAGTCACTGTTTACTGTTTGTCACGACACTGTCCCACAGTCACTGTTTACTGTTTGTCACGACACTGTCCCTAGTCACTGTTTACTGTTTGTCACGACACTAGTCCCTTAGTCACTGTTTACTGTTTGTCACGACACTGTCCCACAGTCACTGTTTACTGTTTGTCACGACACTGTCCCGTTAGTCACTGTTTACTGTTTGTCACGACACTGTCCCTTAGTCACTGTTTACTGTTTGTCACGACACTGTCCCCAGTCACTGTTTACTGTTTGTCACGACACTGTCCCACAGTCACTGTTTACTGTTTGTCACGACACTGTCCCTTAGTCACTGTTTACTGTTTGTCACGACACTGTCCCTAGTCACTGTTACTGTTTGTCACGACACTGTCCCACAGTCACTGTTTACTGTTTGTCACGACACTGTCCCACAGTCACTGTTCACTGTTTGTCACGACACTGTCCCACAGTCACTGTTACTGTTTGTCACGACACTGTCCCAAGTCACTGTTTACTGTTTGTCACGACACTGTCCCACAGTCACTGTTCACTGTCTGTCACGACACTGTCCCTTAGTCACTGTTATTACTGTCTGTCACGACACTGTCCCTTAGTCACTGTTTACTGTTCTGTCACGACACTGTCCCTTAGTCACTGTTCACTGTTTGTCACGACACTGTCCCTTAGTCACTGTTTACTGTTTGTCACGACACTGTCCCACAGTCACTGTTCACTGTTTGTCACGACACTGTCCCTTAGTCACTGTTTACTGTCTGTCACGACACTGTCCCCTTAGTCACTGTTTACTGTTTGTCACGACACTGTCCCTACAGTCACTGTTACTGTCTGTCACGACACTGTCCCTGTAGTCACTGTTTACTGTTTGTCACGACACTGTCCCTAGTCACTGTTCACTGTTTGTCACGACACTGTCCCTTAGTCACTGTTTCACTGTTTGTCACGACACTGTCCCTTAGTCACTGTTCACTGTTTGTCACGACACTGTCCCTTAGTCACTGTTTACTGTTTGTCACGACACTGTCCCTAGTCACTGTTTACTGTCTGTCACGACACTGTCCCTTAGTCACTGTTTACTGTTTGTCACGACACTGTCCAGTCACTGTTTACTGTTGTCACGACACTGTTCCTTAGTCACTGTTTACTGTCTGTCACGACACTGTCCCTTAGTCACTGTTTACTGTCTGTCACGACACTGTCCCTTAGTCACTGTTTACTGTTTGTCACGACACTGTCCCTTAGTCACTGTTCACTGTCTGTCACGACACTGTCCTTAGTCACTGTTTACTGTTTGTCACGACACTGTCCCTAGTCACTGTTCACTGTTTGTCACGACACTGTCCCATAGTCACTGTTCACTGTTTGTCACGACACTGTTCCCTTAGTCACTGTTTACTGTTTGTCACGACACTGTCCCTTAGTCACTGTTACTGTTGTCACGACACTGTCCCT
>CM065718.1:62592979-62597979 GCA_033310375.1 Conus canariensis | reverse complement strand
TATATACATACACACACACACACACACACACACACACACACACACACCACACACACACACTTACATATACATATATATACACACACACACACACACACACATACACACACACACACACACCTCTCTCTCTCTCTTCTCTCTCTCTCTCTCTCTCTCTCAGAGCGGCAGAATGGATAGTGGGAAGGGAAGGGGATGGGGAAGGAGCATGGGGAGGGAGGTGGTTGCAGAGGCGGTGGGGGTGGGGTGGGGGGGTGGGGGGGTTCCCATGCGTGCAAACTGAACATTCTAACCGACAAGGCAACCGGAGCTATGGCGGTTACGCGCTGTTTGGCAGATATTGTTCAAACCTAACTGTCCGATTCATCCTTTTTCTGTCTTTGTCTCTGCCTTTCTCTTCTCTCTCTCTCTCTCTCTCTCTCTCTCTCTCTCGTTTTGTCTCTCTCTCTGTTCTGTCTCTCTCTCTTTTCTGTGTTCTCTCTCTCTCGTCTCTTTCTCTCTCTCTCTCTCTTTATCTCTCTGTCTGTCTCTGTCTCTGTTGTCTCTCTCCTCTCTCTCTCTCTCTTCTCTCTTCTTCTCTTCTCTGTCTCTTCTCTCTCTCTCTCTCTCTCTCTCTTCTCTGTCTCTCTCTCTCTCCTCTCTCTCTTCTCTCTCTTCTCCCTCTCTCTCTCTCTCTCTCTCTCTCTCTCTCTCTCTGTGTACATGCATACTGTACCAGTTTGTCCCCCATATCCTCACCCTCACTTTTCCTCTCCCTCCTCCTATCTGTTTCACCATTCCAACCCCCCTACCCACCACCACCACCACCACCACCACCCACCACCACCACCACCACCCTCTCCGCTTCTTTCCTTTTTTTAAAAAATTTATTCTGAACAATCTGTGACAAGTCGATCTGTTCCACCGAGGAACGTGTCTGTTCTTTCATCTGTCTTCATCTCTTCTTTATTGCTATGAATATCATCATGCCCCCCCCCTCCTCCCTCCCTCTCCCCAACACTTGGTTCTTTCTCTACCTGGACATTCTCGCTCTCCTGTCAAATCTTTTATGGACAAGGCTGTAAGGTCTGTGTGTATTGTGGAGGAGTGGTCTATCTAGGTCTCCTATTGCAATACCAGAATGAAATTAATGGACCAACACATAAAGCGAACACGAATACAGTGCCCAAAAAACAAAACAAAAAAAGGAAGCAGAGAAAAACAGCGAAGATTGTCATTTTGACGGCTAGCCAGGGTTGGGCTGATTTTGATAACATTGACAACTATGTCCATCATTTCTCAACTACTTTCCCGCACTACCCCTGCGGATGTTTGCTCTGTCTGTCTGTCCGTCTGTCTGTCTCTCTGTCTCTCTGTCAGTCTCTCTCTCTCTCTCTCTCTCTCTCTCTCTCTCTCTCTCTCTCTCTCTCTCTCAGTGCACGTACGTGCGTGCGAGCGCCAGTGTGTATGTGTATGTGTACGTGCGTGCGTGTATGTGTATGTGTGCGTGCGTGCGTGCGTGCGTGCGTGCGTGTGTGTGTCTGTATGTCTGTGTGTGTGTGCTCTGTGTGTGTGAGAGAGACAGAGCCAGACAGACAGACAGACAGACAGACAGAGAGGAGAGGGAGAGAGACTGCGTTTGGACTCCACAGTCTTTGATTCACGGGAACGCACTTGGTAGGTACATTCAAGTATCAGTACAAGGTAATCACAAACAGTTATGATGGGAAGCTTTGCAACATAGTGGTAGGCCTAAGATTAATAGTAGTATCACATTCCAAAGAGAATTCTATATCAGTGCTCATACCTGACATATATGTCATCAAACGTATTCACTTTAATACTGATTGAATACTGATGTCATACTTATTACTTTCGTAAAAGAATGTCTAAATGGAAAAGAACTCTTGAAGATTGCAACATTTTCGGGGGGGGGGGGGGAAGCGAAATTATATAACCTCTTACCCTAGTGTATTCTTAAGGAGTAATCTCTTTTGACTTGTGTGTGTGTGTGTGTGTGTGTGTGTGTGTGTGTGTGTGTGTGTAAGTATCTGTGAGTTGAGTGTCCTTCTGTCTGTCTGTCTGTCTGTCTGTCTGTCTGTCTCTCTCTCTCTCTCTCTCTCTCTCTCTCTTCTCTGACTCTGTCTCTGTCTGTCTGTCTGTCTGTCTGTCTGTCTCTCTCTCTCTCTCTCTCTCTCTCTCTCTCTCTCCTCCCCCTCTCCCTCTCCCCAGGCATCTCTCTATTGCCCCCGCTCTCTCTCTCTCTCTCTCTCTCTCTCTCTCTCTCTCTCTCTCTCTCTCTCTCGTTTGTGAGGGACAACAACGTGGCTTTCAGGTTCACGGGTCTTCAATGGAGCTAACCTCAGCTGTTTCTGTTCCTGCCTCCTTTCTTCTTTTGTATTTTCTTTCTCTCTCTCTCTCTCGTGTCCCCTTTTTGAATGCGGGGGAGGAAATGGAGGGTGAACG
Organism: Conus canariensis; assembly: GCA_033310375.1. Taxonomy (NCBI): domain Eukaryota; kingdom Metazoa; phylum Mollusca; class Gastropoda; order Neogastropoda; family Conidae; genus Conus; species Conus canariensis. Next base: position 62,595,537 of record CM065718.1, on the reverse strand, counting down.
GTGGAAAGGGGGGGGGAGGGGATGTGGGCGGTGGGGAAGAGGGAGGGAGCGTATTCAGATAGTGCAGCCATACATAATACATTCTTTGCCTTATTTTTTGTCGACTGCAATTTTCAGGGTGTGGTTAGCATTTTTCTCAACGTAGTCAGCTTTACTGCGTGTATGATTTAAAAAAAATAATAATGTGCAGATAGCGAGAGTAGATGGGGGTGGGATGGGAGTGTGAGGAAGAGAGAGAGAGAGAGAGAGAGAGAGAGAGAGAGAGAGATGTGGGGGGTGGGGGTGGGTGGGCGGGGAGAGGCAGGCAGACAGACGGACAGACATACAGACAGACTGATAGGTAGAGAGAGAGAAGCGCACGCGCCTGTGTGTGTGTGTGTGTGTGTGTGTGTGTGTGTGTGTGTGTGTGTGTGTGTGTGTGTGCGGTGCGCGCGGCGCGCGAACAAGCACTCATGCGTGTATGTGTATATATGCGCGCGCGATCCACACGATGTGTATTCTCTCTTTCCCTCTCTCTCTCTCTCTCTCTCTCTCTCTCTCTCTCTCTCTCTTTATATTAATATATATATATATACGTGACCATGCACGCACATAGCATATCACAAAAAAACACTCACACACCACACACACACACCATACACGCTCGCACGACAGGCTCGCACGCACGCGCCTCACACACACACACACACACACACACACACACAACACCACACACACTCACACCACACCACACACACACCACGCACGCACGCACGCACGCATGTACACACACAGAGACATACACACACACTTGCGCGCTGGCGCACGCACACACACACACCACACACCACCACCACACACACAAACACATCACAACACACACACGGCGCGGCGCACGACACACACATACACACACAACACACACCACACACACACACACACACACACACACACACACACACACACACACACACACACACTCCTACCTACGACCCAAACCAGTACCCAGCGTGAATCATTCTCTGTGGCTCAGGCGAAAATTTCATTTTCAAGGAAGACTGAACACACCACAGTTTTGTTACCTCTGTGTGTGTGTGCGGCGGTCGCGCGCGTGGCGTTGTGCGGTGTGTGTGTGTGTGTGTTGTGTAGGTGTGTGGTTGTTGTTGAGTGAGAGGGGGGGGGAGAAAACAGAACGGTAGGGAATCAGTTGGATGTGGGGAAGGTAGAGGCAAAGGGACCAAGAAGAAAGAAGGTAAGGAAAAGGGGTGAGGTGTGTGTGTGGTGGGAGGGGGGGGGGAACATAGGGAGGGGACGCGGGGGGACGGGGAGGGGGCTCGATTTGCAATGGGTTTTTGCTCCAATCGCGCGGTAATAGCTTTCTCAACCTGGCCTAGCCTGTTCACATTGTCACTGACAGTTCCTAAAACATTGCCGGCAGCGACGAATCTGTGATGTGGTGTGTGTGTGTGTGTGTGTTTGTGTGCGTTATCTGTGCTGTAGAAGAAAAAAAAAAAAAACCATCTAGCGACGAACATAGTGTGTCCATGTGGAAAGGTGCTGTGGTAGTGTCATGATCTGTGGCTGGTGGCTGTGAGCGGTGTGCTACAGGGAAGAACGGTGCATGTTGAAGCAGTGTAAGCTGATGGTGTATGGTCGATGCTTAACTTTTGGTTGAAAAGTGCGGGGGGGAGGGGGGGGGGGGCTAGTCGTGTAGTTGATTGAAAAATAACGCCAGCGAATTCGCATGCACGCACACGCTCATACTCGCACGCACATAGAGACAACACACACACACACACACACCAACACACACCAACGCACACCCACGACGCACGCGCGCGCGCGCACACACACACACACACTCGCGCGCACGTGCGTACACACACATACATACACTTGCGCGCTCTCACACACACACACACAACACGCGCGCGCGCGCGCGCGCGCGCATAGACACACACACATACACACACACACACGCACGCACGCACACACGCACGCACGCAACACGCACGCACGCAGCACACACACACACACACACACACACACACGCACACGCACACGCACACACACACATACGCGCGGCGCGCCGCACACACACACACACACACACACACACACACACACACACACACTCAATTCAAAGGTGAGATTTATACTTGTGTTAGAAAATTCGCGTTGTACTCAACTTTAAGTCGTTGTCATTTAGCAGAAAAAGGACACACACACACACACACACACACACACACACACACCACACACACCACACACACACACACACTCACACACACACACACACACACACACACACACACACACCACACACACACACACACACACACACACACACACACACACACACACACACACACACACCACACACACACACACCACACACACACACAAAACACACACACACACACACACACACACACACACATCACACACACCCACACACACACACACACACACACACACACACACCACCTCCATCACGCCACACCACACCTTAACCCCACGAAACGACATCAACTACAAAATGGACCTGTCAGTATAAACATACATCTCCATACTCATTG
>CM065718.1:62570479-62585479 GCA_033310375.1 Conus canariensis | reverse complement strand
TTTTTTTTTTTTTTTTGACAAAGGTGTGAGCGCGGCTTACCTTCTTTTTCCAAACAGTCTGGGGATTGGACGTAGGCGGCTGTTGTCACAAAAAAAAAGAAAAAAAAAGGAGAGAGAGGGGAGAAAGAGGGATGGAGCGGATGGGGGTGGCGATGGGAGGGGGAGGGGAGGGGGAGGGGTGTCGCTTGGTGGGTGTGCTGATATGTATAACAGAAAATGAGATCACGGTTCACCAGCAATCTTTTTTCCCCCCTTTCTTCAGTTATGTATTCCTTCTTCTTTCTTTCCCTTTCATTTCAAATCTTCCTTTTTTTTTCTTTTTTTTTCTTTCTTTTTTTCTTTCTTTACTTCGTTCATTTTCTGTTATTTATTTCTTCTTTCATTCTCTCCATGTTTTCTTTCATTCTTTCTATCTTTCCTTCTTGTCTTCTGTCTTTCTTCGAATTTTCTTTCCTTCCTTCTTTCTTTCTTTCCTTCCTTCTTTCTTTCTTTCCTTCTTTCTTTCTTTCCTTCCTTCTTTCTTTCTTTCCTTCCTTCCTTCTTTCTTTCGTTCCTTCTTTCTTTCCTTCCTTCTTTCTTTCTTTCCTTCCTTCTTTCTTTCTTTCCTTCCTTCCTTCCTTCTTTCTTTCTTTCTTTCCTTCCTTCCTTCCTTCTTTCTTTCTTTCTTTCCTTCCTTCCTTCTTTCTTTCTTTCCTTCCTTCCTTCTTTCTTTCTTTCTTTCTTTCTTTCTTTCTTTCCTTCTTTCTTTCTTTCTTTCTTTCCTTCTTCTTTCTTTCTTTCCTTTCCTTTCTTCTTTCTTTCTTTCCTTCTTTCTTTCTTTCCTTCTTTCTTTCTTTCCTTTCTTTCTTTCCGTCCTTCCTTCTCCTTTTTCCTATTCTACCCATTCTTTCTTCCGTTTCTCTTATTCAATTACACTTTTCGTTTCTTCTCTCCCATCATGTGTCTTACTTTCGCTTCTTCTCTCCCAGTCTCCGATCACAGTTAGGTAGATTCACGAAATAAGCAAATTCCAAATGAACGGGGGGGGGGGGGGGGGGGGGGGGGGGGGGGAGTGGATGGAGGTGAAGAAAGAATATCAACCTTGTGACTGACGAATAATGGTACTCGAAGCGTGCTGGATGCAAGAATACATTTTCCTTCTACCTCTCCCCCACCCCCCACCCCCCTCATTCTTGTATTTTTTTCTGTGTTTGTTACTCTGTCTGTCTGTCTGTCTGTCCTCTCTCTCTCTCTCTCTCTCTCTCTCTCTCTCTCTCTCTCCCCAGTCTCTCTCTCTTCCTCCTCCTCCTCTCTCTCTCTCTCTCTCTCTCTCTCTCTCTCTCTGCCCCTCTCTCTATCCCCCTCTCTCTGTCTCTCTCTTTCTCTCTCTCTCTCTCTGCCACTCTCTCTCCCTGTACCTCTCTCTCTCTGTCCCTCTCTCTCTGTCCCTTCCTCCCTCCCTCCCTCCCTCCCTTCCCCCCTCTTTTCTCTCTCTCTCTCTCTCTCTCTCTCTCTTTTCTCCCCTCCCCATCGCAAATTAAAATCAAAATTCCCAATCGTAGTAAAACCAGGTCACGACTTAGCGAAGAGACAGAAGACGCAGTCCACTCCGTTCTTCCGACACAATGAGCACCATGCACTAAGGATCACGAAGAGCCGGCTCTCAGGAGGGACATGTCCTAGTCCTATACACTGGCTGCTGTCCCCCATTGATGGATGGACAGATGTTTAGCCATTGGTCGATAGACGTTGACGCACTTTGCAGGCCCCTTTGGTATGAACTTTACTGTGACGTGCTGTCCCTCTAATGGAGCGGCTTTGTCCGTTTGAGGCCGATCAATGACCATTGACTTGATCTCGTTCTAACCTCTCACCTCACCGTATTTGTGACCTTTCACCTGACCTCATCTGGGTATTTTCTTACGTCTGTTCTCATGATGATCTTTGGGCTTTGGGTTATTCTGAATTTTTTTTGTTGTTTTTCTTTTTGATTTAGACAGCGCACTTAACCAAATTTGATCCTTTCACCTGACCTCGTTTTGACCTTTCACCTCACCTCATTCTGACCTCATTTTGACCTTTCACCTGACCTAGTTCTGACCTTTCACCTGACCTCATTCTGACCTTTCACCTGACTTCATATTGACCTTCACCTGACCTCATTCTGACCTTTCACCTTACCTCATTCTGACCTTTCACCTTACCTTATTCTGACCTTTCACCTGACCTCATTCTGACCTTTCACCTGTCCCCATTCTGACCTTTTATCTGACCTCATTCTGACCGTTCACCTGACCTCATTCTGACTTTTCACCTGACTTCATATTGACCTTTCACCTGTCCCCATTCTGACCTGGCATCAGGTTAGTGATGACCGTTCATCAGCCCTCAATTTCCACTTTCATCAGACTGTTTTGTTACCTTTCGTTTGTACTTATTTTCATCTCACATCAGACTACCTGATGACCTTTCATAAGCGCATATTTTGACCTTTCATCATACAGCATTATGACCTTTCATTGCCTTCACTTTGACCATTCATCAGACAACGTAGTGACCTTACACATAGCCTTATTTTGACCTTTCATCATACGACCTTATGACCTTTCACCTCTTCTTAAGATCATCGGTCACTTGACTTCATTCATGCTGACCTCTCATCTGAGATCAGTTACACTTTTCAGCCTGGCTTCGTCTTGCCGTAACATGGAATGAATGTAGTTTGAACCGAAGATTGATGTTCTTTGAGTTTTTGTGTTCAGTTTTATTTCATCAATTTGATTATATCACTGTTTGGTTTGGTTTTGGTTTTTTTTTTTTTTTTTTGGAGGGGTTTTGTTTTGTTTTGTTTTTTTGTTTTTTGTTGTTGTTGTTGTTTTTGTTTGTTTTGTTTTTTTTTGGGGGGGGGGTTGAGGGGGGTTTCCAATTACACCGGACAAAACTTTGCTGCCACATGCATTCTCAAAGTCATGGCCAAATTTGATTAATTTTTAAATGAGGGTGGGTGCGCTTGGAAAGGCAGGAACTGGTGTGGGGGGCATGGGGGGGGGGAGGGCTGTGCAGAATAAAGGGAGCAAGGGGAGGGTGGAAATGGAGGGGCAGAAGGGAGGGGGAGGGGGGTAGAAGTCCCATAACTCTCATGTCTCTGTGGTCGGCAGCGTCGCAAACAGCAGGGTTGTGTGGGAGGGTGGGGGGGAGGGTAAATAGGGAGGGGGTTGGAAGCGGCATGGAGGTGGGGGAGGGGGTGGGGGATGTGGAAGAAGGGGGAGAAGGGAGAAAGGTAACTGGGAGGGGGGGGGAGGGAGTAGGGAGAGTATGAACTGGTGTCTTTGGCCAGTAACGTTTAAAGAACAGCGTTTGGCAAGGAATCGTGAGTTGATTGGCGAGATCGTTATGGATAATGAGGGGGATTGGCGGGGGGGGGGGGGGAGAGAAAGGGAGGGGGGGGACAAAAGACCAAGCATCTGAAGCGTTAACAACTTTGTCGTGGGCGGTGTTTGTAGAATCTGTTCATCAGTGACACTGACAGATGAAAATCATGATACCAGTAACAGTAGAAAGGCGACATTGGTGATACAACCGCTACTACTACTGCTGCTGATACTGCTACTGCTGCTGCTGCTGATGATGATGATAATGATGATGATAACAATAACAATAAGGAACAGAATGGTTAAATGATTTACGTTGCTTACAGTCATGATAAATAACAATGATTATCTTAACAGTAGTAGTAGTAGTAAAAGAGGCAGCAGCAGTAGTAGCAGTAGCAGTAGTCATCGTCGTCGTCGTCGTCGTAGTAGTAACAGTGGTACTAGTAGCAGATGTAGTGGTAGCAGTAGTTATAGTAGCAGATGTAGTAGCAGGCGTAATGATAATAATAATGATGATGAAAATGATAATGATAATAATAATGGTGATAATGATAATAATGATGATGATAATAATGATAATTATTATAATGATAATGGTGATGATAAAATCAATAATATAATAATGATAATAACAATAACGCATAACACAAATAAGAAAACAAAACAAGATGTAAAGTAACGCTACTTTAGATAAACAATTCGAAACAGACGGGTAAATTTTCGACAAATGTGTCTTCTTCAGACGTAAAATTAAACACACACATACACACACACACGCACGCACACGCACACACACACACACACACACACACACACACACACACACACACACACACACACACACATTCACACACACACACACACACACACACACACACACACACACACACACACACACACACACACATACACACACTTGTTTCAATCAATGCGCCCGATATGGCTCTCAGGAGCAGTGATATGCATTTTGCTGTCGACAGCCATCTAGAGAGAGAATGAGAGAGAGAGAGAGAGAGAGAGAGAGAGAGAGAGAGAGAGAGAGAGAGAGAGAGAATGTGTGTGTGTGTGTGTGTGTGTGTGTGTGTGTGTGTGTGTGTGTGTGTGTGTGTGCTCGTTTTTGTGGGTGCGTGCGTAAATGTGTGTGCGTGTGTGTGTGTGTGTGTGTGTGTGCATGCGTGCGTGCGTGCGTGTGTGTGTGCGTGCGCGTGTGTGTGGGTGGTGGGTGGGTGGGGGTGTAGAAAACATTTTTGTCGATTTCCTTCTCGATTTTACGTTACTTCACACCTTGTAGCGTTACATCACACCTTGTAGCGTTACATCACACCTTGTAGCGTTACATCACACCTTGTAGTGTTACTTCACACCTTGTGTTACTTCGCACCTTGTGACAATAAAACCAACTTCAACAGAAGAATGACGAAAAGAATTAAGAAAACAGATATAAAGAAATACACAACAACAACAACAACAACAAAAACAACAGCACTAATCATAATCATAACCACAATCATAATCATAATAAGAACATTGTTTGGATCAGTGTTTGCCTTTCAATATACAAATATAGCCACCAGATTCATTACTGAACTTTTTAACAAAATGCTGCAATTAACTTCTCTGCTGTGTAAAACTTTTTTTTCTGGGTCAGAGTTTGAATGGATTGGTTTGGATTCATCTTTTCGCTTTGGATACATATTCTCCTCCTTTGACGCTCAAATTGGTCCATAATTATTCTGAACCGGCATACATTGTGATCTGTTGTATTCTCAGTGGATGTACGTTCTCGTGGGATTTACATGTGGTGTTTACTTTCAACTGCTTTTGCTCATGTGGCGTATTCAGTCAACGGTCTCTTCTTACAAAAAAAAACAACAAAAACAACAACAACAACAACAACAAAACAACAAAAAAGACATGGCGGTAATTTTTTGTGCAGCTTGCAGCAATATAGCAAACGACAACAACTGAACTTCGGTATTTTGACAATTGTGTGCACGCTAGCAGACCTGCACTGTGTTGTTCACTGAAAAGGGATGGTAGTGTGTGTTCTACTATCTCTCAGTAAAACAAACCGTTCTACTTCGTGGATTCCTCTTGGATTGGATCTACTGCTACACCAAGGAACTCAGACTTCAAGAGATTTCGAGGAAGATTTATTCTGCAAGTGGTACACTAACTTTTTTTTCCCCTCCTACAAACGGTGTGTGCATCTGCTGCTGAGGTGAAATCTCTGATGTGGTCTGCAAATGGAACTGACTCTGTTAAAGAGGAACCTCGACTTTCTCTGTTACTACCGGTTTAATATGTTGCTGAAGTGAGTTGTTCCTGCAAATATGGTTTAATTACAACCACAGAGGACCACGGATTTTTGTTAACAAGTCTCAGATTTGATCTCCCGCTAAAGTGGAACACAGACGTGTTTGTGAAAAAAAAAATTTTTAATTACCTGCTAAAGAGCGGTACAGACTCTTTTTTCTGTGAAAGGGATTGAATCTACTGCTAAAATGACACGCAGTCTTCTTTCTGCAAATAGATTCTAAACTCCAGCGTAAAGACGAGCGCAGACATTTTCTGGGAATATGATTTGACCTGCTGCAACAGGAGCACAGATTTGTGTCTGCCAGGAAAAGTTCCCTCCTGCTCAAAGAGTTCCCTGTTCAAAGTGGGGGTTGTCTTTTTCTATCGTACTGACACGGTCTCTCACTGTTTGGGTCTCCTGAAGGATAGCGTCATTCTGTGCTCAGTTCTGCTGGCTTGGGCGTGTTGGAGAACATGTTGAAGCAGTCTCCCGCCTCTTCGCCATAAAGAGAACCGTGTCTGTTGTGGAGGTGGTCAGAGACTGCGAAGAACAGACGTTGTAGCCTATTTCTTGCTGAAGGGATCGTCTCATCCATTCCCCGCACCATGCCCAGCGTGAAGCTTCACCAGAAGGCCAAGAAGAAGCTGAGTGACGGCCTCAACTCCTGGAGAAAGAAGCGCAAGAGCCGAGAGTCCCTGCCTGACGTGTCCAGCGAAAGTGACGTCACCGCCAAGGAACCCCTTCTGACGTCAGAAGGCGCGGCCTCGGCTCCTCTGCTGGCGGAGCTGGCCTGTCACAGCCAGTTTGGCCCCGAGCACTTCCTGGACCAGGCCTGCTCCCGCGATGCCGAGAAATCCGACTCCACCGTCTCCCCGTCCTCTCCCTCCTCCTCCTCCCCGACGTCCGCGGCCTCCCCGTTCTCACTCACCCCTTACTGCCTCTCTCCGTCGGACGGGAGTGTGGACGGGGAGCAGCTGATCAACAAGCTCTTCGACGACATCCTCAACAGCCCCACGGACGTCAGCGAGGCTGAGACGGACGGGGAGGGGACGCTGGTGGGGGATGAACTGTCCCCACCCTGCACCCCTTCCTCCCTGTCTCGGGACGACGTCTTCTGGACGGCTCCTGCACGTGGGCAGCAGTCGCTTGTCAGGGATGAAGGAGGAGGAGGAGGAAGAGGAGGAGGAGGGAAAGGAAGAGGAGGAGAAGGAGGAGAAGAAATAGGAGGAGGAGGACACAAACAGTACTGTGGGCCTGTGGGGAGCTTGCTGAGTGAGAAGGAGGACCTGCTTTCAGAATCGTTCAGCGACTCCGAGTACAGTTCCGACAGCACGCTTCTCAACCTCACCCTGTCCTCGGACGATGATGAGGACGCGCCCTTCACGTCCTCCAAGGTGAAGGCCGTTCGAGTTCATGGTCTTTCTAGGAAGACGCGTCGTGGCTCGGACAGGATGACTGCGACTCCTACCCGACGAAACGATGCACCCAACACTCCCATTCCGAGTGGAGGAGAATCCCCGTGTGGAAGCGAGTCTCTCCCACCTTTCACTCCAAGCAAAACGTTCTCCTCAAGCGCCAGCAAAGCAGAATCAACGAGCAGGAGCGACAGTGAGTGTTTGAGTGCAGGCGAGACACAGGGCAGAAGCAGGGCAGTCGGGAGCTTGTCCACGAGTCACCCAGGATCCCCCACCACAAGCGAAAATGAGTCTCCGAGTATGGCCAAGGAGGCATCCGAAATGTTAAACCCAAACTCCATTCTGACAGGGAGCTTGCCTGAGTTGCCTCAGTGTTCCAGTCTCACCTCCCCTCTCCCCCACATGCGAGCCATGAGGCCCTCGGAAGCCGACGAGGCCAAGCTGAGCGAGATCCACAGCATGTTGGACCTGCCCACGAGCGAAGACGACCCTCTCCTCCTCGCCCTGTGCCAGGCGTGGCCTCTGTCTCACAGTATGCCCGACATCAGCTCCAAACTGGACAGCCACAAATCACCAGCTCAGAGCGGAGCGGAACACAAGTCTTCAAGATCGTCCATAGTTCGTATGAAGAACAGTTCCTCACAACCAGACCGTGCTAAAAATCCCCGCGAAGACCTTGAATCCGAATCCCTGCACGTGGAGAATTCCACAAAACCTTATGAACCTACGCCCATTCCTTCAGAAACGTCTACTAAATCATCTGGAGAATCTGAAATCCAGTCCGCAGATGGGTCGTACTGTTCAACTGAAGGGTCGTCGAAGTTCACGAAGGAGGACTCCAAACGATCTGAACATGAAGCCCCAAAAGCTGAGGAGAAGGCGCAGAAAGCCGTTAGACCATCAGAGCTGCGGCTGCCCCCTCCAGCCAAGACGACGTCCTCCACGCTGGGAAATGCACGTACGGAAGAGAAGTCCCAGAAAGCCAAGAGACCTTCCGATCAGCAACTGCAGCCCGCTGCCGCCAAGGAGAGTTTCCCAACGGATGTGAAGAGGAGATGCCTGTCCCGCCAGAGGTCTGCCGAGCTCTTCGACATCAGCAACATCCCCGAGGATCTGTCGCTGTGTCACTGTGACACGGTCTGTGAGAGCGAGGTGGAGGTCAAGCACGTGCACATCGCTCCAGAACCTGACAGCCAGCAGACACAGGACCCTCTCTATCAGCCAGTGACCCTGCTGGCCGCCTACAAGGTCAAGGTGAGTGGTGTGACGTCATCACTGGGGCGATGGAGACGGGGTTGGGGAAGGGTCAAGGGGGGAGTGGGATGGTGGTGTGGTTTATGGAGGTATGGTCGAACAAGAGTTACGGAGAGTGGGATGGTGATGTCGTTTTAAGAAGCATCAAAGAGACTGCTCAAAACGGAAAAAGACACTTTGAATGATATGGTATGTGTATGTGTGTGTGTGTGTGTGTGTGTGTGTGTGTGCGGGGTGTGTGTGTGTGTGTGTGTGTGTGTGTGTGTGTGTGATGTGTGGTGTGTGTGTGTGTGTGTGTGTGTGTGTGTGTGTGTGTGTGTGTGTGTGTGTGTGTGTGTGTGTTTTGATTTTTGAGATTCGGATGGTGGATGTCTTTATAGAATGTGTTTGTGTGTGCGCGCGCGCGCCTATGTGTGTGAGTGCGCGCGCGCGCGCGCGCGCGCGTGTGTGTGTGTGTGTGTGTGTGTGTATGTGTGTGTGTGCGTGCGTGCGTGGGTGCGTGCATGCATGTGTGTGTGTGTATGTATGTGTGTGTATCTGTGTCCACGTGCGCGCGCGCGCGCGTGTGTGCGTGTGTGTGTGTATTTGTGTGTGCAGGCGTGCGCTTGCGTCTGTCTGTCTGTCTGTCTTTGTCTTTCTATCTGTCTGTCTGTCTATGCCTGTGTCTATGCGTCTGGTTAGGGTAGTGGTGGTTGTGGTTGTAGCGAAATGTTTGTGTTATATGTTGTAGTGTATGTGTGTGTGTGTGTGTGTGTGTGTGTGTGTGTGTGTGTGTGTGTGTGTGTGTGTGTGCTTGCGTGTCAGTGTGTATGTGTGTGTGCCTGCGTGTGTGTGTGTGTGTGTGCGTGTGTGTGTGTGTGTGTGTGTGTGTGTGTGTGTGTGTGTGTGTGTGTGTGTGTGTTGCGTGCACTCCTGCCTGGCTCTTCTTTTGAGTAGGTCCTTGATTGTCTCTCTCTCTCTCTCTGTCTCATCTTCTGTCTCTCTCTCGTTCTCCTCTCTCTCTCTCTCTCTCTCTCTCTCTCTCTCTCTCTCTCTCTCTCTCTCTCTCTCTCTCTGTTTGATTGACGCTGTCCCATCTGTGGTTGTCCCAGTCTGTCGCTTTCTCAGCCGATCAATACATAGTATCAGCTCCACACCCCTTCACATAACTGTCTAGTATCTCCAAACGACAGCCAACGTATGCCAGCGATCACTTTCTACCGCGAGAGCGAGAGAAGAGAGGGAGAGAGAGAAAGGGAGTGAAGTGGCCAAAAAAAAAAAACCGACAAAGAGACAGAGAGGAAACGAGAGGGGGGGGGGGGCGGGGAGAGGGAGGGACAGGGAGAGGAATAAATAGAGAGCAAGAAGGAGAGAGAGGGAAGAGAAAAAGAGAGGTACAGAGAACGAGAAAGAGAGATTGGGGGGAGGGGAGGGGGGTAGAGTAGAGGCAGCATGAAAGAAAGAAAGGGGAGGGGATGGAGGGAGAAAGAAAGAAGGAGAGAGAGAAGCAGAGACGCGGCAAGAAAGAGAGGAAAAGATGTGGGGGAGGAGAAAAAGGGAAAAGAAAAAGAGAGGAGACGAAGGAGTGGATATAGAGAGAAAGAAAGAGAAGGACAAAGAGATGGTGCTGGGGAGAGAGAGAGACAGACAGACAGACAGACAGAGACAGAGAGATACAGAAACAGAGAGACAAAGAGAGGAAGCAGGGAGAGACAGACAGACAGACAGACAGACACAAAAACAGAGAGACAGAGACAGACAGACGGACACAGAAACAGAGACAGACGGACAGACAGACAAAGACAGACAGACAGACGGACACAGAAACAAAGATACAGAGACAGACAGACAGACCGACGGACACAGAAACAGACAGGCAGAGACAGACAGACAGACAGACAGACAGATGCAAAAACAGAGAGACAGAGACAGACAGACAGACGGACACAGAAACAGAGAGCGACAGAGAGAGATGAAGACGGTGATACAGATGGTAACGGCTTGGCGAGAGAGGGAGAGAGAGAGGGAGGAGGAGGAGGAGGAGGCTGAGAACAGAGAAAAATAAGAGGAAGGGGGGGGGAGGGGGGGTTGTGGAAGCAGGAGGGGGAGGTTGAGGCCTATTTGTTCAGAGATGAAGGGAGTCGAAGTCGAATGGAGGCTGGAAGGAGGGGGGGGGTGGAGGGGGAGGGTGGAAGGTGAAGAGTAGAGGGAGAGAAGGAGACGACGACAAACCCTATACCTACCTAGGCCTATACCTACCAACCAGCCGTCAGCTGCTGGTTTGTACAGGCTGGTAAACTGATCCAACCAACGACATCGGCGGCGCTGGCTGCTATAGACAGGACAGACAGACAGACAGACAGACAGTCGTCACGTACCGTACGACACACAACTTGACAAATCATCCTCTTCATCACCATTTTGCTGTGGACTGGATGTACGAACGACTTGGTGAATGGATATATGTGTATGTGTGTGAGTAGAGAGAGAGAGAGACAGAGAGAGACAGAGCGCGCGCTCGAATATATCAACAATAACGCTACGTGGCCGGCTGGTTCACACGCAATCTTCGTGTGGTGTTTCGGTGACGAAGATATTGCTGTCGGATGTTGTGGTGAAAGTGCTGATGTTTCGGGGATCTACGTTGCTTGGATATTTCGGGTTTGGTTTGTTGTTGTTGTTGTTGTTGTTGTTTTTTGGTGGTGGTGGTGCAGTGCGTGTGTGTGTGTGTGTGTGTGTGTGTGTGTGTGTGTGTGTGTGTGTGTGTGTGTGTATTCGGTTGTTTTTTGTTTGTTTGTTTTTTTGTGGGCGTTTTTTTGTGTGTTTGTTCTGCTATTCTCGAGGCTGCGTTGACGCTGTGATGTGAGGGTTATCGTCATCTTCTTCTTCTTCTCCTTCTTCTCTTTCTTTTCCTCCTCCTCCTCCTCCTGCTTTTTCTTCGTCTTCACTAAATCATCATCATCACCTTCGTCATCTTTATCATCTTCGTCGTCCTTGATCTTCTCTTTTCTTCTTCTTCTTCGTCTTCTCGTCGTCTTCTTCTTCTTCTTCTTCTTCTTCTCTTCTTTTCTTCTTCTTCTTCTTCTTCTTCTTCTTCTTCTTTTCTTCTTCTCTCTTCTTCTTTCTTCTTCTTTTCTTCTTCTTCTTCTTCTTCTTCTTCTTCTTCTTCGTCATCGTCATCGCCGTCATTTGTCATGGTCGTCATCGGCGACGGCGGCGGCGACGGGGCGGCCTGTGTGTGTGTGTGTGCGTGTGTGCGTGTGTGTGTGTGTGTGTGTGTGTGTGTGTGTGTGTGTGTGTGTGTGTGTGTGTGTGTGTGTGTGTGTGTGAACATGCCAGTAGAGGGGAAGAATTGGAGGGGGGGGAAGAAGGGGAAGGAACAGACAAAAATGCCCCATGGAATGACAGTAAGCATGTTTAAGGCAATCTATGAAAGTAGTATGACAGATTGATTACACAGAATGAAGTATGGAGTACTAGCAAGAGAGAGAGAGAGAGAGAGAGAGAGAGAGAGAGTAAAGACAATAGAAACAAAGTTATGTAACTAATTATGTAACTAATGTCAGCATAACACAACACGTGTACATAAAAGGAAATGTGACCACCACCCCCACCCCACCCGCCCCCCCCCCCCCCCCTCAAGGAAAAAAAATGCATACGTAATGCATCACTGTTCGCCCAGTGAAAGAGAACATGAATTACCTGTAGTCACGTGAGATACAATGAGAGACAGAGGACATGAATTATCTAGAGTTATGTGAGATACATGTACAATGAGAGACAGACAGAGAACATGAATTATCTATAGTTAAGTGAGATACAATGAGAGACAGAGGACATGAATTATCTATAGTTAAGTGAGATACAATGAGAGACAGAGGACATGAATTACCTATAGTTCAGTGAGATATACAATGAGAGACAGAGAACATGAATTATCTCTAGTTAAGTGAGATACAATGAGAGACAGAGAACATGAATTATCTCTAGTTAAGTGAGATACAATGAGAGACAGAGAACATGAATTATCTCTAGTTAAGTGAGATACAATAAGAGACAGAGAACATGAATTACCTATAGTTAAGTGATATACATGTGCAGTGAGAGACAGACAGAGAACATGAATTATCTGTAGTCAAATGAGATACAATGAGAGACAGACAGACAGATCGGAAAAAAAAAGAACTATAGCACAGAGAAGGCCAAAGAAAGGTCCCATCTAAGCTGTTTGAATATCAGCACAGTGACCAGCTATGGTGGCAGTGCTCAGCGTCCTTGATTCCGGGCTGAGACATCGTGGGTTCGATTCCCATCAGAGCCATTTTTGTTTCTAGGATTTTGGGGACTGTGACCAGCCCAGCTCCAGGCCATAGTTGAGGTGGCTATGGGTTCCACTGGGAAGACTGCAGCTACTCGGTCCACTTTCATCCGCTTACTGAATGCATCTCTCAGACAGCAGGAGTCTGTATCTCTCGGGCCTGGCTGTGACTCCGGGATATGTTATGAAAGTAAACATAAAGTCTAGCCCCGTCGTGCAGTTTCAGACCAGAGTAGGAACTCCCTAGCATCATCATCCTCATCCTCTCATCATCATCATCCTCATCCTCATCCTCATCCTCATCATCATCACCCTCATCCTCATCATCATCCTCATCATCATCATCCTCCTCCTCATCATCATCATCATCATCCTCATCCCCATCCTCATCCTCATCAATCAGCATCATAAAAGTCTCAAATTCTGTGGCCCTTCATGTCTTGCTCTCATGATCACTTCGGTTTCGATTCCCTTTCGGGGGCCGGAATAGCTCAGTTGGTAGAGCGCCGGACTCGTGATCCTGGGGTTGCGGGTTCGAATTTCGGTACAGGGGATTTTTCCCTCGGAGTTAACATTGGTTCTAACTCCATTCCCCACACAGTCCTTCGAACGAGACTATAAACCGAGGTTCCGTGTGTGAACGCACGCACAACATCTTGCACACACGTAAAATCCCATCACCAACTTTCGGAAGAGAAGGCCAGTTTGGCCGTTGGTATGGATGACACGTTACACATAGCATGCACCTTCCCCGAAGATGGAGTATGGCTGCCTTAATGGCGGGATAAAAAACGGTCATACACACAAGACTCCACTGTCTGTCTACAGTGTCCCGGTGAGTTTGTGTCGGGGTCACCGGTATCGGCGAGTCCATGGGGGCTGTCGGTGGACGGACGTGGTGGCGCCGTCCTAGGGAGGGAGACCTCACTCACGCCGGCTCCGCGACTACGCAAGCATTGTCGTCAGTAAGGGGGCTTCGTAAGTGGTGTCCTGCGCGTGGTGGGTCAAAACAGGCGCCACTGAACACCACCCAAGTGACTTGGCAGCAGTGCAGTGTCCCCTCTGGTGGGTTGCCTGTGACGGCTTATCAGTGATTTTTTTCCCCCGTGGATTGTGGCTGCGACGGGACAAGCCAGGGTGTATCTTAGGGTGGCACAGAAAATGAGAAATGAAAATAATGATGGATTAAAGCACGTTGAATACAACACAAATTTGAACATGTCACATGCAAGAGGGCGGTAGGCCTACATATGTATTACAGAGAGAGAGACGGGGGGGGGGGGGGCAGAGAGAGATGATATATATATATATATAGAGAGAGAGAGAGAGAGAGAGAGAGAGAGAGAGAGGATATGAGCCAACAAGAAAGGGGGAATGTGGGGAGGGAGATGAAGATAACAGAAAAGTCACTTTACAAGTATTGACGTAGTGGAACACGCTTACATAATAAAACACGCAACATAAAAACACATGCATCAAACACCACATAAAGCTCAAAGCCTTGTGGAAGGGAGAATAAGTCATGCATGTCTAGTGAATGAGACAGACAGACAGACGGACAGACAAGACAGACAGACGAAGAGACAGGCAGGCAGACAGACAGTCACATTGACTGAGGAAAATAAGTCACTGAAGGGAAAAAAGTGAAGGTAAAAAAATATTCAGTTATATGTACACAGAATTATGAATGTGTGTGTGTGTGTGTGTGTGTGTGTGTGTGTGTGTGTGTGTGTGTGTGTGTGTGCGCGCGCGCGCGTGCGTGCGCGCGTGCGTGCGTGTGCATGTGTTTATTTCAGTTCAGTGGTGTTCTTTAACGTTTCTTCATCATAGACGATATCAGACGATGAACGGTTTTAAAAGCATACAACGAGCAATGATCACGAACACGCACACAGACCCAACATACGATCCAGGATATGAATACTAAAAACTTCATTATAATCTAGCAACTGTGGTCTGAACAATAAGAGCTGCAATATCAGATAATGCATGGATAATACAAAATATGGCTTACAGTGTGATACTTATCAGCATTCAGAGATGTCTCCAGATACCTCCTTATAAAAATTGGACGATCCTGTTTTACAGGAATAATTTAATGGCAGAAACACGCTACATAACGAGAATATTCTGTTTCCTGTATTCAGCCACAACTTGCTAGTTATTTTTGGTGGTACCTTGAGCACATGTGTCATGTCTCGAACTTTTCACAAGAAATTCTCTCCCAAACACGATTTTCCAGAACTAGAATTATTTCTTGTGGTGAAAATTGTGATAGACAGCTTGGAATATTTTTAAACCCCTTCCTCGTTTCTCTCTCTCTCTCTCTCTCTCTCTCTCTCTCTCTCTCTCTCTCTCTCTCTCTCTCTCCCTCTCTCTCTC
>CM065718.1:62560479-62562979 GCA_033310375.1 Conus canariensis | reverse complement strand
TGCTCACAGAAGTCATAATAAAAAAGGAATAATAATTGAAATGCAATGAAACCCTATCTACCAACTCCATTTTCTGTTCTCACATGTGACAGTAAACTCTGTTCTCACATGTGACAGTAAACTCTATTCTCACATGTGACAGTAAACTCTATTCTCACATGTGACAGTAAACTCTATTCTCACATGTGACAGTAAACTCTGTTCTCACGTGTGACAGTAAACTCTGTTCTCACGTGTGACAGTAAACTCTGTTCTCACGTGTGACAGTAAACTCTGTTCTCACATGTGACGGTAAACTCTGTTCTCACATGTGACAGTAAACTATATTCTCACATGTGACAGTAAACTCTGTTCTCACGTGTGACAGTGAACTCTGCTCTCACATCTGACAGTAAACTCTGTTCTCACATGTGACAGTAAACTCTGTTCTCACGTGTGACAGTGAACTCTGCTCTCACATCTGACAGTAAACTCTGTTCTCACATGTGACAGTAAACTCTGTTCTCACGTGTGACAGTAAACTCTGTTCTCACAGTGTGACAGTAAACTCTTTCTCACATGTGACAGTAAACTCTGTTCTCACGTGTGACGTAAACTCTGTTCTCACATGTGACAGTAAACTCTGTTCTCACATGTGACAGTAAACTCTTTCTCACGTGTGACAGTAAACTCTGTTCTCACGTGTGACAGTAAACTCTGTTCTCACGTGTGACAGTAAACGTTACGTGAAGTAAACTCTGTTCTCACTGTGACAGTAAACTCTGTTCTACGTGTGAGTAAACCTGTTCTCACGTGTGACAGTAAACTCTGTTCTCACATGTGACAGTAAACTCTGCTCTCACATGTGACAGTAAACTCTTTCTCACATGTGATTGTAAACCCTGTTCTCACATGTGACAGTAAACTCTCTTCTCACATGTGACAGTAAACTCTGCTCTCACATGTGACAGTAAACTCTGTTCTCACTGATGTGTACAGTGACATAAACTTCTCCTGGGCTTGCTTCACATTGGTAAACTTGTTTGATGGATGTTGCTGGCTTTTTCGCTGGTTAACTGTTGTGTGTTGTGTGTGTTGTTGTTGTTGTTGTTGTTGTTGTTGTTGTTCACATTTTGGACCAGGTCTGGACCAAATGGTAGATCCAGGATCCGTTGCCCATAACTCCAAACGAACGCTGTTTACGACTCCTAATCGCCTAGCAGAAATGACAAACACAGAGCACACGGAACAAGCAAAGAGAAATCACAGCAGAGAGCACACAGAACAGGGGATGATGTCTTCTTGTTTGTTCCCTGTGCTCCGTGTTGTCATTTCTGCTGGGCGATTTGGTGTCGTATGCAGCATTCCTTTGGAATTATGGGCATGTAATTATTTCATCATGGGAGGAAGAGTTACCCTACTTGTTTGTTATTTACAGCTTGAACTAGTTGCTGCAGGGTTGGTTTGTTTTTGTTTTTGTTTTTTATCGAGAGCGCAAGCTCGTTTCACTCAGCTGTTGAAGCGAATTGACACTAACCTAAGACACGTAGCCTAACAATAATACAGACAGACCTACCTTTTTTTTTTTCTTTTTTTTTATTAGCTATGTTCATTCTTACTTTGAAATGACGTATCAATGTAAAGTCTGGCATAACAAGCCGCCTGTTTCGCGCTTATTTTCTAGCATTTTTTTTTTCTGAGAGTGAAGACGCTTCCGACTGTGTTCCAAGCGTACTTAACAAATAATGCATCCAGTATTAGTCGTGACCTTGAGTGATTGTGATTCGTTATCGCTGAAGTTCAGTACGCCATAACGCTAAGAAGTGTGTCTGGTTGTGAAATCAACACAAAGCGAAGTAGTTTGAGACAAAAAAATGTCTGCCATTTTCAGTCTCGCCCAACACGAGACGTAGAAAAAAAAGAAAAATAGATTCTAAGTCTGGGAGTATTGATATAAACCAAGAAACCGGCGGCAGATATAAACCTGTTCGTTTTTTTTTTTGTTCGTTTGAATATGTTTTTACTTACAGTCTCATATCAGAAGCAGGTCGGGTTTGTTTGGGGTTTTTTGTTTGTTTGTTTGTTTGTTTTTTTTGTCCAGAGGACGCATTTATTCCATTTACATGTAAACGAGTGCATTTCGTTTTCAGAAATTCATCCCTGTATTACCTTCAGATGCTTAAATCGCATGCCCATTAACATAGCATACCCAGTGTAATTTTGAAACGGCTAATTTTACATAACAATAATGACATTCATTCATTTTCAGTGCCAAGGTTAAACTTTTTGGGTTCCAGTTGTAAGAAATGACTTGTACATCTTCAGTGCCTCCAGCACTGGTGATCGTAGCTTTGCTGCCAGGAAGCAGGAAGCAAATCCTAGATTTCAAAGGCTTGAAGACGAGGAGGGGGACCTTGGTCACGTGTGTGTGTGTGTGTGTGTGTGTGTGTGTGTGTGTGTGTGTGTGTGTGTGTGTGTGTGGAGCGCATAGCCGTGGGTTCGAACCACTGACGGAGTCGGA
>CM065718.1:62542979-62547979 GCA_033310375.1 Conus canariensis | reverse complement strand
ATTGGAGAGAGAAGGGGGGAGAGAGAGAGCAATTAATGTAGTATGATGTGTTTGTGCTTCTGTATGTATGTGGTGGGGGGTGGGCGGTGGGGGGGAGATTATTTGGGTGTGGGGGTGTGTGGCCATATTAATGAGGTACGATGCGGTGTGTGTGTGTGTGTGTGTGTGTGTGTGTGTGTGTGTGTGAGAGAGAGAAGAGAGAGAGAGAGAGAGAGAGAGAGAGAGAGGAGAGAGAGAGAGAAACCGTATCAATGTGATTTGATGAGAGAGAGAGAGAGAGAGAGAGAGAGAGAGAGGAGAGAGAAGAGAGAGAGAGAGAGAGAGAGCATATATTAATGTAGTATGATGTGTGTGAGGCCATATTGATAGTGTGTGTGTGTGTGTGTGTGTGTGTGTGTGTGTGTGTGTGTGTGTGTGTGTGTGTCCATTTTGATGTGGTATAGCGTGGTGTTTTGTCACAGATGTGTCAGCTCATTGATATTGTGATGTCTGTGTGACCACATTGATGCGGTAGAATGTGGTATCTGTATCAGCACATTGATATGATGTGACGTCATGATTTTCTTTGTCTTTGACCACAGTGATGTCTTATGATGTGGTGTATGTGGCCACACTGATGTGGTATGATGTGTTGTGTGTAGCCACATCAATTGGATAGGATGTGGTGTATAAGTGACCATTCAGCTGTGTTAGGATATGCTCTGTGTTTGTCACATCGACGTGCTATGATGTGGTAGTCGTGGTGTGTGTGTGTGACCACTCTGATATAGTATCTGTGTCACAGTAATGCGCTATGATGTGGTGTATATGTAACCACATTGATGTGGTAGGATGTGGTGTGTGTGTGTGACCACACTGATATTTTAGGGTACAGTGTCTGTGTCACATTAATGTGCTATGATGTGATGTTTATGTGGCTACATTGATGTGGTAGGATGTGGTGTATGTGGCTACATTGATGTGGTATGATGTGGTGTGTATGTGTGACCACATTGATGTAGTATGGTGGGTGTGTATGTGGTGACCACATTGATGTGGTTTTATGTATGTGTCACTACATCGATGTGGTGTCTATGTGGTGACCACATTGATGTGACATGATGTGGTGTTTGTGTCATCACATTGATGTGGTGTGTATGTGTGTTACCACATTGATGTGGTATGATGTGTGTGACCACATTGATGCGGTGTGTATGTGGTGACCACATTGATGTGGTGTGTATGTGGTGACCACATTGATGTGGTATGATGTGTGTGACCACACGGATGTGGTATGATGTGTGTGACCACACTGATGTGGTATGATGTATGTGACCACATTGATGTGGTGTGTATGTGGTGACCACATTGATGTGGTATGATGTGTGTGACCACACTGATGTGGTATGATGTGTGTGTCCAGGTGTGTCACCACCCCCAGTGCACGGAGGACAATCACCACCTCCCCCTCCTACTGTGCCGGCAGTGTGACCTTGACATTCACCGCCAGCCGCTCTATGCCGGCCACCTGGTGCTAGACAGCCCCAACAAACGATCCAGTGAGTGATGTGTGATGATGATGATGGTGATGATGATGGATGGTGATGATGATGGTGATGATGAGATGTGATGATGGTGGTGATGGTGATGGTGATGGTGATGATGATGGTGATGATGTGATGATGATGGTGATGAGATGGTGATGATGATGAGATGGTGATGATGGTGATGTGATGATGATGATGATGTGATGATGATGATGGTGATGATGATAGTGATGATGGTGATGGTGATGATGATGATGGTGAAGGTGATGATGGTGTTGATGATGATGATGATGATGGTGATGATAGTGATGGTGATGATGGTGGTGATGATGATGATGATGTGATGGTGGTGATGATGGTGGTGGTGATGGTGGTGATGATGATGTGATAGTGGTGAGATGGTGGTGGGTGATGATGATGATGATGGTGGTGATGATGATGGTGGTGGTGGTGATGATGATGGTGATGATGATGATGTGATGATGTTGATGATGATGTGAGATGGTGATAGTGATGATGGTGATGATGGTGATGATGATGGTGATGATGATGGTGATAGTGATGATGGTGATGATGATGGTGATGATGATGATGATGATGGTGATGGTGATGATGATGATGATGATGGTGATGATGATGATGGTGATGATGATGATGATGGTGGTGATGATGGTGATGGTGATGATGATGATGGTGATGATAATGGTGATGATGATGGTGATGATGGTGATGGTGATGATGATGATGGTGATGATGATGGTGATGATGATGATGATGATGGTGATGATGATGATGATGATGATGATGATGGTGATGATGATGATGCTGATGCTGATGATGATGGTGATGATGATGATGATGATGATGGTGATGATGATGATGCTGATCTGATGATGATGGTGATGATGATGATGGTGATGATGATGATGGTGATGGTGGTGATGATGATGATGATGATGAAGATGATGATGATGATGATGACGATGTTGTTGTTGATGATATCAACAATGAAAATAGCAACAGGAACCAGCCAGAAAAGGGTACAGTAAGGCTAGCTGTGTTATTCGTACTGGAACTGAAATAACTCAGATACCTTTAGGAATCTCACCCCACCCCAACCCCTACTCCCACCCCTCCCCTCCCTCCACCCTTCCTCCCCACTTCTTCTCCCCCTTCCCCCTCCCCCCATCCCCTTCACCACCGCACCCCTTAAGCTGCGTTGAAACTAGTTCACCCACCACCTAGACCACATAGCTTTCCGCACAACACCATCACAACAATCTGGAGCGACTGCAATATACAATAACCAACCTTGGGGCGTAGATAAAGGAAAGGACATTTCTTCAACACCTTCACACTGGCAAAGACATTTCACCTATGTCCATCAGTATACCACACAGAGGAGCGAACTGCTTGTCAATCGATCACATAGTTTCAATTACATGGAATACCTCCAGAGTTTTTTTTTGTGTGGACGGTAGAGTTGGGGAGGGGGTGGGTGGGAGTGGGTGGGGGGGGGAGAGAAGGGTTAGCTGACATCACATGCTATTTCCGAGAGTCCTCATCCCCTCCCTCTCTCCGTCCCCCTCCATGTCCAAGGTATGAGGGTTGGGAGGGGCGCGGGGGTGTGGGGGTGTGGAGGGGGGTTGGGTGGTTATAAAAAAAAAAAGCGATGTGGGTGCACCTCAGTTTAGTGCTGAAATTTTCACCTGTATCCATGCTTCTGTGATATTTGTACACGCCGTGTGGAAGGTAGGACGATCTGTAAGGGATCAAAATATACGGGGGGCGGGGGGGCGGGAGGGGGGGAGGTGAGGGAGCGAGGGAGGGAGAGAGAGAGAGAGCGAGAGACAGACAGACAGGCAGGCAGGCAGGCAGACGGACGGACGGACAGGGAGAGACAGAAATACAGATTCAGACACAGAGAGAGACAAAAAATAGAGAGACAGACAGACAGAGAGAGAGAGGGGAGAGAGAGAGTGAGAGAGGCAGAGGGACAGACAGAGACAGAGGCAAACAAAGACACACAGACAGAAAGAGGGAGAGGCAGAATAATAGATATACAGAGACATGCAAACGGAGAGAGGCAGTTTGACACACAGACAAATAATGGGGCGGGAAAGAGTGGAGGCGAGGGAGAGAGAGGGGGGGGGAGGGATAGGGGGCAGACAGGCAGAGACAAAGAGACAGAGGTACTGTGAGAGAGAGAGAGGGAGGAGAGAGAGAGAGAGAGAGAGAGAGAGAGAGAGAGAGAGAGAGAGAGAGAGAGAATGATAGAGAGACAACAGACAGCCAGGTAGGCGGGCAGAAAGACAGAGAAAGATACAGACACACAGAAAGAGTGGCACAGCGAGAGAGACAGAGAAAGAGACAGACAGACAGACGGACGGACGGACAAGCGGGCAGACAGCCAGAGAGAGAGAGAGAGAGAGAGAGAAGAGAGAGAGAGAGAGAGAGAGAGAGAAAGTCAGAGACAGACGGAGAAACAGAGACACAGAAATGGGGGAGATGGGAGTGGGAGGCGAGAGAGGGGGGTGGGGGGGGATGGTGAGGAAACTTATAACACTGCAATGGTACATAAAGGACAGGAGATCTATCTCATTTTCTCCGGAAAACTCTTTTGTATTTTTCCTTTAAATTCTATTTCTCGTCACGACTCGGGTTGAAAAAAAAAAAACACAAAAAAAAAACCCGGCTACAGTGCTAGCGATTTTGAACCAACCAAATCCCTGTACCAAACCAGATCATCATCGATAGTATTTTCTTCTTTTTTTTCTTTTTTTACTCCTTTCAACGATGATTTTTGTTTTTGTTTATTGACAAATACAAAAGTGTTGGTGAAAAGAAAAAGTGTGTGTGTGTGTGTGTGTGTGGGGGGGGGGCGGGAGGGGGGAGGGAGGGTGCGTGTGTGTGTGTGTGTGTGTGTGTGTGTGTGTGTGTGTGTGTGTGTGTGTGTGTTTATGCGTGCGTATGTGCGTGCGTGTGTGTGTGTGTGTGCGCGCGTGCGTTGTGTGTGCACGCATGCGTGTGTGCATGCATGTATGTGTTGTGCGTGCATATGCGTGTGTGTGTGTAAGTGTGTGTGCGTGTAAGTGCGTGTGTGTAATGTTGTTGTGTGTGTGTGTGGTGTGGGTGGGTGTGGGGTGTGTGCACGCGCGCGCGACCGTGTATGGAGCGCGCGAGTGCGCGCGAGCGTGTGCGTCTTTCTGTTCGTCTGTTTGCGCGTTATTTGACCTTTACCGTATGTCATTGGGAATGAATGATTCAAAGTCGTGATCTTCACTTCAGTATCTGAGTCTGTTTTTAAGCTTTCTCCACAAAATCGCATGACTTTGTCAATAAAGTATAGCGACGCATCCGACAACAAACAAAAAAAAAAAAAAAAAAAAGGTTTGTTTCCGTCAACAAACAAAATTGTAAACAATAAAAGAAAACCACGGCAAGGTTTTATTCCTTCATAAATGTATGGTACCC
>CM065718.1:62532979-62540479 GCA_033310375.1 Conus canariensis | reverse complement strand
TGATGTTTGTTAAATAAATGTTAGCGAACCGCCCAGAGAACGTGGACAAACGAGTCACAAGACGAAACACGACGCGTTTCGACCTCTTAGGTCTTCATCAGGTGAGACATTAACGAATAAAACAATGAAAATTCACTTAGCTTTGATCGCTTCAGATCAAAGCTAAGTGAATTTTCATTCTTCCTTGCGCTGAACCCTGCGAAGTGATCTGAAGCGATCAAAGCTAAGTGAATTTTCATTGTTTTATTCGTTAATGTCTCACCTGATGAAGACCTAAGAGGTCGAAACGCGTTGTGTTTCGTCTTGTGACTCGTTTGTCCACGTTCTCTGGGCGGTTCGCTAACATTTATTTAAGATTTGTTTAGATTTCCGCCTGCAGTCCTCTCGCTTTGCAACTAGATGATGTTTGGTCAATTGTGACTATAACGAGATCTTGAAATGTCAAACATTAGGTGTTGGATTACTGCGAGGGTAAATTACAACAGAAACAGAATCCTGTTCTTTCTTTCTGAAATGGTGCTCGCAAGAATTTTGTACTAAACTGTATCGTCCGTACAATAATTACTGCGAGGGTAAATTACATCAGAAACAGAATCCTGTTCTTTCTTTCTGAAATGGTGCTCACAAGAATTTTGTTCTAAACTGTATCGTCCGTACAATAATGAAATGTTTACATGCATGACCCGTTCGTTTTGCATCCAGTATTGCGAGTCTGTCGACTATACTATTAAAACGGATTCCATAATGTTAATTCACCCAACAGAAGATAGTACTGCTACGTTTCAAAAAAGTGAAATGCATTAGATGACTGATGTCAACGATGAGATCTTGGCACACTCTAGAATTTGATTTGAATCAACACAGAGGAGTATCCAATACAGATGATGGGGGGTATCAAGAAAATCATAGAGAGCTGACCAGACTTGCAGTGAACTGGACGATGTCGAGAGATGTTTTTGTTCAGTATTGATATGTTCTCTCTCTCTCTCTCTCTCTCTCTCTCTCTCTCTCTCTCTCTCTCTCTCTCTCTCTTCCAACTCAGTGGAAGTTTCTGAATTACGATGTCGAGAACTTACATAGTAAGATACAGGATGTTTTTGTCATGAATTATGTAAATGCATTTGATTTTGTTACTCTCACTGAAACCTTCCTCGACTTGTCATTTGACTATAGCAATCTATTCACTGATTATCTGAAGTTTCCCGTACCAGCCAAAAAACTATCAGTTTCACTGATTATCTGAAGTTTCCCGTACCAGCCAAAAAACTATCAGTTCATGGAAGGAAGTCAGGAGGTGTGTTGCTGTTAATAAGGAAGAGTCTGCATAACAAGGTTAAAGAAACAAAGCTTAGTTGTGACAATGCTGTTGCAGTAAAAATAGATAAAGTATATTTAACACTGATAAAGATGTAGTCTTGGTTGCTTGCTATGTGGTCCCAGAAGGAGGCCCGATATACAATGATAAATTGATCAAAGATGGTGTCCTAATAAAGCAAGAAGCCTTACTGCAAAAGGTTGAAAAAAAATGGATACACTTTATTTTATGGTTATGGGAGATTTTAATGCCAAAACAGGTTACAAACAAGCTGAAAATGAAATTATGACAAACTATGTGAGCTGTATGGAGAATGTCAATGTGGATGACGACAATTATACACGTTGCTCTAAAGATTCAGTTATCAACAATTTTGGTAAAACATTGTTCGATTTCTGTATCATGTTCGACTTGAGTATTTTAAATGGATTTTGTGATGGTGATAGTGAGGTGAGTATACTTTTGTGTCTCCAAACGGATGTAGTGTGATCGATTACGTTCTGGTTCACAATGGCTTGTTGTCAAACTTTGATTTACACATTGGTGACTGCATTTATTCATGGCACTTACCAGTTGAAACAATATGGAGAAATGATTGTTGTAAATCAGAGAAGAGGTATTCACCAGAACAATGTGAAGAAAAAATTGTCTGGGCTGATGAATGTGCTGGTATATTCAGAAATGAACTTGAATGTGATGAATTTCTAGACAGCATGCAGAAAGCCCGCCAATTATTACAAATTAATGTGAATGAGAGTCTAGATACAAATTTGTCCGTGCTTTGTGCGGAGCTGCAGCTTGTATGGTTCGAGTTATTTGTAGAGGTAGCAGAACATACGATGACTGGTTTGATAATGAGTGCAAACGAAAGAAACAGGAAGTTAGAAGGTTATTAAAAAGATTTCAGAGATGCAAAACAGCCGAGGACAAAAGTAAGAAAAGAGAACAATACTCTGTATCACGTAAAGAGTATGTTACGTTAAGGAAAATAAAGGAACTGGAGTTTGTTTGTTTTTTAAGTAGGTTAAAGAAACTAAAAAAATTCAGTCAATGACTCTAAAATGTTCTGGTCTGTGGTAAGATCTGTAAATAAAAAGAGTTTTATGTCTAACGAAATCTAAGTTCAACAATGGCATGACCATTTTGGGGGCGTTTTTCATAGTTCTGATAATAGAATTAAGAAAGAAGAGGCCGGTGTGGTAGAAGAGAATGAAATTGAGCCATTATTTAATCCTCTTATATCCAGTGAAGAAGTCGTTGCTGGTATTAAACATTTAAAATTAGGAAAGAGTGCAGGTGGTATTAAACATTTAAAATTAGGAAAGAGTGCAGGACCAGATAGAATCATAGCAGAAATGTTGAAGAATGCAAACACAACTGTAATCGATTTCCTTGTTCATTTATTCGCCCAACTTTTTGATAATGGTATCTTTCCATCAGAGTGGGCTTAATCTATTATTATACCAATTTATTAAAAAAAAAAGGAGACGTGAACAATCCCGACAACTATCTGGAGTATCACTTACCAGCATTTTAAGTTAAATCTACACTTACATGCTAAATACAAGATTAACTGAATGGGTTGAAACTGAAGAAAAAAATAGTGGAAGAACAAGCAGGTTTTAAAACCAGTTACAGCACCATAGACCATATATTTACACTATATTCTTTGATTCAAAAACATCTACTCTGTAAGTCGAAGCTCTGCATTGCATTTGTAGATTTCAAGAAGGCCTTTTGCTCGGTAAATCGGAATGCTCTGTGGAATGTACTCCGTAAAAGTGGTGTTCATAGTAAATTGTACATGGCTATTAGAGGTATCTACAACTCAGTGCTTGCATGTGTGCGTGTGAAGAGTAAGTATTCAGATTATTTTGATTGTCCAAATGGAGTAAAACAAGGATGCTTGTTGAGTCCACATTTGTTTTCTTTTTTTATAAGCGAACTGGCGGTGGAATTGTCCCGCAAAGGAAGACATGGTATCCAGATAATACCTGGAGCAGTTGAATTAGTTTTTATTACTGTATGCTGACGATGTTGTTCTTCTGTCCGGAACAGTTGTAGGTTTGCAAAATCAACTAAATGTATTGAAAGAAGAAGCGGATCGCTTAGGTTTATCAGTTAACTTGGATAAGACGAATATAGTGGTCTTTAGAAAGGGTGGCCACCTATCAGTGCATGAAAAATGGTCTTATGGAAATGCAGATGTACAACTAGTTAATTCATATAAATATCTAGGAATATTTCCAACAAAATTAACTTTCCGTTACGCATGGGAAGAATCTCTAAGGAAAGGGAAAATAGGTACTACTGAAATTCTGAAATCCCTGAGAAAATTGAATTGTACTGGCTGTGGTATATTTTGGAAAATGTTTGATACACAGGTAAAACCTCTTCTTACATATGCAGCTGAAATTTGGGGCTTACATGAACATTTGCAGACGGAAAAAGTGCTTACGTATGCTATGAAGCGTTTCCTTCAAGTACCTATTCATTCATCCAACACCGTTTTATATGGAGAGATGGACAGATACCCTTTGTATTTAAGTACGTTTGTGAAATCTATTAAGTACTGGTTGAAGATATTGAAGCTACCCCAGTCCCGTTTGAGCAGGCAAGCCTATGATATGACGCTTTTAAAAGTGGAAAAAGGTAAAGAAAACTGGGCTCATAAAGTAAATAAAGTCCTTTCAGAACAGGGTTTTGGAATAGTGCGGATGACCCAGGAAGTAGGAAATGAGCAACAGTTCATTGCGAAATTTAAAGACAGGCTTATTTGTTCTTTTAAACAGAATTGGCACTCAGATACGGAAAGTAAAGAAAAATATCGCTGTTTTTTCTCATTTAAAAATGTGTTTCATTCTGAAAAGTTTCTCAATGTCATAACAGATAAATGGCAAAGAATAAATTACGCAAGATTCAGGTTGAGAACTTTAGGTTTTAATGCGAACAAAAGAAGGTTTGAATGTGAAACCTC
Organism: Conus canariensis; assembly: GCA_033310375.1. Taxonomy (NCBI): domain Eukaryota; kingdom Metazoa; phylum Mollusca; class Gastropoda; order Neogastropoda; family Conidae; genus Conus; species Conus canariensis. The sequence continues at coordinate 62,536,187 of CM065718.1, read as the reverse complement.
CACAGAATCTCCTTGTCCTGCATATAGACACATTACTGACGACGGAGAACACTTTCTGTTCCACTGTACTGCTTATAATGAAGTGCGGACAAACTGTTCATTTTTCCAGTTAGATATAACGAAAAGACAAAATGTCGCTGCCGTGTTATCATCAGATGATGAACTTGTAATCAAATCAGTTGCGAAATTCATCGCAGAAGCATTGAAAATTAGACAGATGACGGATAGTGAAATTTAAGATAATGCATTATAAGAGATATGTAAATGAATAATATCATTCATCACATGTTGAAAGACATCATTAAGATACAATGTCATCATTTGATTGAGTGGATGGTCGAGTCAGTCTTACGATTTTTCTTTTCTTTAAACCTTACTCCTGTGCGTAAGGACATAAGGAAATGTTACGAATTTATTTGTTTTTGTTAACCTTTGATTTGATACACACTGGGAGTGAATGCGTACTATTTGTTTTGTTGGAAAGGAAGAGGGAAATGTTATTGTTCTGTTACCCCCTCCCCCGTTGTCAAAACACCTCTTTGGTAATGACAATATAATATCAGTGTCAAATTCTCTCTCTCTCTCTCTCTCTCTCTCTCTCTCTCTCTCTCTCTCTCTCTCTCTCTCTCTCTCTCTCTCTCTCTTAGAACCTGTCTTGTCTTTTCCCACAGATGTACATCAAAACATCATGCCGTCTTCCGTCTCTTTATTTCAGACACCGTTCCCCGAGTGAAGTAGAGCGGAAACTCAAACGAAAGAAAGCTGTTAAAAAGAGGAGTTTCTCCAAAAATGTAAGTCCTGTACTGGTGTGTGTGTGTATGTGTGTGTGTGTGTGTGTGTGTGTGTGTGTGTGTGTGTGTGTGTGTGTGTGTGTGTGTGTGTGTGTGTGTGAGACAGAGAGAGAGAGAGAAGAGGAGAGAAGGGGAGACAGACAGACAGACAGACAGACAGAAGAGATTCGGATTGTTTCATTTTAATGTGGGCCTTTGCCACTTATGAGGAGGTGAGTAAACATAACATATCGTCTGAAACAAATACTCATGACTCTTAAGCATCCCAAACACAAATAACTCAGAACATCAAGAGGTAGCTGTTTCTCTAAAGTCAAATGCTTTTCACACACACACACAACACACACACACACCACAACACCACACACACACACACACACACACACACACATACACACACACACACACACAACACACAAGGAAAATTTTTGAACAACTTCTAGTGAGTTTGACGGCATCAATGTGGTCCAAAATCTGTGTATAAAATTCAAGATTTGAGAGAGAGAGAGAGAGAGAGAGAGAGAGAGAGAGGAGAGAGAGAGAGAGAGAGAGAGAGAGAGAGAGAGGAGAGAGGGGTGAAGTGAGGTGGGGGTAGGAATTATCAGTCTGATTAGGTTATGAATTATGGGCTTGTCTGTTTGTTTGTTCTGTTTGTTTGTTTGTTTGTTTATGTTTTCATATTGCTTTCCTAACTTTGTTCCCTCAGTCTTTTTGGTCTTCTTCCCTTTTAACTCTGTCTTTTGTTTTTACTGTTGTCGTTGTTGTTACTGTCGAGAAAAAGAAGTTGTCTTTTCGCCAGTTCCGTTGGTTTGGGATTGTCTGGGGGGCAGGAATAGCTCAGTGGTAGAGCGCCGGACTCGTAATCTTGGTAATCCTGTGTTGCGGGTTCGAATCTCCGCCGGCCCGTTTCGGTACGGGAGGATTTTTTCCCCCGAAGTTGATATTTGTTCTGACTCCATTCCCCATACAGTCCTTCGAATGAGACTATAAACCGAGGTTCCGTGTGTGAACGCACGCATGACATCTTGCACACACGTAAAATCCCATCACCAACTTTCGGAAGAGAAGGCCAGTTTGGCCGTTGTATGGATGACACGTTACACATTGCATGCACCCTGCGTGAGAAATGGAAAGAATGAAGGAAGTAAGGAAATTGAGTGAACATATTGGACGATACTGACTGGATGACACGGGAAACGACTGAATGAAGCGCCAGCTGGCAGCTCTTCAGTCGGCACTACCCAGGTGGGCAACCCGTTGTGTAAACGAGTGTGGATTGTAAAGCGCTTAGAGCTTGGTCTCTAGTCGAGGATAGGCGATTACGCAAAATCTACTGAACTGATTTAAAAGAGACTGTGGAAAGATGGGGCCTCGCTCATGAAGACACACATGAAAATATTGAGTTGATCTAGGTGCGGATCTCGACCAAAACCGTAGATCCGGGATCGTTCAGGGAGATAACTCGTACGTACATGGGCATTAACCACTTTAGTCCATACTTCCCCTGTGTGTTGTTACTTCCCCTGAATGAAAAAAAAAGGATTTAGGCTTAGTTCACACAGCTGATGAAATGAGTACCAACTTTCCTCTCAACACAAACATTATGAAGTTGTTATGATAAGTTTCATTTGCCACATACTTTTCTATTTTCATAGAATACTGACACTTTTCAGAGACACGAACCGTTGATATTTCGTGTTTTCGCATGCTCTGAGAAAAGACAAGGGGAAGAACTCCTTCATTCTGTATGATCAGTAACTTCTCTTTGTGTGATATCGGCTTGTAACCATTTATGAACTGATTCTGAGGGTGGATCCAAGATTGGCGAAGGTCCAGTTGTTGCTGTTTGGTTGTTTGTTTGTTAGTGTTGTTGTTTTTTCTTTTTTGGTCCAATTTCTTTCTTTCCTTCCGTTCTTACTTCCTTAATTCCTTCCTTCCTTCCTCCCTTTCTTTCGTTTTCTTTCCTTATTTCTTGCTTCCTTTCTACCTTCTTTCCTTTCTTCTTTCCATTCTTTCTTCTGCCCTTATTCTTTCCACCATTCTTGTTTATCTCCACTCCGATCTCCTTTCATTCCTTCATTTTTTTCTGTCATTCCTTTCCCTCTGTCTTCCTCTTTTTTTTCTCCATTCATTTCCTCCTTTCTTCCTACCTGTCTTTCCTATCTTCCTTTCTTCCTTTTTTCCCGCTTTCTTTTCCGCATTAATCAATTTATTCATTCATCCCCCCCCCCCACCTTCTCCCCTCCCCTTCCCCTCTCCCTGTCTTCCACCCCCCAGGACATCCCGAAAAGTCGTTCCCAGCGTACCCTGGAGGCGGCCCTAGAGCAGATCGCCCATCCGGAGGGCCCGGACCTCATGGCCAACCTGGAGGGAGAGGGCGAAGGGCCCGAGGGTTCCGATCCCAACGCTGCCGACCT
>CM065718.1:62517979-62522979 GCA_033310375.1 Conus canariensis | reverse complement strand
TTGGTCCATAACAAGGTGAAACTGTATAGTCAGTCGTCCCCCTTGAAGTCAGGGTCATTTCGTTGACCAACAGATAGTCAGCAAGGGAGAAGTCAGTTACTACAGAGACAGAATGACTGGGCGGAGGGATGGGGTGGGAAGAGGGAAAGACGTAGGGGAGAAGAGCGGCAGACAGACAGACAAACAAACAAACAGACAGACAGACAGACAGACAGACTGAGAAAGAGGGGGGGGGGGGGCAAGGACCGAGACACGGTGGTATTCAGTGAAGCCCGTTGGTCAGTTAGAAGGCGAAATTGCACACTCATTCCCAATGAAGTCAGGTCCGAAAGACGGTCAGCAACTGACTGGACGCTACTGAGAGCGAGCGAGAGAGAGAGAGAGAGAGAGAGAGAGAGAGAGAGAGAGAGAGACACGGAGAGAAAGGGGGGGGAGAGAGAGAGGTGGGGGTGATAGAGAGGGAGAGAAGAGAGGAGGGAGAGAGAGAGAGAGAGAAACGGAGAGCGAGCGAGCGAGAGAGAGAAAGAGAGAGAGAGAGAGACGGGGAAAGAGAGAGGGACAGAGAAAGAGAGAGAAACGGGTAAAGAGAGAGAAAGAGATATATAGAGAGAGAAAGAGAGTCTGATTGATTGATTGATTCATTCATTCATTCATCAATAGATAGATAGGTCAATCGATTGATTAATAAGCATTATTTCCAAGGGTAAGAGTTGAGCAAACATGTGCTTTTTTCTTTTAATCTGCCCATGCCCCGCTAAGGGACTAACTAAACACAATTAGCAAGACTAAAACTTACTAAACGTTTATCAACAAAGTTACGTATCTTCAAAAAAAAAAATGTGGATGAGTTGTTTCTCCATCAACAGAGAGACAGACAGACAGACAGACAGACAGACAGACAGACAAAGACAGAGAGAGAAAGAGTTCGTGCAGACACGATTCTGCTCCTCTTCTGTGTGGCAATTCATCTCCTCCCCCCCCCCCCCCCCTCCCTCCTTTCCCCTACCTTCCTCCACCCGTTTCATCTCCTCCCCCCTTCCCCCATCTTTTACCGTCACCCCCATCCCCACCCCTCAGCCTACTATCTGTAACATGCCACTTAGCTACCACCCCACCCCACCCAACCCCCACCCTTACCTCCCCTCTCCTCCCCCACACCCTTCCCCCCCCCCCCCACCCAACTGACGTCACACTCCAGGCAAAGCCAATCAAATGCACCCGTTCCTCGCCCGGGCCGACCTCGGCGATGACGTCATGTCTTTGGCTTTTGCTCTGTGAGCGAGACGTTTGACGTCATCGGCGAGCTAGGCGTAGGCCAATCTACAAGTCATCGTGCCGTTAATTGCTCTGCTCACCAGCGCCGAAGGTCTGTCGTGTCGTGTCAATCTAAAAAGAAAAAAAAGAAGAAGAAAAAGAAAAACGAAAAAAAAAAAAAATTAAAGAAAAGAAAAGGAGAGAGTGAGAGAAAAGAAAAAAAAAAAGAAACAGAAAAGAAAAGGAAAAGAAAGAAAGAAAGAAAACTACACACGCGTGACATCCATTCTTTTTGTTTGTTTTGTGGTTATCCTGCAAGCTAGTGCCCAGAGGTCTGCGACTCCTGCCGGATCACTATAGCAGTCGAGGAAAGGAAGAGTTGACCGATTGTGGGCTTACATCGCGTCACACACACGCACATACACAAACGCACGCACGCGCGCGCGCGCGAAACACACACACACACACATACGCGCGCGCGCGCGCGCGCGCGCGCACGCACACACACACACACACACACACACACACACACACCACACGCGCACGCGCGCGCGCGCGCACGCACCACACACACACACACACACTCACACACACATACGTACACATACACGCACATACGTACACACACACGCACACATGCACGCACGCATGCATGCACGCATCCACGGACGCGCGAGCGCGCACGCACACACACACACACACACGCACACACGCGCGCGCGCGCGCGCGCGCGCGCACACACACACACAGCACGCACGCATGCACGCACGCACACACACACAACACACGCACGGACGCACGCACGCATGCACGCACGCACGCACACACATACACACACACACACACACACGCGCGCGCGCGCGCGCGCGCCACGCACACAGAGAGAGAGAGAGAGAGAGAGAGAGATTGAGAGAGTCATTTACCGGCTATTGCCATTTTCAAAAAATAGTACTGCAGACCACTTCAGCTGTTCATCTTTACATCCTCCTGTGATCTACCCAGCTTCCTCCTGCACACTGTTCAACTCTTTCCTCCCCCCCCCCCCCTCCCTTCCTCCCCCTTCATCCTCCTCCCCGCCCCCGTCCTCTTCCCGTCTCTTCCCACCCCCCCTTCCTCTCCCCCCTCATCCTCCCCTACCCGCCCCCTTCCTCTTTCCGTCTCTTCCCCACCCCCATCCTCTCCCCTCATCCTCCTCCTCCTCCCCGCCCCCTTCCTCTTCCCGTCTCTTTCCCCCCCCCCCCCCCCCCCGTTCCTTCTCCCTCATCCTCCTCCCCGCCCCCCTTTCCCTTCCCGTCTCTTCCCCACCCTCACCACCTAGTTTTCTTTTTTTTCTTTTTTCTTTTTTGTTAAACCTTTTATGGAAATCATTTCGTTAATTCGATTGTCTTCAATCATGTGGCGAGACATTAAACAAGATTTGTCCTTCCTTCATTTTGAAGTCGTTTATGATGTATTCAACTGTTTCCTCGTTTACAAGCCCTGAAGATGGTCTATGACCGAAACGTTGTTGATATTTGTTCTGTTTTCCTTCTTTTTTTCTGTTTTAAAATCTTCTGAGGAGAATCCTCAAAGACATTTATTATTGTTCCCTCGTTTGTTTCCCCTTCGTCAACTATTTCAATCACGCAGGTCTTCCATCTTTACATACGGTATCTGAAAGACCATGATCTAAAATATCATCAGATTGTCATCATTATGTTAACATCAGCTTACGTCATCACTGTTGTTTCCCATTCATTAGCTTACCTTACAACAGACGAATTTTGACGGCGTCTCCTACCAATCGCAACGAACTTCACAAACTTCGGCGAATCATGAAGCGCGACACATATATCAATATTCATACATAAAAGTGACAAAGCCAAAACAAAAATTAACCAATTCAGTTTCAGGTTCAGCTTCCTTATGTTTTGTAAAACATCCCCACCACGTTTTCACAGAAATGAGGCAATTCTTTTCTTGAAGGGCTAAAGATCGAAAAGAAAATCTCAACTTCGGAAGATGTAGCATTTCGTAAAAGGATTTTGATTTATCTGTGATAGATTTATAGAAATAGAGAGGGATATTCTGTAAACTCAGGTAGCACTTTATAGCTGAAATTCAGACGACTGTTGGACTGTGACTGAAGTCCTCGCTCTCCCCGTGTGCCTGCCTGACTTCAAAATGAAACTGGGCGCCATTGTTTTATTTCAAGATTCAGGTTCTTATTCCTCCGTGCGCAGCTGCCTTTCATAATGGGGTCAACGTGAAACAAAGCGAGCTGCACAAGCATACAAATAGAGAGAGAGAGAGAGAGAGAGAGAGAAAGAGAGAGAGAGAGAGAGAGAGAGAGAGAGAGAGAGAGAGAGAGAGAGAGTTAGTTGCACAATGAAGTAAAATCTGTTCAGTTCTCTATTTTGCATTTCATATGCAAGTGGTTTCCTGGCAATATTTTGTTGATGAATAATCCAAACATAATCTGAGCACTAGACTTTTGATAAATCTTCTTGAACCTTGTGCTTTTGAGTTTTAGATGAATTTGTGTCACAACAGAAATTAAACTAATGTGAATGTGTCGCCGCCCTCTCCCTCTCCCCCCTCCTCCCCACTCCCCCCCCCCCCCCCCCCCCCCCCACCTCCTCACCCCCAACTCCCGCATCCTGCAATCTTGCAAATGTCCCTTCGTGATCCCAAACACGCAGTTCAGCTCAATGTGAAATATTTCTTGCTCTCTGTTTCGCAAGATGATCAACATGTTTATGATGAGCAATCCCGTAACAAGAAGGAATCCAACAAACAAACAAGCAAACAAACAAACAAACAAAATCGATGTTCGTTTCTTTCATTTGAATGCAACGTATTAGACGTCTTATTTCTAAACATGATATTAGATTCATGAAATGCTGAGAGAGAGAGAGAGAGAGAGAGAGAGAGAGAGAGAGAGAGAGAGAGAGAGAGAGAGAGGCACGCTGTGAGAGAGAGACAGACAGAGAGACAGACAGAAGCACGCTATTCCTTCTTCTTTTTCTTCCTGCTTCCCCTTTTCCTGTCTTTCCTTGCTTTCGTTTCTATCTTCATTTGCTTTTTCCTGTGTCTCCATTCCCGAGCGTAGCTGAGGAATGTTTGACAGGTGATCGACTCCACACACACTACGCCCACCCCCGCTTCAAGCGGAAGTGGGTTGACGTCAAGAAACCGAAACGTCACCGGAAATCCAGAGTATTGTATTTTGTAGGTCAGATTGTCTCTGGAAACCAAACGGGAGCATCGTTCCCATTTCTCCATCTCCCCCCCCCCCCCCCTCCTCTCCCTCCTCTCTCCCCCCCCTCCTCTCCTCTCCTCTCTCCTATTACTAGAAACATCTCTTCTCACTCTCTCTCTCTCTCTCTCTCTCTCTCTCTCTCTCTCTCTCTCTCTCTCTCTCTCTCTCTCTTCCAATATTACTAGAACATATCTTCTCCTCTCTCTCTCTCCTTCTCTCTCTCTCTCTCTCTTCCTTCCCTCTCTCTCCTCTCATCTCTCTCTCTCTCTCTCTTCCATCTCATCTCTCTCTCCTCTCTCTCTCTCTCTCTCTCTCTATCCAATTCTAACATCTCTCTCCTCTCTCTCTCTCTTCCTCTCTCTCATCATCTCCTCTCTCTCTTCTCTCTCTCTCTCTCTCCATTCTACTCTCTCTCTCTCTTCTCTCTCTCTCTCTCTCTCTCTCTTCTCTCTCTCTCTCTCTCACTCTCTCCTCTCTCTCTCTCTCTCTCTCTCTCTCTCTCTCA
>CM065718.1:62495479-62505479 GCA_033310375.1 Conus canariensis | reverse complement strand
GTGTGTGTGTGTGTGTGTGTGTTTATGCTTTTGTGTGGTGTGTATGCCTGTGTGTGTGTCTTTGTGTGTGTGTGTGTGTGTGTGTGTGTGTGTGTGTGTGTGTGTGTGTGTGTGTGTGTGCTTGTGTGTGTGTGTGGATGTGTATATGTCTGTATGTGTGTGTGTGTGTGTGTGTGTGTGTGTGTGTGTGTGTGTGTGTTGTGTGTGTGCGCGCGCGCGCGCGCGCGCGCGCGCGCGCGTATGTGTGTATTAGTGTGTGTGGAGTTGTGCTGATGAGCAGTGGAGTGGGGTTCTGTTGGTGGCGGTGGTGGTGGTGGACGTGATGGTGTTGTGGTTGTTAGCTGTGTTAATCCACTTTTCTCCTGTTGCCGTGGTTAATGTGTGTGCTCGGTGTTTGACTTTCATGCAATGACCCACTGCTTGAGGCAGTGAGACAGGACGAAGAAAAGTGAAAAGAAAAGAAAGAAGACACATCTGAAGGTGCAGGTGGGACCCGTAGAAATACTGTCGTCAACTGCCGAACAAACCAGCTGGGAGCAATCCTGCACCACCCTTGGTAGTCTGCGCTGCGTTCACACAGGGTGCAGGCACGCACAGGGCATTCCATTAACACGTCAAGGGACATAATTGATCCACGGCAGATGCTATTATGTAATGGCCACCAGACGCGACACGACAGACCCTCCTAGGGAGCGGTCCCATGGGTGCACCAGCCCATATTTCATGACCACAGAGCCCGCCGGCGAAAACAAAAACGCCACCGTCAAGCAACTGCCGTTTGCATCCCGCAGCCTCACTCGTTGCTGTTCAGCTGACAGGTGAAGACAGTACAACTCCAGACACGGCCAGGCTTTCGCCATGAGGTCTTACGTGCTCTCTGAAGAGAATTCCGGGTTACAGTCTTTCCCGCTGTCCACAGGACTTTCCCTGCGGTCAGTGGGTCTTTCCTCCCGTCACTGGACCCCCCCCCCGCCCCCCCCCCCCCCCCCCCTCCGTCGGCCTAAAGGCAGCTGAGGTCATCACGAAGCAGGTTCTGGCGTATGATTAGTTTTGTCAAAACAACTGGGACATTTTCCTATGTGTGTGTGTTTGTGTGTGTATGTGTATGAGTGTGTGTGTGTGTGTGTGTGTGTGTGTGTGTGTGTGTGTGTGTGTGTGTGTGTGAGATGTACATGTATGTGCGCGCGCGAGCGCGTGTGTGTGTGTGTTTGCGCGCGTACGTGCGTGCGTGTGTGTGTGTGTGTGTGCGTGCGTGTGTGTGTGTGTGCGCGCGTGCGTGCGCGAGCACGTGCGTGCGCGTGCGTGTGTGTGTGTATGTTTGTGTGAGAGAGAGAGAGAGAGAGAGAGAGAGAGAGAGAGAGAGTGAGAAAGAGAGAGAAGAGAGAGGGAGAGAAAGAGAGCGAGATGTTTACACGGTGAATGGGTCTACAAACGGCATCGCCTTGGATTCATACTGACTGTAATTTTGATAATGGAAGGAAGAGTGCGCAGTGTCCGTTGCTGGTTATTTTTAACATGTTATGATCATTGTCATTGTAGCTGCTACTGCTGCTGTTGTTATTATTGTTGTTGTTGTTGTTGTTATCATTATTATATTATTATTATTATTCTTGTTGCTGTTGTTGTTGTTGTTGTCACTATTATTATTTTTGTTGTTGTTGTTGTTCCGCTGCTGTTGTTGTTGTTGCTGTTGTTTTTAATCATCACTTTTATTACATCCTTAGGATTCACATTTTGCATAATACTGTTGTTGTTGACTCTCTCTCTCTCTCCTCTCTCTCTCTCTCTCCTCTCTCTCCTCTCTCTCTACTTCAGTCATTCTTCCTTCCTTTTCTGGTATTTTTGTTTTGTTCTGTTCGTCTTTTTGCTTTCTTCTACCTTCTTTATTTTGTTTTTCTTATCGTTCTCCGCATGATTTTTTTCTTGTGCTCTTTATTTCTTCCCGGTTCTTTTGTTTTTCCTCTTATTTTTCTTTTTACCTTCTTTCTTCTTTCCATCTTTCTTTCTTCTCATCTGTCATTTTTTTTTTTTTGCGCTTTTTTCTTTTTGGTATTTTTCTCGTTTTTTTTTTCCATTCATCATTTTTTCTCTCTTTTTTTCCCTCTCTCTTTCACGGCTAAAAGAATGGTCACTCTTCGCAATGTTTGGACGGATTATTACAAACAGACAGTCTGTGTTTTCGCAGTATTGTTTGTGCTGGCATTGCCAAAGTGCTGACCTTTTACAGTGCTTCTTCATTGTTTAGAAGGGATGTGTGTGAGCGATACCCTTATTTCATGGATGCTCTTCTCTCTCTCGCTCTCTAGAGTTTCATGTCTGGTTAATGCAATAGGTCCGATCACTCTAGCGTGTTTCCTTAGTTTTCTCCCTTACCTCGGCCCCGCTGAGTCTTGTCTTGTGTTGCTGCCGTGCAATTCCGATAACTCTTGTTGTGTTTGTGTGGTGCTTCCCCTTTTGTCCATGAACGTTCTCCAAACTGAATTTGCTGGGTTTGATCGTTTGCTTTCTTTACTGCCTGGCTGAACTATGTTGATCTGTGCTGGTCTTTGCTGTCTGGACGTGTGAATGCGCGCGTGTGTGTGGGCGCACGCGCTCGCGCGCGCAGGTCTCTCTCTCTCTCTCTCTCTCCTCTCTCTCTCTCTCTCTCTCTCTCTCTCTCTCTCTCTCTCTCTATCTATCTATCTATCTATCCATCTATCTATCTTTCTCTCCCTGTCTTACCCCTCTCTCTCTCTCTCTGTCTCTCTCTCTCTTTCCCTCTCTGTCTCCCGCCTCTCTCTCTCTCTTTCTCTCTCTCTCCCCTCTCTCTCTCTCTCTCTCTCTCTCTCTCTTCTCTCTCTGTCTGTCACCCCTCTCTCTCTCTCCCTCTTTCTCTCTCCTCTCCCTCTTTCTCTCTCGCTTTCGGAAGGGGGACATTGCGTGTGTACGCGTGCGTGCGTGCATGCTTGCATGCGTGTGTGTGTGTGTGTGTGTGTTTTGTGTGTTTGTTGTTGTTGTTGGTGTGTGTGTGTGTGTGTGTGTGTGTGTGTGTGTGTGTGTGTGTGTGTGTGTGTGTGTGTGTGTAAAGGAGAGGGGAGAAGAAGAGACAGAGAGGAGATTTTAGTTAAGAGAGAGAGAGAGAGAGAGAGAGAGAGAGAGAGAGAGAGAATAAATCCGTTGGGAAAACCTTGCAGACCCAAGTCATGTTATCAAAAGCCCAGCCGAGTATAGTGACCACAACAGACCTGACTCGAACATATTCCAGAGTAAACGTCTCGTGTACCACCCTCGTCTGTGCGCAGTAGAATGGCCTTGGACAGGGAGTCATGGAGAGATACATGTCCACCCTCCACTGTACCCTGTAGAATGGTCTTAGACAGGGAGTCATGGAGAGATACATGTCCACCCTCCACTGTACCCTGTAGAATGGTCTTAGACAGGGAGTCATGGAGAGATACATGTCCACCCTCCACTGTACCCTGTAGAATGGTCTTGGACAGGGAGTCATGGAGAGATACATGTCCACCCTCCACTGTACCCTGTAGAATGGTCTTAGACAGGGAGTCATGGAGAGATACATGTCCACACCTGGCCAGCTTACCGCTGTGTGATTACTGCACGGCGGGGATGCTGTCTCAAATTGTCTTTTCTGAGTGGCTGCCTATCATAGTCCTCTGTCATAGTCTTCTGTCATAGTCTTCTGTCAAAGTCCTCATTCATAGTCCATAGTCCTCTGTCAACGTACTCAGTCATTGTCCTCAGTCACAGTCGTCTTTCATGGTCCTGTCATAGTCCTCTGCCATGGTTCTCTGTCATGGTCCTCTATTATGGTCCTCTGTCATAGTCCTCTATTATGGTCCTCTGTCATAGTCCTCTGTTATGGTCCACTGTTATGGTCCTCTGTCATGGTCCTCTGTCATGGTCCTCTGTCATAGTCCTCTACCGTGGTTCTCTGTCATGGTCCTCTATTATGGCCCTCTGTTATGGTCCTCTGTCATAGTCCTTTGTCATGGTTCTCTGTCACAGTCGTCTTTCATGGTCCTGTCATAGTCCTCTGTCATAGTCCTGTCATAGTCCTCTGTCATAGTCCTCTGTCATGGTCCTCTGTCATAGTCCTCTGTCATGGTTCTCTGTCACAGTCGTCTTTCATGGTCCTGTCATAGTCCTCTGTCATAGTCCTCTGGTCTCTGTCATAGTCCTCTGTCATAGTCCTCTGTCATGGTCCTCTGATCTCTGTCACAGTCTTCTGTCATAGTCCTCTGTCATAGTCCTCTGTAATGGTCCTCTGTCATAGTCCTCTGTCATGGTCCTCTGTCACAGTCCTCTGTCATAGTCCTCTGTCATAGTCCTCTGTCATAGTCCTCTGTCATGGTCCTCTGATCTCTGTCATAGTCCTCTGTCATAGTCCTCTGTCATGGTCCTCTGTCACAGTCCTCTGTCATAGTTCTCTGTCATAGTCCTCTGTCATGGTCTTCCGTCTTATGTCCTGTGTATGAGATGAAGAGAATCCGCTGGAGGCATTTGTTATGAAGGCAGAGGTCAATTATTGACAGACTGTCAATTATTTAACATTTGGCGGCAAGCAAGATGTGTGGTCTGGAACTTTTAAAACAGAGCCCCGTACATATGAGAGAGAGACAGAGAGAGAGAGAAGAGAGAGAGAGAGAGAGAGAGAGAGAGAGAGAGAGACAGACAGACAGACAGACAGACAGACAGACAGACAGATAGAGAGTGAGAGAGAGACAGAGAGAGAGTGAGAGAGAGAGAGTGACAGAGATAGAGACAGAGAGAGAGAGAGTGAGAGAGAGGGGGAAGGAAGAAAGTGTGGGGGGGGAGGACCGTGACGTCAGAGCGCGCGCTACCACTGTGTACACACACACTCACACACAGACAGTCACGTTTCACGCTCCGTCACTGTGAGTCTCCGTCGTTGCTGCTTCTGATGCTGCTACTGCTGCGGCGGCGGCTGCTGCTGCTGCTATTGTAGTCGTTGTCCTTTCCTCTGCTGGCGTTGTTGCTGCTATTGACTGGGCCACTTCGACGCCGGGGGTCGTGTCTCTCGGCGTATGTGGATGTTATGAACGTGTGTATGGACCATCTATTCATGTGCTGTGTGTGTGTGTGCGTGTGTCATGTGCGCGCGCGCTCTCTCTTTTCAAGTCAATCGCCACGTGTTTCAGTGAATCAGTGATGTGAAAGACGGTTGCAGAACAAGATTGAAGAGGTAAACTTGCTGAAGGAATTTGCTGTGGTGTAAACAAAAAAAAAAAAAGTTCTCTCCGGACTCATACCAGTGATGTATGATGCACACTATTTGTTCGTGAAAGTTTGTTTTCGTAACACTCCTCCCACCCCACCCCCACCCCACCCCCACCCCCACCCCTTTTTTCTGTCTTAAGTGAGAACGTTACAGTCTATGGTGAGACAGGGAAGAGAGAAGGGAGGGTGTGTGTGTCGTTGTTGTCTTGTGGACGATATTTGCCTGACCAAAACAAAACAAAACAAGGAAGAAAGAAAGAAAGAAAGAAAAACGACAAGAAAGAAAAAGAAAAGGATCTCAGGGGTAGTGTCTGTACTGTTTACAGGTGTATGAACTGTTCAACTTGAAACTCAGGTTCCAGGGTGGTGAATGAGTAATAGCTCAGTAAAAAAAAAAAAAAAAAAAAAAAAAAAAAACAATATCTTAAGGAGAAAAAAAATTATGATGGTCGGCATATGTGATTTGGGGTCGGACTGTACGCTTTAATTACACTTCCAGCTGTTGACGGCAGGATGTCTGTTGTGCGTGCGTGCGTGCCCGTGTGTGTGTGTGTGTGCGTGTGCGTGTGTGTGTGTGTGTGTGTGTGTGCGCGCGCGCGCGTGCGTGCGTGCGTACGTGCGTGCGTGTGTGTGTGTGTGTGTGTGTGTGTGTGTGTGTGTTGTGTGTGTGTGTGTCCGCGCAAATCTTTGATTCTGTATGTGTGTGGGTGCCCGTTTGTTTGTCTGTCTATCAATCTATGTCTTAGTGTGTGCACACGCGCGCGCGTGTGTGTGCAAATGTGTGCGTATAAGTGTGTGTGTGCGTGTGTGTGTGTGTGTGTGTGTGTGTGTGTGTGTGTGTGTGTGTGTGTCTGGCTGGCTGGCTGGCTGGCTGTTCTGGCTGCTGGCTGGCTGTCTGCCTGTCTGTCTGCGTACGTCAGTGTGTGTGTGTGTGTGTGTGTGTGTGTGTGTGTGTGTGTGTGTGTGTGTGTGTGGGGTGTGTGTGTTTATGTGGATTAGTTTGTGTGTGTGTGTGTGTTTATGTGGATTAGTTTGTGCCTGCACGCCTCACATGCACGCTTCTTTGTGCGTGCGTGCGTGCGTGAGTGTGAGTGTGTGTGTGTGTGTGTGTGTGTGTGTGTGGTGTGTGTGTGTGTGTGTGTGTGTGTGTCCACACGTATGCGCGTTAAGAGAGAGGGGGAGGGAGAGACAGACAGACAGACAGACTAATGGACAGACGGACGGACGGACAGACAGACAGAGAGGGAGGATGGGGGAGCCAGAGACGCAGAAAGAGAGTGGCACATACAGAAACACAGCGGAAGCATTGTCGTTAAAGTGTGGTGTGAAAACAGAGAGGTGGGAGAGACAGACAGAGGGAGGGGAGAGAGAAAGAGAGACAGAAAGAGAATAGGGAGGAGGGAGAGAGAGGGGGAGTGGGAGAGGGAAATAGCTATGGAGACAGAGAGAGCGAGGGGTGGGTGAAGAAGAGAGATACTGAGAGAGAGAAGGAGATGGAACGAGAGAGAGCGAGCGAGACAGACAGACAGATAGACGGACAGACAGGCAAACAGAGACAGAAATATACAGGTAAAATCGAAGACAGAGAAGAGAGAGAGAGAGAGAGAGAGAGAGAGAGAGAGAGAGAGAGAGAATCACAGAATAAGTCGTATTATAGACGGAAGCATCATTCATCTTAAAAGATAAAAAGAGAAGAGAGAGACAGAGACACAGACAGACAGACAGACAAAACCGCACTGAGAGAATGACAACAGAATCAACATCCCCAGTTTGAAATGATGAAAACAGAAACCGGAACATCATTGATTAAGGCCTGTCATTACGGGCAGAAATGTCATCGTATTATCTCACCTGTGCAAAGCTCAGAATTTTCTCGCCTGCTGAGGCTCAGGAAACCTGCAGACAAAACACTGCAACTGCCAAATGCCAGACATTTAGAGATGTGGTGTTGTTGTCACACTTCCTCGAAGCAGTTAAGTCCCTTTTTTTTCTTATACTGCACAGCCCTTTTGAGGTCAGATCAGCAGTGCCAGAGTCAAAATCTGTAAAAGAAGACACCTCCCCCACAATCAGACCAACCAGAGTGCCAGAGCTATCCTTCCACAATCAGGCATTCAGTGCCACTGTTTCAGAAGGCTAAAGCAGACAGACACCTGCTCCACAGGCAGATAAACAATAACACAGGTGTGGTCTGTGAAAGAAGGTACCATTCCACCATCAAACTGCGGGAGCGACAGTCTGTCAAAAAGACAGTCTCTCCACCACCAGACCAACACTGCCATGGTTACACAGTCCTTTAAAGAACATTCCTTCTCCACAGTCACACACACACACACACACACACACACACACACACACACACACACACACACACACACACACACACACACACACACACACACACACGCACACAGTGCCAGAGACACCGTTTGTTAAAGAAGTTGATCAGAACTATCATCTGTTAAACTTTCTTCACTATATAAGACAAATAATGGGAGAGCTACCATTTAATAAAGAAACGCCCTGTCCGAAACTCGGCCAACAGTGCCAGAGACATAGTTTATGACAGAAGACGCCCTCCCTACGATCAAAACTGTCCTCTGTTAAACCTTCTTCACAATAAGACAGCCAGTGAGAGAGCTACCATCTGCTAAAGAAATACCCAGTCCAAAACCAGGCTAACAGTGCCAGAGACACAGGTGGTTGAAGAAGACGCCCTCCCTATGATCAAAACTGTCCTCTGTTAAACCTTCTTCGCAATAAGACAACCAGTGAGAGAGCTACCATCTGTTACAGAAATGCAATGCCCCAAACCAGGCTAGCAGTGCCAGAGAGACAGACCTTTATTAGACGCCCTCTCCACGAACTGTTAAGGATGGCAGGTGCCCCCACTTCGTTTCCAAGTTCTCAAACCAACTAACACAGCTTGTTGGAATTTCTGTTTTAACAAATTAACCACCCGAAGAAAAAAGTGTATGATTAAATCTTGACAGCGATGCTGAAATTGATAACTCATATCCCACACCTGTCTTCCCTTGTATTACCTACCCTGTTAAGGGCAGATCTTTCTGTATTACCTACCCTGTTAAGGGCAGATCTTTCTGTATTACCTACCCTGTTAAGGGCAGATCTTTCTGTATTACCTACCCTGTTAAGGGCAGATCTTTCTGTATTACCTACCCTGTTAAGGGCAGATCTTTCTGTATTACCTACCCTGTCAAGGGCAGATCTTTCTGTATTACCTACCCTGTTAAGGGCAGATCTTTCTGTATTACCTACCCTGTCAAGGGCAGATCTTTCTGTATTACCTACCCTGTTAAGGGCAGATCTTTCTGTATTACCTACCCTGTCAAGGGCAGATCTTTCTGTATTACCTACCCTGTTAAGGGCAGATCCTTTTCGTCTAAGAAGAGGAGAAGAGTGGGGCAGGTTCTACTTTTTCTTAAGTAAGCAGTGGAGACCAGCAAGTGGATGTCCGTGGAGACCAGCAAGTGAATGTTCATCTTTCAAACACACACACACACACACACACACACACACACACACACACACACACCACACACACACACACACACACACACACAATGCATGGTGAGCATGAGTCAATTTCAGGAAAAGATGATAGTGGGGGGGGGGGGGGAATAGGAGGATGGAGGCCCCACTGTCAAAAAAATAATAAAGAAAATGAAAGCAAAAGAAAAAAAGTGGGAAAAATTTGGAGGTTGGAGGACGGAAAAAAAGAAAAGAAAGAAAGAAAAGTAAAAAGTGAAAAACATTGGAAGTTGGAGGACCAAAATAAAAGAAAGAAAAGTGAAAAGTGAAAAACACTGGAGGTTGGAGGACCAAAAACAAAAAAGAAAGAAAAGTGAAAAGTGAAAAACATTGGAAGTCGGAGGACCAAAAGAAAAAAAAAAGAAAAGAAAGAAAGAAAAGTAAAAAGTGAAAAACATTGGAGGTCGGAGGACCAAAAGAAAAAAAAAAGAAAAAAAAGATAGAAAAGTAAAAAGTGAAAAACATTGGAGGTCGGAGGACCAAAAGTAAAAAAGAAAAGAAAGAAAGAAAAGTAAAAAGTGGAAAAGGAGTTAATGAGGAAGTAGGTGGGAAAAGGACAGGGGAGGAGCAGTGCACAGCTAAAAAAAAAAAAAAACCTCTACAATGTATTCTCCAACATCGTGGTTTCTGTACAGTCACCTGACGACCACTCAGCGAATAAAATGGAGGAGGGGTGTTAAGGGTTAGAAGGTGGGGGAGGGGGGGAGGGAGGGGTGGTGGTGGTGGTCGTTGTGATGGTCAGACAAAGCACTTTTTTCGTATTGTCTGCAATATCTGCAGATGACGTGTTACGACAACCATTTCTTCTTCCGTTTGGTGAGGGGAGGGGCAGGGATGGGAGGGGAGGGGATGTGGGAAGCGGAGATGGATAATCCCTATACGAGCTCTTCAAGGCTTTTTTTGTCCAGCATTGAGCCGGGAAGGGGGTTGGGTTGACGGGGAGACGAAGGGGTGGGGGGGGGAGGAGGGGGCAGAGGGGTTCCAAATATCTATACCCATCCACACACACACACACACACACACACACACACACACACACAACACACACACACACACACACACACACACACACACACACACACACACACACCACACACACAACCACACACACACACACACACACACACACACACACACACACACACACACACAACACACACACACAACACACCACACACACAACACAACACAACACACACACACACACACA
>CM065718.1:62487979-62490479 GCA_033310375.1 Conus canariensis | reverse complement strand
TGAAATTTGCTTTTCAGCAATGTGTTTTTATGGTCTAGAGTTGACATTTTCTTAGAAACTATAATCAGTTACAATTATCACTTCAAAAGTTGATAAAAAATGTGTTGAATTATAATTTATGCCAATTCTGCAATAAACATTATCTTACAATTTATCAAGTTTCTAACACTCCACGCATTTTTTTGGCCGAGCGGATGAGCAGATAATATAATCTAACAAAAAATATAGTACAAAGATTGGCTACATATTCATACATCTTGCTAAATACATCATGTATTGTGTATTAAGTAAAGCCACAGGAAACCAGCCAATTAAGCATCTTTACAGGTTTTCACAATTAAAGTTATCAAAATGAATTATGCAAACACGTCATGAATGTGCGTTTGTAGATGGATCACACAAAATTTAAAGGCTCCAATAAATGCGCGTGCATGCGTGCGTGCGTCAAACAAAATTTAAAAGCTCCAATAAATGTGTGTGTGTGTGTGTGTGTGTGTGTGTGTTGTGTGTGTGTGTGTGTGTGTGTGTGTGTGTGTGTGTGTGTGTGTGATATGAGGGAGAGAAGGGGAGAGGGGGCGGGAGGAACTCCAAAACGAAAGCGTCAGATAACACGTAGACTCTGCGTCATGGATTATGCACATACGAGATGACGACGACCATTTGGTGGGTGCTAAAACGCCAACGTGACGAAAGCAAGATAGGATGGCCGTGTTGTCTTGCTTTGAAGTACGGCTCGCCATTACGGCGTACCCTCTTTAGACAGCGCAATCTCTAATCTCCGCCCCGCCCACTCCATCCTCACTGTCCTCTTCCATCTCCACTGCCTTCTCTCATCGTACCCAATGCCTTAACGGAAATTCCGTCACTGAGATATAAAAATAACATAGCGCAGGCCTAAGCTTCTCGATAGCTTTGCCCTGTTAGGGAATGGCGACCTTGATAAGACCACAACACACGTGTCACCTGAGCCAAATAGGCAACTTGTCTTTTTGAAATCTTTCCATTTATTCCATTTGTTCGTTTGCTTATATATTCATTTATTCATTTATTTATTTATTCATTTATGTATGTATTCATTCAGGTGTTTATTTATTTATTTATCGAAACTTTGATTGACTTTATTCAAGTTTAAAAGGCTGTGCCAGTCTTGAATAAAAGTTACTTTATATTTATTCATTTCTCCAGTTCTTGTTGCTGTGTAGATGTGTTCGGTGTGGGGTAAATGGACAAGCTTGGAGCATCCTTTTTTTGGGATGTTTCCTTGTTTGTTCTGTGTGCTCTGTGCTGTCATGTCTGCTAGGCGATTCGGTGTCGTAAGCAGCATTCCTTTGGAGTTGTGTTTTCTTGTGGGAGCAAGAGTTATGCTACTTGTTTATTGTTTAAACTTTAGTTGTTCGTTTGTTTTACATGTTCGAAAAAGTATATACACGCTGTCTCAAAATGAGTAGGTATGACAGCAGGAGGGGGAGAGGGGGTGTAGTGTGTGGGGAAGGTGAGACGGGCTGGAGAGGGGGGAGGGTGGGGAATGCTGTGATGTAAATAGGCCATGAAGATGCCAGGGGCTTTTTCAGTAATAAACAGTTCCCCGCCTTCTAGAAGTTCGGTGCTTGTAGTTTCGTCTTTTCTCATACCGTCTTTGACTTTGACTTTTTATCTACTTTTTTTCTTTACTATCGCTTACAGTTTTACATATAAATATTTATGTTCAGAGAGAGAGAGAGAGAGAGAGAGAGAGAGAGAGAGAGAGAGAAAGTCCGATCCAGCGGACGAAAGGCCTAGGAGCAGGCAATATGAATAGTTCTGTCTTCAAGACGGGTTACGATGGTCTCCATAGACTGCTAGTGAAGGATTTATATCTTATAATATATTTCTCTAACTTTTCTTCTTTTTTTTTCTTTTTTATTCTTCCCCTTCTCCGACTTTTCTTTTCTTCGAATCTTTGCCGGATCGTTGGTGTAATGATGGAAGAATTGTTAGCCTGCACTTGTTTTCTCCCACTAATAAATTGTTGAACATATATATATATATATATATATATATATATATATATATATATACATACATATATACACACAGTCAGTTAACAATTAATGGCATATGTATCATTTTATAAGTTATGACATGTCAGTTTGGTGGTGCTGCTGCTGTTTTGTAGCAATCTGGCGGTTAGGTAGTGAAAATTGCACCTACTGTGCATAGCGTCATACGGCTTTTTAAGTTAATGAGCATTTTCGGGTGGCATTTCAATGCTTTTCATTTATCTTCATACGATTTATTTTTTTACCAATATCTAGGCGCAATAAATCTAGGGCAATGCCTGGCGCTGTCAGCGCAGCCTTTTTCTAAATGCCGTCGGGGTTTTTTTGTTTGTTGTTTTTTTTCTCGATGATTTGACTTGTTTTATGATCAGACGTCTTTTTTTTTCCCCTACTACGTTTGACAGCCATGAGAAGAAGTTATAGTAGCACCTGTAAATATGTGTCAGGGTGGAGATGGTAGG
>CM065718.1:62477979-62482979 GCA_033310375.1 Conus canariensis | reverse complement strand
TTCTTTCCTCCCTTTCAATACTCAAAAACGCAACCAACCAACCAACCAACGAAACCCACCAACCAACCAACCAACTCACCAATCAGAATCGATACCTAATATAAAGTGCGTATAAACACCGCCGCCGCCCCCCCCCCCTCCCCCCCCTCCTCTCCTTCCCCTCCCTCCCTCAACTTCGCGTCTCCACCTCTGTCCCCTCACTACTACTCCTCCCTTCTTCTTCCTCCCTAACCTTCTCACCCCCACCCCCACCCCCTTTCTACCCTTGCTAGCCTGCAACAAGCTGCAATGAGCTATTCGATTTATGGCTAGTCGTTTGCTAAGTGCTGGGGAAAAGGAGGCGGATTTTCAAGAGCTTTTTTTTTTCTGTAGTTTATGTGACGTGGTCTGTCCTGTATTTTAAATGGCAACAGCTTTGAATGCAACAACAGCAAAATCATGCAGTGGGGGTGTTTCTTCAAGTAAAAGCAGCTTTAAATGTAGCGACAACAGCCAAAAAAAAAAGCAAAGCAGCCAATAGCTGCATAGATAAAAACAACAACATGAACTGTAAAAACAGCAGCAGTTGTAGATATAACACTAAAAGCTTCAAACAAAACTACCACAACAACACTTACAAATACAACGACAGTTACTGATAAAGCAACAGCAAGAACAAGTACAACATGAACTACAAATTTAAGAACAAGAACAGTTACAAGTATAACAACGGCTACAACAACAGCTACAAGTACAACAACGGCTACAGCAACAGTTACAAGGACAACAAGAGCAACAGCTACAAAAACAAGAACAACAGCAGCTACAAACATAAAACAACAGCTACAAGCACAACATGAACAACAGCTACAGGTATAGCAATAACAACAGTATCTA
This sequence comes from Conus canariensis, assembly GCA_033310375.1. Lineage (NCBI taxonomy): Eukaryota > Metazoa > Mollusca > Gastropoda > Neogastropoda > Conidae > Conus > Conus canariensis. The sequence continues at coordinate 62,482,103 of CM065718.1, read as the reverse complement.
TAAATGCAACAAAACAACAATCACAGATACAACAACAACAGCTACGATTGCAACAGCACCAACAAATACAACAGTATCAATAGCTACACGTACAACAGCAACAGCTACAAATACAACAATGGCTAAATAAATACTACAACAAGAGTTACAACTAGAGCACGAACAACCACAAATACAAATGCAACAACAGCAACAGCTACAAATACAACAACGGCTATATGAATACTACTACTACAACAACAGTTACAACTAGAGCACGAACAACCACAAATACAAATGCAGCAACAACAGCTACAAATACAACAACAGCCGAAATGCAAAAAAGAAAATTCACAAATACATCTACAACTACTAAAACACATTTGCAAGTACGGTAACAACAAAAGCTAAAATACAACAATTACAAATGCTGAAACAATATAAAAAAACAGCAATAAATGCAACAACAACAACAATAAAAAGAAAAACATATAAGAAAAGCAGCTACTAATAAAACAAGAACAACCACAACAAAAAATGTTAAAAAACGTAACAAAACAAGTTACAAATACAAGAACAACAACAGCTACAAAAAAACATCTGCAAGACAATTACAGTAGCTTAGAGAGCATCAACAATGACAAACTGCAGCAACAATAGCCATAACTTTTAAATGTAACAGCCACAAGTATTCACAGTTGTAAATGCATCTTCAGCAGCAACGAATGCTGCAGCAAAGACAATAACAGCAGTGATGACAGGAACAATAACAACATCAGCAACAACAACAACAATAGCTCTAAATAAAACAACCACAACGACAGCCACAAACACAAACTAGAACAACAACAGCCACTCATATTAACACAATCGCAACAGCAGCTGCGTCAAGGACAAAGCCCGCCTTTTACCGTTCTCTCGACTGAGTTGCTGCGAGAAGTGACAGGGCGGAAAAAGAAAAGTGGCCGCCAATGAGCAAAGCGCACTGCGTGGGTTAAAAAAGGAAAAGCTAAAAAGGTGGTTGGTCAAGTGATTACCATCTGTTCCGCCTGTCCGCGCAGCTCCCTGGACTCTGACGCAAGAAGAGACTGACAACTAGATGCGGAGTTGGGTGACAGGCTGGGGGAAGAGAGAGAGAGAGAGAGAGAGAGAGAGAGAGAGAGAGCATGTGTGGGGAGTCAGAGAGAGATGAGCGAGGAGACAGAGGCACAGAGAGATAGAGACAGAGAGAGACAGAGACAGACCCAGAAAGAGAGAGGAGGGAGAAGCGAGAGGAGGGGGGAGGGAGGACAAAGACAGAGACAGAGTCTAGGAAAGGTAGAGCGACAAAAAGAGAAGAGGGAGTAGGGGGGTGGAGAGGAGAGGAGAGAGAGGGGGGGGGAGGGAGAGAGAGAGGGAGGGAGGGAGAGACAGACAGACAGAGACATAGACAGATGTAGAGAAAGAGAAGGAGAGAGTGGAGAATGAAAACAGAGTCTGGGAAAGACGGATAAAACGGCTGAAAGAAGAGAGAGAGAGAGAGAGAGAGAGAGAGAGAGAGAGAGAGAGAGAGAGAGAGAGAGAGAGATCATATAGGCTGATAGACAACTACAGAGAAAGAGAGAGAAAAGGAAGAAGAAAAAGCGGATAAAATGCAAAATAGTGAGGAGGGAGGGATAAGGAGAGAAAGAGTGAGACGGAGGAGTGATATATTCCGGATTTCAGAGAGAGAGAGAGAGAGAGAGAGAGGCAGACAGACAGACAGACAGAGGCAGAGAGAGAGAGAGAGAGAGAGAGAGAGAGAGATGGGCTCTCGTGATCAATAAAGGGTTGAATGATGGAAAATGAACTTGGTACTCTTCTTGACAAATATCCAGACATGCCAAGGGAAGAGGAGGAGGGGGGGAAGAGAAGGGGACGGGGAGTGAGGATGGAGAGGGGGAATGGGAAAGGGATCCGGGGGGGGAGAGAGAGACAGGACTGGAAGTGATAAGAATGCTTCATTTTCTTTAGTATCTTGTCTGCCCTCTTTTAAGAAAAAAGTCGTAAGTAAACAGGAGATGGGGGGGGGGGGGGGGGTGGAAAGAGAGAACGGGCGTGCGCGCGCGTGTGCGTGTGTATGTGTGTGTGTGTGCGCGCGCGCGCGCGCGCGCATGCATGCGTCCGTGCGTGCATGCTTGCGTGCGAGCAAGCATGCGTGCGTGCGTGCGTGCATGCGTGCGTGTGTGTGTGTGTGTGTGTGTGTGTGTGTGTGTGTGTGTGTGTGTGTGTGTGTGTGGTGTGTGTGTGATTTTTGCCATACAAGACGATTCCAGGAATGTTGTAACGAATACTAATGGGACGTCCAGCCTCCACTGTACCCTGTAGAATGGTTTTGGGCAGGGAGTGATGGAGAGATACATGTCCACCCTCCACTGTACCCTGTAGAATGGTCTTGGACAGACAGTCGTGGAGAGATACATGTCCACCCTCCACTGTACCCTTTAGAATGGTCTTGGACAGGGATTCATGGAGAGATACATGTCCACCCTCCACTGTACCCTGTAGAATGGTCTTGGACAGGGAGTCATGGAGAGATACATGTCCACCCTCCACTGTACCCTGTAGAATGGTCTTGGACAGGAACTCAAGGACAGATAGTTATACAGAGAAATAAATGTTCCACCAGACAAACTTACGGCACTTTGATAACGGCGAGGAGCCAAAGATTCCTGTCTGTCAGCGTGTGTGTTGACTTCCAGCCTGACACAAGTCATTCGTCTTGTATTCCTAGCATTAGAGGCAGGGCGTCCATCTCAAGTAGTGATTCTCGACCGATAGGATTTCCCGCGAGGGATTTGCAGTCTTTTAGTCCAACTCCCGCATCCACACGCTGACCAAAGTTAATGATGAGGCAGGCGGGCATCACCATCTCAGTAGAACTGGTGGGGCTGGGGATTTGGATGGGAAGTGAGGGGGAAGGGGGGGGGGGGGGGGCAGGGGACGTAAGTAGGGTGCGTAGCTCTTTGTACGTTTATTCACAAAGTGTTCAGTTTTGATGGAGGTCTGTGACCTCTCGCTTGCTCTTCTCGTGTGTACCTGTGTTGTTGCCGTCATGGTTGGAGTGTGTATCTGTGTTGTTGCCGTCATGGTTGGAGTGTGTATCTCCTGTTGCCGTCATGGTTGGAGTGTGTATCTATGTTGTTGCCGTCATGGTTGGAGTGTGTATCTGTGTTGTTGCCGTCATGGTTGGAGTGTGTATCTGTGTTGTTGCCGTCATGGTTGGAATATGTATCTGTGTTGTTGCCATGATGGTTGGAGTGTGTATCTGTGTTGTTGCCGTCATGGTTGGAGTGTGTATCTGTGTTGTTGCCGTCATGGTTGGAGTGTGTATCTGTGTTGTTGCCGTCATGGTTGGAGTGTGTATCTGTGTTGTTGCCGTCATGGTTGGAGTGTGTATCTGTGTTGTTGCCGTCATGGTTGGAGTGTGTATCTGTGTTGTTGCCGTCATGGTTGGAGTATGTATCTGTGTTGTTGCCATCATGGTTGGAGTGTGTATCTGTGTTGTTGCCGTCATGGTGTTGTTGCCGTCATGGTTGGAGGTGTGTATCTGTGTTGTTGCCGTCATAGTTGGAGTGTGTATCTGTGTTGTTGCCGTCATGGTTGGAGTATGTATCTTTGTTGTTGCCGTCATGGTTGGAATGTGTATCTGTGTTGTTGCCGTCATGGTTGGAGTGTGTATCTGTGTTGTTGCCGTCATGGTTGGAGTGTGTATCTGTGTTGTTGCCGTCATGGTTGGAGTGTGTATCTGTGTTGTTGCCGTCATGGTTGGAATGTGTATCTGTGTTGTTGCCGTCATGGTTGGAGTGTGTATCTGTGTTGTTGCCGTCATGGTTGGAATGTGTATCTGTGTTGTTGCCGTCATGGTTGGAGTGTGTATCTGTGTTGTTGCCGTCATGGTTGGAGTGTGTATCTGTGTTGTTGCCGTCATGCTTGGAGTGTGTATCTGTGTTGTTGCCGTCATGGTTGGAGTGTGTATCTGTGTTGTTGCCGTCATGCTTGGAGTGTGTATCTATGTTGTTGCCGTCATGGTTGGAGTGTGTATCTGTGTTGTTGCCGTCATGGTTGGAGTATGTATCTGTGTTGTTGCCATCATGGTTGGAGTGTGTATCTGTGTTGTTGCCGTC
>CM065718.1:62470479-62472979 GCA_033310375.1 Conus canariensis | reverse complement strand
CTCATTGTCTGTACAAGAAACGTGGCAAAAAATGCCAGCCATACATATATATATATATATATATATATATATATGAGGATAACATACAGAACCACACGCAGAGGTGCGTTTCACAACCAGCGAAAGGCTAGAATCCTCCGCGTTTTGACGAGTGCAGGCGTTTCTTTGCGACCTCTCGCGGCGAAAGCTTGTCAGATCCGGGTCGTCATCTCGGGACTGGCTTACACACTACAAAAATGGCGGCACAGTGGATTGGTTTCCTGACTGGTCAGCTTAGGTTGGGCTAGGAATAAAATGGTACGAATCTGTCGGTGCTGGTTGCAGTGTGAATACGCTGTTTTGGGACGTTGTTGCTATCGGAGTTTTGAAGTCGTAGTTCTGATTTCATCGAATCCGGTTCGGTTTGGGTTTTAAGACTAAGCCGAGCTACTAAGTTTTCGCCTTGCGTTGCGTCTTTGGTCGTTTTGGTGGATAGTCTCGCTGTCATCACGTTTAGCGTTGGGCCTATCTAGCGATTCTGGGTGTCAGGAAAGACATCTCAGGTATCGTACACGACTTACCGTGAAAGACAAATACTGCTATCTGTACCTTCCTGAATGTCACAAAAAGAGCGACTTTTTCCCTCCCTATCTCGCTCTTTCTCTCTCTCTCTCTCTCTCTCTCTCTCTCTCTCTCTCTCTCTCTCTCTCTCTCTCTCTGATACCGCTATGTATGTATGTAGCGAGTGCCTCTCTCCTCTCCCCCTCTCTCTCTCTCTCTCTCTCTCTCTCTCTCTCTCTCTCTCTCTCTCTCCCCACACATTTTTTATCTCCCTACTTTTGGCCTCTCAGACTAGACAGACACACCATCTAAGCCAGTTTGCAGTTGTTCTTCTTCTATCTCCGCCAACTCTACAAACAGCGTTCAACTTCTTTGTATCTAGGGAGTCGAGAGTCGCATACAGGATTACATGACTACGTTGGTGGGTAACTTCTCCTTTATCTTTTTCTCCCCCCCCCCCCCCACTCCCTTCCTCCCCCACCCCTCCCTTCTTCCCTCTGCTCCCCCCCCCCCCCCCACACCATCACCCCTTCTTTTAATGTGTTATTTGTCGTCCACAAATACCTAGACTGTTAGCTGGCACGAGCTGGGTTTCATGATGTGTTGGTGAGGGCTGTTTTCGGGGTGAGTTGAGATCTTTATTAAGTGCCATTCGTGATGGAGTTAAAAGAACCTGGGGGAATCGTGTAACCCGATCCACATGACCACACACACACACACACACACACACACACACACACACCACGCACGCACGCACGCACGTACGCACACACACACACACACACACACACACACACACACAGCTATGCGCGCGCACACATACACACACGCGCGCGCGCGCGCGCGCACGCGCACGCACGCACGCGTACACACATACACACGCGACTGGCGATTCGAAAGGACATCTTTACTAATGATGTATTACCAATCATTTTTAAAACCACATGCACCATAAAAATAGTAACCCATTCGATTGGTGGACAGAATAAGTTCCATTCTCACGTATAGCCCCCCCCCCCCCACCCCACCCCCACCCCACCCCCCACCCTCCCGTCAAACGAGATCCGCAGACATTGGAGACTCGTGCCAAGGTAGCGGGTTCAGTGCAAACGACCGACAGCGGAATGTTCGGGGCTGACTGACTGACTGACTGCTTGTGGTCTGGACTCAAGCTGGGTGGTTGTTTCGCCCTGTGGAGAAATTTCAGTAGTGTCTTTTCATCCGTTCCTTCCCAGCTGACGGTTTGTTTGTTGTTTTTTGAAGCGCGTTCTGTGAGACAGTGGCTGTGAGGGGGGGGGGGGGGTTCGTCTTATTTTATTTTATTTTGTTTTTCATTTCATTTGTGTGTGTGTGTGTGTGTGTGTGTGTGTGTGTGTGTGTGTGTGTGTGTGTGTGTGTGTGTGTGTGTTTGGCGGGGGTGTTGATGGATTTTATTTTAACTTTCTACGTTGCCTTGTTTTGCGCATTCAGTGCAATAATTGCGTATTCCGCTCTATCTCTGTGCAGTTTCATGCATTTTGGATTGTTAGTGTTTTATTTGGATATGGTTATCCAAGGCTTTTTATCATTATCATTATTATTATTATCATTATTATTATTGTTATTATCATCATCATCATCATCATTGTTATTATCATTATTATTATTTATTGTGTAGTTATGGAGGATATCGCCGGAAATTTTTGTTGCATCTGCATTATCTGCTCGTATCAGCTCAGATTTTAGAATTCTCTCTCTCTCTCTCTCTCTCTCTCTCTCTCTCTCTCTCTCTCTCTCTCTCTCTCTCTCTCCTCTCTCTCTCTCTCTCCCCTCTCTCTCTCTCTCTTGTATGTGTGTGTTGATACGCATTTGCTTGAACTGTTAAAGTATGCTTTTTTTTTTATTATGGTGATATCGCTGCCAATACCATTATAGCAACATTTGAAGTATTGCAACATGAAAATCATTCAGTGGTGATGAT
>CM065718.1:62454009-62461509 GCA_033310375.1 Conus canariensis | reverse complement strand
CCTCCCCTCTCCCCTTTCCCCCTCCCCCCCCCCCCCTCTCTCAACTCCATGTCCCCTCCTCTTCTGGTCCCCAGAGGTGATGGTCCCTTTCCGGTCTCTAAGTTCATCAGTCTCGATCGATCCACTTCCACCACTGTGGGTTTGTACGGTCGGCTGGGCTTCGTTTTAACGGCTATTTACGGACGCCACTGCAGGAGAGAGAGAGAGAGAGAGAGAGAGAGAGAGAGAGAGAGAGAGAGAGAGAGAGAGGGATACAGAGAAAGTGAGAGAGAGAGGTGAGGAGAGAGAAAGTGAGAGAGAGGGGAGGGTGATAGAGAGAGAGACAGAGAGAGATGAAGGACTGACAGAGAAAGTGAGGGAGAGAGACAGAGACATAGAGAGAGAGCGACAGAAAGAGACAGAGACAGAGAATCCAATGAGTGCAAGATGGCGGTTATGGTTATTTTGATTAGTAGTGGCAGTAGTAGAACTGTCCTCAGACAATGGAACATAGTGTTGCCGTGACGGATACTTTAGTGGTCAGAAAACCCCACAGCTGTCTGAACATCGTCATGCGCAACATAGCAGAGTCCTTTATCTCATTCTCTATGCCATGCCATGTTCAACTGCATACAGTCACGTTCTGAGTGATGTGTGAACGGTGAACGGTGATGTGAATGCACATTTCAGTCATAATTTGAAAAGAATGTCTGTATATCTGAACTGAATGTTATACTGTTACTTCAACGTGGACGTTGCTCTCCGCCTTGCTGTGGGAAGAAGCATGTCCTCTTTCACTGCAGTCTTGTTTAATTCTTGCTACACAATAAAGTGTACTGTCTTGAATCTGGCCACTAATCCGCCTCTTCACGTGTAGTTCGCCCAGGATTTCTGTGCTCTGTGTGACGTCCATGCCAGTCTCAAGACTGACAAAGCCCTGTGTTGTTTCAGCAGCAGTAGACACTACCCAACAGCTTCGCGAAGGGCGGGGGAGGGGGGCGGGGGAGGGGGCGGGGGAGGGGGATTTGGGGGAGGAGGAGGGGGATAGGGAGAGAGCAGGAGAGTAGGGAGAGGAAGTGGCAGGATTTGCTGACGGTATGGAATGCCGGTTGTCCACAAATTATTTAACACCACACCAGTGCCGCAGTGCCGACTGTCTAAACATTAGTTCACATTGTCCAAACATTATTTCACATTATACCTGTTCCCCCTAGCCAAGTGGGTACAGCGTTTGTCTGTAATGCTGACGGGTGGCGAGTTCGAACTGCATGTGGCGGTCCAATGTTTTCAGCTAGAAAATCGTCTCTCTCCACATGATTCAGTTCAGAGAAAGTTAACAGCGGCGGAAGGCGAGGTCTTCGGACTGGAACCTAACCTATGATGTAATGCCGATTGTCGCTTAAATGTTTCCACATCGTACCCAAGGAGGAAAGAAGTGGGGTGTAGAGGGGGGGGGGGGGGGGGAGGCGATTGCTCATGCATCTTTTTTCACGTCATGCAAGAGGTAGGGTGCCGATTGTCAAAAAAAAAATCTCGTTCATCATACTCATAATGGATTGGCAGTTGTCTGAAATCCATTTCACATCATATCCATTATGGGTGTCGAGTATCTAAAAATCATTTCATATCATACCCATCGTGATAGCCGATTGTCCGAAAATCATAACATATGGTATCCATTATTGGGTGTCGATTGTCCAAAATTATATTATATTTTATACCCATTGTGAGATGCCGATTGTCCGAAAATTCTATCATATCATGAAGTGGTGACTGTCCGCACATTATATGGCATCATATCATAATGATTTAAATCAGCGTTGTCTATGAATATGAATCATTTCAGTATATGATGCACTATTTACGTCATATGATTTATAGAAGTAAACAGCGCAGTGTCTGAATAATATGGTTTATTTAAGAGCATCATGCGTTAGTGACAAATCCTTATTCTTATGTTTAAAACGCATTTATTTGCAGCTGAACATGTATCACGTGCAAATAAAGCCTGGTATAGTCATCTGGTTCATGTTGCCCATTGTTCATGAATCATATTTTTTCGATTATAAACCATGGTGGTGTAAACAATAATGTTACATACTTTTGAGACCATTGGGACCCCATAGTGTGTTCTTGTGTTCCCTGAGTACCCGATTAGTCTCCTAGTTCTCTGGAACAACCGCTGTGTTGTTTCAGTCGTTCGTCAGAGGTAGTCATTAGCGCCCATGTTGTATCTCTCTCTTTATTTTGCGCGCAGGAAAACATTGCTTATAGGCAAGGTATTGTTGGGGGTCCTGTCCGTTTATCTGTCTGCTGTCTGTGTGTCCCTTTGTCGGTCGCCTGTGTGACCGTCTGTTTATCCGCCTGAAGATTACGCGAATCTTCACATTTTTCAAGGTGCTGGCTCGCCGTGGTGCAGTGGTTAGCTTCGCGGGCGGCGGACTGAGAGGTAGCTGGTTCGAATCGCCCCTCAATAGCAGCGAGATCCTACCCAAAAGTTGTTGAAAGCATTCTGGGTTTTCCACCAGCACGTCTGGGGCGATACAGTCGCCACGTAATGGACGCGGCATTTTTTGAGAGTGTTGCTCAACTTTCCTGACCAGCACTGCAGGTGTCTGTATCTCTCAGGCCTGTCGCGCCACGAAAACAAGAGTGCGGCAGCAGACCCTTGTCATGTCGTCTCCAACCAAAATGGCGTTTCACCGCTTTGTCTTTATGACCTTCACCTTCACGGATCATCGTGTCTCCGATTCTTTGGCTCCGCTGTCGTGGCGACCTCACTTCCAGTTGCCTTCCACGTCCGCGCCCACGATGGGTCCGCGTCAGAATCTCTGGAATCGGCAAGGTCATGAGGATGCACGCGGAGGCGCCCTCGGGAGGGGCATGCTCACTCAAGCTGTCTTCGCGACTAAGCAGTTACTGTCGCCAGCAGTGGGCTTAGCAGGTCTTCTTCTTTCTTTGAGTGTCCACCTTCATCGAGTTGAAGATTCTGACACTTTCGTGTATATGACCGTTTTTTTTTTATCCCGCCATTAAGGCAGCCATACTCCAACTTCGGGGAAGGTGCATGCTATGTGTAACGTGTCATCCCTACCAACGGCCAAACTGGCCTTCTCTTCCGAAAGTTGGTGATGGGATTTTGCGTGTGTGCAAGATGTTGTGCGTGCGTTCACGCACGGAACCTCGGTTTATAGTCTCATTCGAAGGACTGTATGGGAAATGGAGTCAGAACCAATGTTAACTTCGAGGGAAAAATCCCCCTGTACCGAAATTCGAACCCGTAACCTCAGGATCACGAGTCCGGCGCTCTACCAAATGAGCTATTCCGCCCCCCCCCCCCCCCCACCCCCACCCCCAGGTGGTGTCGTTCATGCTGCTTCCGACCAGGCGCCACTGAACATCGCCGTAGTGAGTGTTGCTGGCATGCCTCATGTCAGTTTGATGTTGAAAGCTCTCTTTGGACTGCTCTTCCAGGACCTGTGTGTGTGGTGTGTGTGTGCAGGAGGAAGCCGGGTGTGGGTATGAATCGGAAAGGGATGGCGGTGGGGTGAGGAATAAGTGGCGTAGGGGGAGCATTTTCGCTCAAAGAGCACGGGTGGTAAGAGAGAGAGAGAGAGAGAGAGAGAGAGAGAGAGAGAGAGAGAGATTTGTATGGTTAGTATCTACAACGGATTGAAGTAGCGATCTGGAGATGCAGACCCTACCCCCCCCCCCCCTCCCACACACACACACACACACACACACACACACACACACACACACACACACACACACCACCACCACCACTACCACGTCCTCACACCACCACCATCACCTTCCCTCCTCCTCCCCCTCCTCTTCCCTCCCTTCCCCTCCCCCACCCGCGTGTTGTATCAGAGTCTGGTTCGGTGCCGATACTTTCGTTTCAGCTTGTCTTCAATCGATCCTGCTCTCCGGGCAGCCCGTCTGTCTGTCTGTGTCTCTCTGTCTGTCTGTTTGTCTGTCTGTGTTAAACTCCCTGTGAAATTGGCGGTTGTACTAAGGTCGCTTTTGTGGTCAACACAGATCGGTCGGCTTTCATTTGCTTTCGTTCCAGTCCCACCCCCACCCTACCCCCTTTTTTTCTTTTTTTTTTTTTCTCCTTTTTTGTGTGAACGTTTCAAGTCGATCTAGCTCTGTCTTCTCTGTCAGTCTTTCCATCTGTCTTTCTGACTGTCTTTCTGTCTTTTGTTCTCTCTCTCTCTCTCTCTCTCTCTCTCTCTCTCTCTCTCTCTCTCACACCACACACATCACACACACACACACACACACACACACACACACACACACACTCTCTCTCTCTCTCTCTCTCTCTCTCTCTTTCTCTTTCTCTTTCTCTCTTTCTCTCCTCCCCCCCCCTCCCCCATCATCTCCCTCAGTCATAAACTTTTACAGCCTTCATCTCGGCCCTTTCAGACACAGCTACACCCAAGTTCGTCCTATCGCAGCTTCAGCGCCAGCATTCCACAGCGAGTTGTCAGTGACAGTTTTTTTTGTGTGTGTGTGTTTTTTTTTTTTTTTTTTTAGGCAACCCGCCAGATGAGACGCTGCGCCGCCGCTGGGTCATTTCGGTGCTGGGGTCACCGCTGGGTCATTTGGGTGCTGGGGTCACTGCTGGGTCATTTCGGTGCTGGGGTCACCGCTGGGTCATTTGGGTGCTGGGGTCACCGCTGGGTCATTTCGGTGCTGGGGTCATCGCTGGGTCATTTGGGTGCTGGGGTCACCGCTGGGTCATTTGGGTGCTGGGGTCACCGCTGGGTCATTTGGGTGCTGGGGTCACCGCTGGGTCATTTCGGTGCTGGGGTCACTGGAAGCTGTCTGATCTAGCATACGAGAGGCATCACTGACTAAGCCCCCCCCCCCCCCCCTAACTAACGACAGTGATAGCTTGTTCATAGAACCAGACCATGTGAGTGAAGACCACTTCATTGTCTTTTCAACAACATTCTCCTGAAATCTTCTGACACCGAGATCTTTCACGTGAAATCTCAACAAACAAACAAACAAACAAACAAACAAAAGAAAAAGAAAAAAAAAAGCGAGGAACTGAAGAACCGAGGTCATCTTTAAAGCAGCACGTTGAAGGCCTTCGCATGTAAAGGCCATCTTTATGTTGTGGTGATGGTGACGGATAAGGACGAAGACGAAGAGAGATTCCTTCAGAGTCCCGTTTGGGATTGGATGACTCACGTGGTGTGGTGATGCTTCACTCGGCACATACCCGCCAGGCTTATCGACCAGGCCCGGGAGTTACAGGACACCTGCGGGGCTGGTCAGGAAATGGGGGAGCCAAGCTTCAGCCAAGGGACGCATTCGTGAAGTGGATGAGCTCGACTGTGGGGTGGTAGTGTTCTCACTGGAGCACACGCAACAACTTTATAGAGTGCGGGACAGATTCTGATTAAGGAAAGAGAAAACGTCAGCAGGTACGGGCGGGGGGAAGGGGGGGAGGAAGGTGACTAGGGAGGGGAGAGGACGGGTAGGAGGAGGGGTGTCAGTGGTCATACGGCCATAACAATGGTCTTTTTCCGAGTTGTTGGCTTGTACGTGGTCCTAGCTTGACCGCCGGTCTGTTGTTTCAACGGCTTGTAGCTATAGGCCGTTCATTGCTTTCTCTCTCCCCCCCCCCCCCCTCCTGCCCCCTCCTTCCCCTCTCCCTCCTTCTCTTCTTTCTCCCTTCCTCCTTCCTCTCTTCTCCTTCTTTCTCTTCTTCTTGTATGCACGCACGCACGCATACACACACACACGGTCGCACGCATGCGCGCAAACGCACATGCACACACACGCACACACGCGCACTCTCTCTCTCTCTCTCTCTCTCTCTCTCTCTCTCTCTCTCTCTCTCTCTCTCTCTCTCTCTCTACCGTCTCATTTTTCAGTTTCGTTTCGTTTCAAATCCATCTCATCGTCAGTTCAAACAAGCAAGAGCAACGTTGTCTCCGAGGTCTGGAACACAGGAAGAGAATATCATGTATCCGGGCCAATCAGGTGCCAGCATTTCAATGTTTCATATGCATCATAAATAGAAACGATGTCTGATTGGTGCATGAAATGTTCGGAATCTTCGCTCTGAGATACTCCCGGCTCGCCAGAGGGTAGACGGTGTGTAGGTGTGTATTTGTGTGTGTGTGTGTGTGTGTGTTGTGTGTGTGTGTGTGTGTGTGTGTGTGTGTGTGTGTGTCTGTCTGTCTGTCTGTCTGTCTGTCTGTCTGTCTGCCTGTGTGTGTGTCTGAATGTGTGTGTGTCTGTCTGTCTGTGTGTCTGTGTCTGTCTGTCTGTCTGTCTGTCTGTGCGTGTGTCTGAGTGTGTGTGTGTGTGTGTCTGTCTGTCTGTGTGTGTGTCTGTCTGTGCGTGTGTCTGAGTGTGTGTGTGTGTGTGTGTGTGTGTGTGTGTGTGTGTGTGTGTGTGTCTGTGTCTGTGTGTGTGTCTGTGTGTGTATGTGTGTGTGTGTCTGTTGTGTGTGTGTGTGTGTCTGAGAGTGTGTGTGTGTGTGTGTGTGTGTGTGTGTGTGTGTGTGTGTGTGTGTGAGGAGGACGTGAAGAGGGTGGGTGGAGAGGGAGGAGGGTGGTGGATGGGGTGGGGTAGGAGGTTGGGGATAAAAAATGACTGGTCTGTGAAATATCGGGGGGAGTCCAGTGTCAATCGGGCCCTCCTGTTTGTATGGCCGTAACGACAATACACTATAGCCCGCGGTCATGTGTCACGCAAGGGGCAGGGTGGGGGGCAGAGAGAGAGAGAGAGAGAGAGAGAGAGAGAGTGTGTGTGTGTGTGTGTGTGTGTGTGTGTGTTTTGAGTGTGTCTGTGTGTGTGTTTTTGAATGTGTGTGCGTGTGTGTTTTGAGTGTGTGTGTGTGTGTGTGTGTGTGTGTGTGTGTGTGTGTGTGTGTGTGTGTGCGTCTGTGTGTGTCTGTGTGTGTGTGTGTCTGTGTGTAACACAACCATTATGTTTGGGGAATACAGAGAGGGCGAGAGAGAGACAGACAGACAGACAGACAGACAGACAGACAGACTGGCAGGCAGACGGGCAGGCAGGCAGACAGACCGACAGACAGAAAGACAGAGGCAGAGACAGAAGGGAGACAGAGAGACAGAGAAGGACAGAGCAAACAAACAAACTGGCCTGGGGAGGGGGGGGGGAGGAGGTCGTTTATGCCCTTGTAAAACAGCCATAATTCCCCAGCCCAACCCCACCCCACCTGCTCCTTCCTCTGTCTCTGCTCCTTCTCCCACCCCCTCCCCCACCCCCACCCCTTCCACCACTCTCAGTTCCGAACCTCCATCTCCTCCAGATCTCACAGCGGGGGGGGGATCCACTCTAGAACCCACACCCAAGCCTCCCATCCCCCCCCCCCCACACACACACACACACACCCTCCCCCCACCGCACTCCATCACACCCTCTCCCCCACTCTATCCCCCACGTGAATGGAGGTTAAGCGGAGGGGACTTTGATATAGACACCAAGATCTACAGCTGCTTCACCCCTCTCGACCCCCACCCCCAC
>CM065718.1:62446509-62449009 GCA_033310375.1 Conus canariensis | reverse complement strand
CTCAAAAGGAGGAGAGGGGGGAGGGGGTGGGCGAGGCGGTTATCATGGTACCCTGCCTACGTTTGGCAAAGAGGCACTACTGGCCACCCACCGAAGTGACTGTGGGCAGAGCGGTGACTGCTAAGGTTAGGTTGCTTTCTGAAGACCTGACGTTGGTTGAGCCCTGTGGACTGTCGGTGCTAGGATCATGCTACAGAATGAGCCAGGGTGTGGCTGCGTTTTGCTGTTGTTGTTGTTTGGGGGGGGGGGGGGGTTGTTTGCTTTTTGTTTGTTTTTGTTTTTTGTTGTTGTTTGTTTGTTGTTGTTGTTTGGGGGGAGGGGGGCTGGATGGAGTGGTGTGGAGAAAAACTTCACTGAGCAGGCATGGAAGACAGAGCAGGGAAAGGGAAAGTGGCCGTGACGACGTGTGGCGAACGTTACACTAGAGTTGAACGGCCCTCGAAGAGGGGGGACACACACACACATACACACACACACGCGCCCGCGCGCGCGCACGCACTTACGCACGCACTCACGCACGCACGCACGCACGCACACACACACATGCACGCACGCACGCACGCACACACACACACACACACACACACACACACACACACACATACACACACACACACACACACACACACACACACACACACACACACACACACACACACACCTGTGAACATTGTTCAGTCTTTGTAGAGTAAGTGTGCAAATATTGGGACCACGTTTTGGACAATACTTGACATAACTCCATTGATCAACTTCGAGGTTTTTTTCATTCTTGCCTTGTGCCGCATGCTGTATTGAATCGCTGATCACACCGTCACATACATACCAAACCCGCCTCTGCTGAGGCTGCTGAGAGAGAGAGAGAGAGAGAGAGAGAGAGTGAAGGGGGCGATAACTGCCATGAGCATGCACCGTGTGTCTGGTTGGGGGGACGTGGTGTTTGTGCAGCTGACGGCAGTATACACACTCACCCACGTGCACTCTTCCGCTTGAAGTACAGAAAAGCAGCTTTCTCAAACTTGCATGTACCCGTGAGTACGCTACTTTTGAGAAGAAAACTGTTTGCCCGTGCTTCACGCAGAAGAGAGTCTACGGGTTTAAATATGGATATTGCCTAACTGGTGACTCATTGTCTTCGCGATTCAGCTACGTAGATGGAGCTGTTCAGCTTCCATCGAACAAGCAGACATCACAGGATAGCGAAGATTTCAGTGACTTGCTAAAAGGGCACTCAAATGGCAGAATATTCTCCACTAACAGGGACTTGTGTTGAGTGTTGTTACAAAGTCGATTTGTGATAAACTTAGAAATACATTTCTTCGGGATTGGGGGGGGGGGGGGGGGGGGGGGGGGGGGGGGGGGTCAAAAGAAAAGAGGAGCAAAAGAAAGGACTTTCTTCGGGTGGGCCTCAACATGTGAATTTTGATCTGTGGTCTTGTTTACAGGATGTGATTCGTGTTGTGGCTGACAGAACATTCGAAAACTTCGGATCTATGGGCACGGTCAGTTTCGCCCAATCACGTGGTCATTGACGTAGGGTCACATGACCATTCCTGTCCAGGCAAATGGTCGTTTCACGTGTGGATGGAACAATGTCAAAAGTGTTTTTGTCTTGACCGGATATGGCGTCCTAACAAAACCGGAAACGGTGTACAAGGATATTCGGATGTGGTTTATACAGCAAAATAGGAAGTGGTTTACCCAGACAAACGGAGGTGCTTGACGAACACATTGGGAGGTTTACAAACTGTAAAATAGATTTCAGGATCCGACTCTAAATTCAAAGTGGTTTTGAAGAGAAAAGAAAAGAAAACAGCGAAATGATCTGCAGAAACAGAATGGATAGTGGCTAACTCCGACGTGAGAGATTCAGCGATTTCTATCGGAGACGGCGACAGAAAAACAATCAGTGATTGAGAGTGGACGAGTCCAAGCGGAACTGAAGGGTGTGTGAGTAGTGGACGAGTCTATGTGAAGCTGAGTGGTTGGCAAGATGGAGCCGGTGCGCTCGGCACCAGCCATAATCGCGCTGGTCGGGGATTTCGAGGACGACAATGTCTTCTTCCCAGGTAAAGCGTTCGACTGTCTGTCTGAATGTCTGTTTGTCTGTCTGTCTGAATGTTTGTCTATCTGTTTGTCTGACTGTCTGTCTGTCTGAATGTCTGTCTGTCTGTCTGTCTGTCTGTCTGTCTGTCTCAATGTCGGTCTGTCTGTCTGTCTGTCTGTCTAAGTGTCTGTCTGTCTGTCTGTCAATTGTCCTCTGTGAGTCACCCCTGGTCTGTATTTATGTCTGTCCGACTCCCTTTCTGTTTCCGTCTGTTTCTATCGTTCCCCCCCCCCCTCCAACCCCCGACCCCTCTCTTCTGTCTGTCTCAGTTTGTCTCTGTCTCTTTTTGTCTCTGTCTCCTTTTGTCTTTGTCTCTGTCTGTCTGTCTGTCTGTGTGTCTGTCTGTCTGTCTGTCTGTCTCTCTCTCTCTCTCTCTCTCTCTCTCTCTCTCTCTCT
>CM065718.1:62424009-62426509 GCA_033310375.1 Conus canariensis | reverse complement strand
ATCACCACCGCCGTTCGAACCCAAACAACAGTCAGTAACAACAACAAACGATAGAAACGCAGCCGCCACAACTATAACAAACCACAGACAACACCAGCAACAAACAACAACAACAACGGGGACAGCAACAGCAACAGCAACAACCACCACCACTGAGAGGAACGCAAAAAAGAAAAAGGAAGAAAGAACAGAAAGATGCCAAAGGGCGAGTAAAGAAGACAGGAGAAGAAGAGGGAAGCGGGAATGAAATGGGGGTGAGGTAAAGGGAGGGGAGATAAGAGGGCAGGTGGATGATGGGGGGGGGAGGGGGGAGGGAGGAGGGGCGAGTGGGGAGGGGGGTGCGGGTGATGGGGGTGTCAGTCCCGTGTGCTATATATAACGCCATCCCATGCGCACGTGAACAACGACTGTCCGAGCGCTGACCTTTTTTTTTTTTTCTCTCCCCCCCCCCCCCCGCCACCCTCCTCTGGTCAGTGTTTACGTAAGAACTCGTCCAGCTACTAATGCGTCCGTGGGCAGTGACCCTTCCCCTCACTCCCTCTGCATCCCCCTCCTCTTCCATCTCCCCCCCTTCTCTCCCTTCCCTCCCCCCCCCCCCCCCCCCCAGTAATCCGATTAAGGAAATGTATTTTTTTTTTATTACACTCTGCAGAGTCATCGTCATCATCTTCATACTCATTGACCTTCTTACACACATTTTAAAAAAGAACAAACAAAAAAAAAAAAGTTCAGGTTCTGTGGCCCTTTCATGCCCTGATCTCTCCGGGTGACCTCACTGTCAATTCCTCTCGGCGTCCCATGCCACCGCCACCCCCACCCCCACCCCCTCCCCAACCACCCCCACCCCTCTCCTCCCCTCCCAGTGTTGGTTCGTGTTATTTAAGTCGTCGATATCGACAAATTCATAGGGGGGGGGGGGGGGGGGGGGGGGAGGGGGGGAGGGCGGGGCGAAGATGTCTGTCAGTGGTTGGACGTGTTGGTCATCTGGAGGTGACAGGAGGAAAGAGGGGGAGGGGGAGGGGGGGGGCGGTCACTCATGCTGGCTCTGCAGCTGAACCATAGTTTTCCTCAGCGCCAGGCATGGAAGGTGGTTTCCTCAGCGAGGCATGGAAGGTAGTTTCCTCAAAGTGAGGCATGGAAGGTGGTTTCCTCAGGGTGAGGCATGGAAGGTGGTTTCCTCAGTGAGGCATGGAAGCTGGTTTCCTCAGCGTGAGGCATGGAAGGTGGTTTCCTCAGCGCCAGGCATGGAAGGTGGTTTCCTCAGCGCCAGGCATGGAAGGTAGTTTCCTCAGCGCCAGGCATGGAAGGCGGTTTCCTCAGCGCCAGGCATGGAAGGCGGTTTCCTCAGCGCCAGGCATGGAAGGCGGTTTCCTCAGCGTGAGGCATGGAAGGTGGTTTCCTCAGCGCCAGGCATGCAAGGTGGTTTCCTCAGCGTGAGGCATGGAAGGTGGTTTCCTCAGCTGAGGCATGGAAGGTGGTTTCCTCAGCGTGAGGCATGTAAGGCGGTTTCCTCAAAGTGAGGCATGGAAGGTGGTTTCCTCAGCCTGAGGCATGGAAGCTGGTTTCCTCAGTGAGGCATGGAAGGTGGTTTCCTCAGCGCCAGGCATGGAAGGTGGTTTCCTCAGCGAGGCATGGACGGTGGTTTCCTCAGCGAGGCATGGAAGGTGGTTTCCTCAGCGTGAGGCATGGAAGGTGGTTTCCTCAGCGTGAGGCATGGAAGGTGGTTTTCTCAGCGCCAGGCATAGAAGGTGGTTTCCTCAGCGAGGCATGGAAGGTGGTTTCCTCAGGGTGAGGCATGGAAGGTGGTTTCCTCAGCGCCAGGCATGGAAGGTGGTTTCCTCAGCGTGAGGCATGGAAGGTGTTTCCTCAGCGCCAGGCATGGAAGGTGGTTTCCTCAGCACCAGGCATGGAAGGTGGTTTCCTCAGCGCCAGGCATGGAAAGTGGTTTCCTCAGCGAGGCATGGAAGGTGGTTTCCTCAGCGTGAGGCATGGAAGGTGGTTTCCTCAGTGCCAGGCATGGAAGGTGGTTTCCTCAGCGCCAGGCATGGAAGGTGATTTCGTCAGCACCATGCATGGAAGGTGGTTTCCTCAGCGCCAGGCATAGAAGGTGGTTTCCTCAGTGAGGCATGGAAGGTGGTTTCCTCAGCGTGAGGAATGGAAGGTGGTTTCCTCAGCGCCAGGCATGGAAGGTGGTTTCCTCAGCGCCAGGCATGGAAGGTGGTTTCCTCAGCGCCAGGCATGGAAGGTGGTTTCCTCAGCGTGAGGCATGGAAGGTGGTTTCCTCAGCGCCAGGCATGGAAGGTGGTTTCCTCAGCGTGAGGCATGGAAGGTGGTTTCCTCAGCGTGAGGCATGGAAGGTGGTTTCCTCAGCGTGAGGCATGGAAGGTGGTTTCCTCAGCGCCAGGCATGGAAGGTGGCTTTCTCAGCGCCAGGCATGGAAGGTGGTTTCCTCAGCGCCAGGCATGGAAGGTGGTTTCCTCAGCGTGAGGCATGGAAGGTG
>CM065718.1:62414009-62419009 GCA_033310375.1 Conus canariensis | reverse complement strand
TTCTCCTTCTCCTTCTTCTTCTTCTTCTTCTTCTTCGTTGGCTTCATCTTTTTTTCCCTTCTTTTCTCTTCTTCTCTTCTTCTTCTTTTTCATCTTTATACACTTGTCTGGCTGCACCCTCCTTTTTCTCTACCCCGCTCTCCCCTCCTCCCTCCACCACCATTACCCCCTCCTTCTACCCGACAGACCATCATCCCTCTTCTCCATCTACCCACCCCACCCCCACCCCTCCGCTCCCTCCGTACCCCCACCCCCCAGCCCCACCCCTGTTCTCATGTTTCTTCCAAGTCCCCCCCCCCCCCCCCCCCCGGTCTCCTTCATTGGCGAGGTGACACCGGGCGTACCAGCGTCTTCTGTAACCTCCAACGTCATGTTGTCCCCCGCTTTGACGTCATTCACGGATCTGTGTTGATGATGTCACACGGCCCTGTTGAGGGAGGGAGGGACGGAGTAGTTTACGGGAGAGGAGATGAAGGGTGGGTGGCTGAGGGGGGATACTGGCGTGAATACTACGCGGGGTTGAGGTTTGTGGGTGGTTGAAGGAGAAGAAGTGTGGGTGTTTAGGTGGTATGTGAAGGTTGGCTGGGTTCTGATCTGGCGCCTGGTTATTCAAGCGTTCCTCTGTGTCGTCTCCTCCTCTTCTTCCTCTTTCTCCTCCTTCTCCTCCTTCTCTCCTCCTCTCTTCTCCTCCTCCTCCTTCTCCTCCTCCTTTTCCTCTTCCTTCTCCTCCTCCTTCACTTCCGCCTTCTTCTTGTTCTTCTTGTTCTTGTCTTTTTCTTTGTTGTTGTTCTTCTTCTTCACCTCCTCCTCCTCTTCCTCCTGTCTTCCTCCTCCTCTTCCTCCTCATCTTCCTCCTCCTCCTCCCCCTCCTCCTCCTTCTTCTTCTTCTTCTTCTTCTTCTTCTTCTTCTTCTTCTTCTTCTCGTAGTTGTTGTAATAGTGGTATCATTGTGCTCGTAGGGATATGCAAAAGTGTGCATGCGTGTGTGTACGTGCTTGTCGTTTGTGCATGCGTGTGTGCATGTGTGTGTGTGTTTGAGCGCGCGCGCGCGCACGTGCGTGCCACATGTGTGTGTATGTGTGTGTGCGTGCGTGCGCGTGCGTGTGTGCGTGTGTGGTATGTGTGTGCGTGCGTGCGTGCGCGCGTGTGTGTGCGTGTGTGTGTGAGACGAAGGTGTGGAGCAGGGTGGAGGGGGGGGGGGAGAGGGGACTGCAGGATTGACCAAGAGTAAAGACTGGAAAGACCCGCAGGACCAGGAAGAGATGGGGATGGGAGGGGGGGGGGGAGGGGGAGCTGGGGGCAGCGTTGACGACTGAACAACCAAGAGGGGTGGAGAGTGAGGGACTGGGACGACGAGAAAACCGAAACACCTGGAAGGGGCAGGGGAAGAGACGGCAGGGGGGTGCGGGGGGAAGGGGGAGGGAGGAGAAGGTGGGACGACGCAGGGATGTCGTGTGGAAGGTAGGGGAGAGGTAGGAATGACGATGGGGGAAAAAACTGATGGACCGAGAGTGGAGGGAGGGGGCATTGAAGTGCAATTGGTGTGTCGTTTAGGAAATGCACTTTGACAGACGCAGCAGCAGCAGCAGTATCGTGTCCTTAACAAATCGTCTTACGCCGCCGATCAGAATCATTGTCGTTATCATTGTTGTTATCATTATTTTTCGTCTTCGTAATTCTCTCGCTGCCTCTTCGAAAAATTGACCTACAAACAGTCAAGATACCAGTTTTGGAAATGAGTGGGTATCTCTCTCTCTCTCTCTCTCTCTCTCTCTCTCTCTCTCTCTCTCTCTCTCTCTCTCTCTTTATTTTTCCATACAGATGATAGGATAGATATTTTGGGATATAATATAATAGGCACACAAAAGGACGCACGTACGCGCTCGCTCGCGCGCGTGCACACACACACACACACACACACACACACACACACACACACACACACAACACAACACAACACAACACAACACAACACAACACAACACCAACACAACACAACACACCACACCACACCACACCACACCACACCACACCACACCACACCACACCCACCCCACCCCCCCCCCCCACCCCATCACACGCACGCACGCACGCACGCACACACGCACACACACACACACACACACACACACACACACACACCACACACACACACACACACACACACACACAAAACGAAACACACACACAGGTTCTAATAGCCCTTATACCATTCGCAGCCCTCTGGATCATACTGTGGAGAAAGATCTCTCTAGCAGTCTTGAGAATCCGCTTTAATCAGTGTTGATTGTCTTTAAGATGGCTCTGTGGAAACCGTCTGTTGGGACGGGCCATCAAAGAGTCAAATAAGGGCCCACACAGAGGGGAGAGAGACAGACAGACAGACAGACAGACAGACAGACAGACAGACAGACAGAGCAACAGGAGTAAGAAAGTGCGTGGCGGTGTTCTGTGGCGACAGGTCTGAAGTTCACACTAATAATAATAATAATGAATACTTATATAGCGCCTATTCTCGGCTAGAGACCAAGCTCTAAGCGCTTTACAATCAACACTCGCTTACACAACGGGCTGCCTACCTGGGTAGTGCCGACTGAAGAGCTGCCAGCTGGCGCTTCATTCAGTCGTTTCCCGTGTCATCCAGTCAATATCGTTCAATATCGTTCACTCAGTTTCTTTACTTCCTTCATTCTTTCCATTTCTTACGCAGGGTGCATGCTGTGTGTAACGTGTCATCCATACCAACGGCCAAACTGGCCTACTCTTCCGAAAGTTGGTGATGGGATTTTACGTGTGTGCAAGATATTATGCGTGCGTTCACACACGGAACCTCGGTTTATAGTCTCATTCGAAGGACTGTATGGGAAATGGAGTCAGAACTAATGTTAACTCCGAGGGAAAAATCCCCCTGTACCGAAACGCCCCGGCGGAGATTCGAACCCGCAACCCCAGGATCACCAAGATTACGAGTCAGGCGCTCTACCAACTGAGCTATTCCGGCTCCCTATGATATATCCACAGTGCTATCTGACACCGATATATCCACAGTGCTATCTGACACGGATATGTCCACAATGCTATCTGACACCGATATGTCCACAGTGCTATCTGACACCGATATGTCCACAGTGCTATCTGACACCGATATGTCCACAGTGCTATCTGACACCGATATGTCCACAGTGCTATCTGACACCGATATGTCCACAGTGCTATCTGACACCAATATGTCCACAGTGCTATCTGACACCGATATATCCACAGTGCTATCTGACACCGATATATCCACAGTGCTATCTGACACCGATATATCCACAGTGCTATCTGACAAATTCACCACAATGAAACACGAACTTGCAGTGTGATGCAGTGAAATCACAAGCACAATGCAATATGACCATGCAACACATTACAAACCAAGACACTTCCCAATAGTACCAAAAGCTATACGTCACACCACAGTAGTACAATAGAATGCACAGGGACGCTTTGCCCTCCAACGCGGTGCAGTTGCAGCACTTTACAATATAATACTACTTAAGCACAGTGCAGTGCTGTGAATACAACACAACATTACGCAATGCAGTAAAGGTGAGTGATACAATATAATGCAGTGTAATGAAATACCTTGCACAGATATACAAAACAGTACAGTACACAGCCATAACGCATAACAGTGCAATACAAAGTTTCAGTTTCATCAAGGAGGCGTCACTGCGTGCGGACTAGTCCATATACGCTACACCACATCCGCTAAGTTCTGAGACCACGCTACGCATGATTTAAAGCTGATGGATAAATGGATTAATAACTAAGATGAGAGAATTTAAGAAGAGGGTCTCGTGACTACGACTTAGCAGATGTCTGACCTATGCCTTAGCCTAACACGCTGGTCAGACCTTGAGTACCTATCTAACATTGTTTGTAGGTTTTGGTTTTGGTTTTTTTTTTAATATGAAATGTACAATACAATGCAATGTAATATAAAGAATTCAAAGCATTACAATGCAGTACATCCCCGAATACAATACAAAACAATACACAACACAATCCCAGCACAGCTCAACACAACACAACACAATGCAAATGGAATGCAAATGCAATGCAGTACATAGTTCAGTATAGTCCAGCAAAAAACAAACAAACAAGCAAAAACAAGATGCAAAGCATATAAACGTACTCCCAGTTTATATTGAATACGCGTGAGATATTCCATAAAGAGGAAAAACCGTTTTGGCCCGTTATAGCCGTTAGTAACGGCTATTCTGGTAAACATCGGCCATCATTCGTGACCCATAATGAACATTCCTACAAATTTTCAGAAAGATCGGCCAAGTACTTTCTAAGATATTCCATAAAGAAGAAAAACCGTTATGGGCCGTTATAGCCGTTAGTAACGGCTATAACGGTACAATAAAACATCGGTGCATCATCCGCGACCCATAATGAACATACCTACAGATTTTCAAAAAGATCGGCCCAGTACTTTTGCCTGGAGCGAGTGGAACACATTTTGACCACGGACGGACAGACAGACAAGACACACGGACAGCGTTTCTCCATTCCCTTTGTAAAGTACTCCCTGTTCTATAAGAACTGGGAGTACAATAATGCAACACAATAAAATACAGTGAGTACAGTTCAACGTCACATTGACAATACAACCTGTTGCATCCGCCGCCCGTCTCGTCCCCTACCCTGCAAAGCTGACCAGCCACATCTCGCAACAGTCGGGGTCAATGAGGGTGACCAGGGATTGACCTTGACCTGAAGCGGAAGCGGCCAAGGTCAGGGTCAGAATGTAAATAGACATAGCTGCCGCTTCCGAGGAGTTTGCTCCCCTTGAGGCCGGAAGGCGACCGTGCTAATAGTGTGTGTGTGTGTGTGTGTGTGTGTGTGTGTGTGTGTGTGTGTGTGTGTGTGTGTGTGTGTGTTTGCTCGCCAGCCAAGGCCATACTCGCTGAACAGTACATTTTCTTGTGTTAGAATGTGTGCGTTTA
>CM065718.1:62401509-62406509 GCA_033310375.1 Conus canariensis | reverse complement strand
TCAAGGACTTCAAGAAACTGGAATCAGTTCTCCAAGAATAAGAACATCCAGAAATCAAAAACATCAAAAGTGAGCCCCACTTTCGGAAGCGCAAAGTGCAGGAGAAGTGAACCATACTATACGAAGTGCAAAGTGCTGGAGAAGTGAACCATACTGTACGAAGTGCAAAGTGCAGGAGAAGTGAACCATACTGTACAAAGTGCAAAGTGCTGGAGAAGTGAACCATACTATACGAAGTGCAAAGTGCAGGAGAAGTGAACCATACTGTACAAAGTGCTAAGTGCAGGAGAAGTGAACCATACTATACGAAGTGCAAAGTGCTGGAGAAGTGAACCATACTGTACGAAGTGCAAAGTGCAGGAGAAGTGAACCATACTGTACAAAGTGCAAAGTGCTGGAGAAGTGAACCATACTGTACAAAGTGCAAAGTGCTATAGAAGTGAACCATACTACACGAAGTGCAAAGTGCTATAGAAGTGAACCATACTATACGAAGTGCAAAGTGCTGGAGAAGTGAACCATACTGAACGAAGTGCAAAGTGCTTGAGAAGTGAACCATACTATACCAAGTGCTAAGTGCTGTAGAAATCAACCATACTATACGAAGTGCTAAGTGCTGGAGAAGTGAACCATACTATACGAAGTGAAAAGTGCTATAGAAGTGAACCATGCTATACGAAGTGAAAAGTGCTGGAGAAGTGAACCATACTCAACGAAGTGCAAAGTGCTGGAGAAGTGAACCATACTATACGAAGTGAAAAGTACTATAGAAGTGAACCATACTATACGAAGTGAAAAGTGCTGGAGAAGTGAACCATACTCAACGAAGTGCAAAGTGCTGGAGAAGTGAACCATACTGAACGAAGTGCAAAGTACTATAGAAGTGAACCGTACTATACGAAGTGCTAAGTGCTGGAGAAGTGAGCCATACTGTACGAAATGCAAAGTGCTGGAAAGTCAGCATCACTTTATAATGTGCAAAGTGCGACAGAAGTGACCCACACTTCATGAAAGGCAACATGCTAGAGAAGTGTGCAACACTTTGGGAAGTTCTGGAAAAGTGAACACTGCTTTGTAAAATGACCGCTTCCAGAGAAGTGAAAATAGCTTTGTGAAGAGAACAAATGCTGGGAAAATAACCCCTTGCTTTGTGGGGCGACAAAGTCTGGAGAAAGGAACCACACTTTGTGAAGCGACGGATAAAAGATCTGAAAAAGTGAAATTAATGTACTTTAGTGAAAGGTAACATTCTGTCGAAATGAGCAACACTTTGTGAAGCGACTGATTCTGGAGAAGTGAGACGTGCTATATGTGGAATGAACAGTTGTTGTTGTTGTTGTTGTTGTTGTTGTTGTTGTTGTTGTTGAGAATTGAACCACACTTTGTGAAGTGACAAATTATGGAGAAGCAGGTCTGTTTTGTACAGCAAAAACTTCTGGAGAAGTGAGCACTGAGAAGAGACAAATTCTGGAGAAGTAATCTGAGCTAACTTTGCGTGCAGTGACAAATCCTGAGACGTCATCCATACTTTGTGAGGTGACAGATCCTGAGAATGTGAGGACTGTTGACTTCGTGAAGTGACAGCTTCTGGAGAAGTGAGCACTACTGACTCAGTGAAGTGACAGCTTCTGGAGAAATGAGCACTACTGACTCAGTGAAGTGACAGCTTCTGGAGAAATGAGCACTACTGACTCAGTGAAGTGACAGCTTCTGGAGAAATGAGCACTACTGACTCAGTGAAGTGATAGCTTCTGGAGAAAGTGAGCACTACTGACTCAGTGAAGTGACAACTTCTGGAGAAATGAGCACTACTGACTCAGTGAAGTGACAGTTTCTGGAGAAAGTGAGCACTACTGACTCCGTGAAGTGACAGCTTCTGGAGAAAGTGAGTATTACTGACTCAGTGAAGTGACAGCTTCTGGAGAAAGTGAGTACTACTGACTCAGTGAAGTGACAGCTTCTGGAGAAATGAGCACTGTTGACTTTTGTGAAGCGACAAATTCTAGAGAAATGAGCACTACTGACTTTTGGAGGTAACAAATTCTAGAGAAACGAGCACTTCCTGACTTCAGGAGGTAACGAATTCTAGAGAAATGAGCGCTACTGACTCTGTGAGAGAGCACATTCCAGAAAAAGGGAGCGCCACTTTGCTGAAATGTGAAGAGCTGGCGTGGTGCCAAAAGTGCTTGAAGACCATTCTTGTCTTAAAGAGCAGAAGCAGAGTCACGACTAACCATGCGAGCCCACGTACAACTCGCACGCGCGCGCTCGCACGCTTGCACACACTCACGCACGCACGCACGCACGCACGCACACACACACACACACACACACACACACACACACACACACGCGCGCGTGCGCCTACGCGCACGTGCAAGTACGCACGCACACACGCACGCGCACACGCACACAGACACACACACTCACTCACGAGCATGCACGCACGCACACTTACACAGACACACACACACGCTGGCTTGCGCGCGATCGCATGCGTGTGCTTCACACAAGCATGCACCTCTCTCTGTCTCTGTCTGTCTGTCTGTCTGTCTGTCTGTCTGTCTCTCTCTCTCTCTCTCTCTCTCTCTCTCTCTCCACACACACACACACACACACACACACACACACACACACACACACACACACACACACAACACGCGCGCTTGCGTGCGGTCACACACACAGACGCACGCATGCACGCACGCACACTTGGATGCACGTACGCACGCACAGATACATTCGCACATACATGCACACGCAACACACACACAATCTCTCTCTCCTCTCTCTCTCCTCTCTCTCTCTCTCTCTCTCTCTCTCTCTCTCTCTCTCTCTCTCTCTCTCTCTCTCTGGCAGCACACACACAATGCGCGCCCGGACTTACAGGTAGTGTATACAATTAACACAACTCCTCTTCCTTTGGTGGTGGCGGTGGTGGGGATATTGGTGGTGGTAGTAAAATAAAAATGATAAACAAAAAAATCGTGTGCCAGACACCGCTGAGCCTGAAGGGCGATGTGTAAGTTGTTCTGCTATTATGCTATTATTTGGTCATTTGCTTACAGACTTCTTTTTTTTTTTTTCAAAATTCATTGTGTTTGTTTCAAAGTCCGTATTCCTTGTGTTTCTATTTCAAAGTCCGTATTCCTTGTGTTTATATTTCAAAGTCCGTGATTGGAAACAGAGGAGAGGGTCCGTCCCGTCATCCGAAATTGCCGCTCACGTCATATCATGGCAGTCTGACGTCATCACCAATATGATGTACAAAAGACGTCACTCGTGCGGAGTCCTTCCCAGCATCAACAGCTTTCGAAGGGGTCAGCATCAGGACAGAGAGAGAGAGAGAGAGAGAGAGAGAGAGATTCTGATTGAGAGAGAGAGAGGGGGTGGGGGGTCTGATTGATGAATTGAAAGAGAAAGGTTTTGAGAGAAAGAGAGAGAGGAGGAGGAGGAGGAGAAAGAGGAGAAGGATGATTTTGTTATATTCGATAAAGGTAGTGCTAGACAGAGACAGATATGAGAATGATTTGTATGCTGGGAGAGAGAGAGAGAGAGAGAGAGAGAGAGAGAGAGAGAGAGAGAGAGAGAGAAATGATAACATGGTGTGAATGAAGTTTACGCTGAAACACAATTAACAGTGGTGTATTAGGGAGTGTCAAATCAGCGTGTTACATTCTTCAAAGGCGCCCTCTCTCTCTCTCTCTCTCTCTCTCTCTCTCTCTCTCTCTCGCTCTCCTTCTCTCTCTCTCTCTCTCTCTCTCTCTCTCTCTCTCTCTCTCTCTCTCTCTGCGTGTATGTTTGTGGGGATGTGTGGTTTGAGGTAGAGGAAATAAGCTGGGGGACACGGGGGGGGGGGGGGGGGGGGGGGGGGGGGGGGGGGGGGGGGGAGGAGGGACGGGGGTGAGATGGGAGTTGGGGAGGCGGGGGAGAACGGGGGTTGGCGATTGATCTGTTGTGTAAACAATGGACAAAAATGTAAAGGCTGTTCTACCAGCTGCCTTGGCGCAGCAGTTAGCGTCATAGATTTCGGGGCTGGTGGGTCATCGGTTCGATTTTCATTACAGACCCTTGTTGTGGGGGGGGGGGGGGGGGGTTCAGCCCCCGACCGGCTCCTAACCGAAGTTTGCCATCGGCTCAAACGGGAAGACTGGAACCCCACGGTCCTATAAAGGATGCGTCTTTGAGAGTCTTGCTCATATTTCCTTATCAACACTGCAGGTGTCTGACTCTCTCGGGCCTGGTTTATGTCGGGGTGCATTATGAAAGGAATCGTAGTAGAGTGCAGCCTTTTCATGTCGTCTCTGGTCAGACTTGAACTCCATAGCATTATCCTTTTCATCCTCATCCTCATCCTCATCCTGATTGATCATATAAAACAGTATGTCTGATGTTCTGTGGTCTTTCATACCTGCTCTCATGGCGACCTCTACTTCCTCCTCCTCCTCCTCCTCCTCCTCCTTCTCTTCCCCCTCCTCCTCCTCCTTTTCCTCTTCCCCCTCCTCCTCCTCCTCCTCCTCCTCTTCCCCCTCCTCCTTCCTCCTCCTCCTTTTCCTCTTCCTTCTTGTTCTTCTTCTCCACACTTTCCTCTTCATTCTCGTTTTTATTTTTCTCTCCCTTTTCTTTCTCTTCATATTCCTCTCTTTATCTGCCTTCTTCTTCTAATCCAACACCATCTTCTTCTGCTCTTCTTTCTCCTTCCCCTTGTTCTTCTCCTTCTTCTCCTGCTTCTTCTATTCACCCCCCACCCCCCACCCCGCCTCTTTGCCATTCTTCTCCTTCTCCCCACTTCTCTTTATTCTTCTCTTCCTCCTTTCCCTCCTACCCCTCCTATGCCGTATCCCCCCCCCCTCCCCCCCCCTCTCTCTCTCTCTCTCTCTCTCTCTCTCTCTCTTGTCTTCCTCCTCCTCCCTTTCTTCCTTCTTCCCCTCCCCATCTTCCTCTTCTCCTCCTTCTTGTCCTCCTTCTCCATCTCCTCTGCCATCTCCTCCTCCTCCTCC
>CM065718.1:62391509-62394009 GCA_033310375.1 Conus canariensis | reverse complement strand
CTACATGTCTTTCCCATTTCACCTACATGTCATTCCCATTTCACCTACATGTCATTCCCATTTCACCTACATGTCATTCCCATTTCACCTACATGTCTTTCCCATTTCACCTACATGTCATTCCCATTTCACCTACATGTCATTCCCATTTCACCTACATGTCTTTCCCATTTCACCTACATGTCATTCCCATTTCACCTACATGTCATTCCCATTTCACCTACATGTCATTCCCATTTCACCTACATGTCTTTCCCATTTCACCTACATGTCATTTCCCATTTCACCTACATGTCTTTCCCATTTCACCTACATGTCATTCCCATTTCACCTACATGTCATTCCCATTTCACCTACATGTCATTCCCATTTCACCTACATGTCATTCCCATTTCACCTACATGTCATTCCCATTTCACCTACATGTCATTCCTGTTTCGCGAAAATGCCTTTCCCGTTTCACCCATTTAGCGTGCAATCTGTGATTCTCCGACGGTCTGGAGACAAATTATTCGTCATTGTATTCATTAAAGTGACTCTTCAACGAATGTATTTTTATTTTTTCTAACACATTTACACACGCGCACACATGCACATAAATGCACGCATGCACGCACGCACATTCATGTACGCGCACGTGCGCGCACACACACTCACACACATACAGGCACACACACGCGCGCGCGCACACCCACCCACCCACCCACACACACACACACATTCAGGCACATACGCGCACGCACGCGCACACACACACACACGCACGCACGCACGCACGCACACACACACACACACACACACACACACACACACACACACACACACACACACACACACACACACACTGCTTGCCGCACTTCGCCGCCGCTGATTGTGTCAATCAAACTGTCATTTGCGAAGCGCGCGCGCGCACACACACACACACACACACACACACACATACGCACGCACGCACGCACGCACGCACACACGCACACACACACACACACACACACACACACACACACACACACACAACACACACACACACACACACACACACACACACACACACACACACACACACGGTGGCTCGCGCGTAGGGCGGGCTGAAGGCTACGTGCAGGCAGAGGGCCGCCCTCGCTGAACCGCGGGACACAACAAGCTGGCACTACTGGCTACCTCAGAGGGCGGGCCAGCCCCTGAACGAGGATTGTCTCCCGCACAGGCGAACAGTGGGAAAATGAGAACAGTTATGGGTCATGTCGCCTCTTCGTCTGTGAGAGCTTTGGCCCACTAACAGGTCTGCTCCCGTGTGTGAACACAGGAGATCGGGAAAATCCTGCTCCGCACTTCATTTACTGCTGGGTTCGAACCTAACGACTTTCGGCTAACAGTTTAGTGCTATGACCGCTTAGCCGTCGTATCTGAACTTACGATAATTCTGGATTGTATTATGTCCCGAACGAACACTGACTGTAACAACTTATTAACTAGCGAAAGTCGGTCTGTAACATGTAAGAATAATCGAAACACAATATTAGGTAATGTGTATATCATCATCATCATCGTCATCGTCATCGTCATCGCCGCCGTCATCGTCGTCGTCGTCATCATTATCATCGTCGTCGTCGTCGTAGTCATCGTCGTCGTCGTTGTCGTCATCAACATCATCATCATCATCATCGTCGTCGTCATCATCATCATCATCATCATCATCATCATCATCATCATCATCATCATCATAACAATAACAACATTAAGGGATATAAACTTCTAACACAAGCATGCATGGATGGAACTGGTTTTGAGAGAGTGACGGGCAAGAAAACGAACCAATTCTAGGCGTTGTTTTTTCACTTCATGTGCTCAGGAGTATCATAAGATGAAGTCCGTTACCACGAAACGTCATGGATCCAGACACCGGTGTGCGGTGAAGAAGAAGAACAGGGAAAGGAAGAAGGAGACATAACCGTAAAACAGGAAGGAGAAGAAGAAAGATGGCTCTTACAAAAGCATCAGACCCACACCTGTATCCAGTCCAGTCTAATCATGCTGTTTAAAGTCCAGCCGACCTCGAAGATCACAGCAGGGTTGCTAAAAGCTTTTCCGGTGAATTATGCTACTATGGCAGTAAGGATTATGGTATTATTGATGATGATCAAGTTGACGAGGCATGCAGCACAATCACGTAAATGGGCAGGCGGGCACACGCGCGCGCGCGCGCGCGCACACACACACACACACACACACACACACACACACACACACACACACACACACACTCACACACACACACACGCACACACACACTCACACACACACACACACACACACACACACACACACACACACACACACACACTCACACACACACACACACACACACACACACACACACACACACACACACACACACACACACACACACACACACACACACACACACACACACACACACACACACACACACTCACACACACACACACACACACACACACACACACACACACACACACCG
>CM065718.1:62381509-62386509 GCA_033310375.1 Conus canariensis | reverse complement strand
CACCTTCTTCTCCTGTGAAAACTCGAATTTCATTTTTTTTTTCCCTTTGTTGTTGTTGTTGTCTTTCTTTTTTAAAGCTTTCGTGCATGCGCAAAGGGAGAGAAACACGGTCTGCAGTTATTCTGTACCGCATGCACGGAGAGAGAGCGAGAGAGGTGACGGTCATTAATGATGGGGCATGTCGCCAGTGCTACCACCACCACCCTCCCCCCCTCCCCCCTCACCTTCCCTTCTCCTTCAAAGCCAGCCTCCTCCCTGCCTGTCGGTGGTGGTCACTGTGTAGCTGGTCACTCTCACATTGCTTACGCTGAAAATGCCCCCCCCCCCCCCCCCCTCCATCCCCTTCTCCGATCCCAAGCCAGATCTTGCTTTGTAGGTAAGGAGGAGGTCGGGGGATGGGGTGGGGATGTATATGGGGAGTGGGGGGGGAGGGGGGTTACTTGCTTACTAGGTGTGTCTGTATCAGATTTCCAGCTCTGTTGTTCTTTCAAAAAGAGCCATTCTCATGTTAAGCATTCGATTAATTTTCTTTTGTTTTTATTTTCGTTGGGTGTTACATGTTTATTTATTTATTTATTTATCTATTCATTTATTATTTACTTATTTTTATATCATTTCTGCCGTCTGTTTGTTTTTGTTTGTTTGTTTGTTTTTAAACTTCTAGTATCTGTTTTAGTATTTTCACATTTTTGCAGTGAGAACTTTCAGCCTTAGCACTAAATGATGATGGAGATTTCTTCATATTTACAGTGTTGAATCCTCCTTGGGTTCTGCACATTGCCGGTTCTTAACCCGCCAAATGTGGTAACCCATCTATCTGCGAAGCTGTGCTTTCCTGAAAAGCTCTCTACAGAACGAAATGTTTGCTACTTGCTGGTCTGCTTCACAGAGGAAATTATAGGGCTGTGTCAACAGGAGGACAGATAGCTTAAGGTTGTTTGCGCTTCGCTTTTTGGTTGATGTTGTTGTTGTTTTCAAATACTCAGTTAAAGAAATCACATTGAAATCGATTCAGAGCCGTCAGAATTTGAACTTGAGCTTGAATAGTTGCTTTGATGTTTGTTTTCAGGGCACAAAATGGAAAATTTGTAGAACTTTCACTTTCAGACCAGTCGTTCAAGAATCTAAGATATTTCTACACACACACACACACACACACACACACACACACACACACACACACACACACAAATATTTTCAGAGCTTGTGTGTTTTTGTGTGTGTTTTTGTTTGTTTGTGTTGTTTTGTTTTGTTTTGTTTTTGAGGGGATGGTTTTTGTCATTCTCTTTATGACGGAGTCTGTCTGTTAATTAAAGTATTTTTAATCAATAAAATATGTTACACTTGAATTCTAATAGCAAACCACGTTTATTTCTTTTTTTATGTAAAAAAAAAATCTGTTATTATTCTTATCATTGTTGTTATTATTATTATTGCTATTATTATCATTATTATTATTGTTGCTGTTGTTGTTGTTCTTGTTCTTGTTGCCAGTGCTTTCTCCTATTTTCCGAAGCGCTCTTTTCCGTGTGGGTTGCAACGGCTTTTGTTTGGGCTTTTTTTTTTTTTTTTTTTTTCTTTTTTTCATTTGACATTAAACGTCCAAAAGCACGTCAGAAATTGGGGGTACATTTAGCGCTTGCAGAAGCAAAAAAAAATTTTTTTTTTAAGCAGATTTGGCACCAGGAGGAGGAGGAGGGGGAAGGGTGGAAGGAGGGGCGTTTTCAGCGTGTTTGTCACATCTTTCACCATGGATTGAAGTAGTGGGCGCTAGAAGTGTGTGTCTGTGTGTATGTCGCCATGCACTGGTGACGTCAGCTAGTACGTTTACTTGCTAGTAGGTGTGCTGACACATGAATTTAATGTCTGTTATATCCTCTCTCTCTCTCTCTCTCTCTCTCTCTCTCTCTCTCTCTCTCTCTCTCTCTCTTTGGGGGGGGGGGGCAGAGGGCTGAGGGTGGAAAGATGGAACGGCGTTGATGTCCACTCTCCGCTACATCCTTTAGAATGGTCTTGGACAGGGAGTCTTGGGGAGGTACATGTCCACCTTTTAATGTACCCTATACAATGGTCTTGGACAGGGAGTCATGGAGAGATACATGTCCACCTTCCACTGTACCCTGTGCAATGGTCTTGGACAGGGAGTCATGGGAAGATAATGTCCACCCTCCACTGTACCCTGTAGAATGGTCTTGGACAGGGAGTCATGGAGAGATAAATGTCCACCCTCCACTGTACCCTGTAGAATGGTCCTGGACAGGGAGTCATGGCGATATCCATATCCACCCTCCACTGTATCCTGTAGAATGGTCCTGGACAGGGGTCATGATGAGATACATGTCCACCCTCCACTGTACCCTTAGAATGGTCCTGGACATGGAGTCATGGAGAGATACATGTCCACCCTCCACTGTGCCCTGTAGAATGGTCCTGGACAGGGAGTCATGGAGAGATACATGTCCACCCTCCACTGTACCCAGTAGAATGGTCCTGGACAGGGAGTCATGGAGAGATACATGTCCACCCTCCACTGTACCCTGTAGAATGGTCTTGGACAGGGAGTCATGGAGAGATACATGTCCACCCTCCACTGTACCCTGTAGAATGGTCCTGGACAGGGAGTCGTGGAGAGATACATATCCACTGTACGCTGTAGGATGGATGATACGTAAATACTGAACTCTCTCTCTCTCTCTCTCTCCCTCCCGCCCCCCCCCCCCCCCCCCCCCGCCCCCCCACCTCCTCCACACGGCATTGCCTTTTTTACTCGGCCAGTCAACAGATCGTCGCACACCCCTTTTTCATGTACTTCCATTTGTCGCAGTCATCAAAGAAACGCATGATCGTCGTCATTTTCACCCTTTTTTTTCTTGTTGAGCGGTTCAGTTGTACGCAGGCATCAAAGAAACGTACACTCACTTTTAACATTTGTGCGTAGCTGCTGTTGTTGTTATGATTATTACTATGACTATTACTACTATTGTTGTTATTGTTCCCTACGCTTTGCTTTGTTTGTCAATGCATGTCGCTGCATGGCCAGCTAAGATTACAGATGACCGATGTTTTGTGGTTCGTTTCAGAGATGGTGGGTGGGTGTTGTGGTACTTACGGTAATTTACCCGAACGTTATATCACACAAGTGTGTGTTGTGTGTGTGTGTGTGTGTGTGTGTGTTGTGTTGGTGTGTGTGTGTGCTTGCGTGCGTGCGTGCGTGTGTGTGTGTGTGTGTGTGTGTGTGATGGTGTTCGTCTATAGTCATGGTCTCCTCTGACCATGGTCTTCTGCGGTCTGTCATCAAAATTTAGCTTCCCTTACCATTCACCTCCACCCCAAAACTCCTCTCCCCAACACGTGCACGCTCTTCCCTCACCGTTTGCGCGCGCGCACACACACACACACACACACACACACACACACACACACACACACATCTGCTATTCACTGGTCAATGTTGGCATTGAACGTATGTTTGTTTGTTTCTTTCTTTAAATGATCTGAGCAAAAATCGTTACTCACTTCCATTATAGAACGAACGCGTATTCGCTCTTGTAGGTAATGGCTGTCTCTGTTTGTCTACTCCCCTCTCTCTCTCTCTCTCTCTCTCTCTCTCTCTCTTCTCTCTCTCTCTCAATAATGTACAAACGTGATTTGCCCACAAAGTTCAAACAATCCCTGATCACCCAGGCGTCCTCTGGCTAAGACTTCTTTTCTACACACAGAACGTGCGAAAGGTCTCGGCTGTTTGTTCAGACCACTTTTTAACCATTAAGCATGGATAAAGAATTTACCTCCCCTGATGAGTGATTATGATTACTATTATTTCATTATTATTACTGTTGTTGTTATTATATTATTGTAATTATTATTATTATTATATTTCATCATAATTATTATTGTAATTATATATTATAGTCATAATTGTTGTTGCTGCTGCAGTTGCTGTGATGATTATTGAAATTACTATCACTGTTATTGTTGTTGTTGTTGTTGTTGACTTCTGTCTTCTTCCAGGTTGTCTTAAGGTGT
Source organism: Conus canariensis (assembly GCA_033310375.1). Lineage (NCBI taxonomy): Eukaryota > Metazoa > Mollusca > Gastropoda > Neogastropoda > Conidae > Conus > Conus canariensis. Next base: position 62,382,483 of record CM065718.1, on the reverse strand, counting down.
TTGTTTTGTTTGTTTGTTTTTCAGTAACCGCACAGAGTTTACATGTTTACTGTTTCCGTTCACCCGAAAATTCCGTACGACGATGTTCAAAATGAGCAGATTTATATATCGGTCATAAAAGATTCCTTATTCCGCTTGTGTTTATTTCTTTCTTTTAGATAGGTTGGTTGGTTTGGTTTAGTGAGGAGGAGGAGGTGTCGTTGTTATTGATAAGGCGATTTTTGTGTTGCTTGTTTTGTTTCATGAAAGAGTTTTTGAGTTGTTGATTGTGTGTGTTGGGGAGGGGAGGGTTCTTGTTGATGGTGGACAGTTTGGGTTGGTTTGTTTCTTCTCTTGAAGAGGGCCCCTTTGTCAAGTGTTTGTCACTTGCGTGTATGAAGGCAGAACCGGTAGCGCAAGATAGACATAGTTCTGGAGTTAAGCCCCTTGATCTGTGTCGGTATAGCAGGAACAGTTTACAGTTACCTGTTGATTAGTTATTGTTTATTTTTTTTCCTCCTAGCGTTCAGATCTGCTTTATAACCAGCGCCAACTGTCACCGATAACGGTATTGGTTTTATTTTTGTTGGTGATGGTAGTTTTGCTTTTCTATTTTTTTAGAGTGTTTTTCTCTGGTGTTTGGTTGGTTTTGGGTTGTTTTTTTTTGTTTTTTGTTGTTTTTTTTTGGGGGGTGGGAGGGGGGCGGGGGGGGGGGATTCAGGTTTTTTTTATTCGTTTTGTCTCACACACACACACACACACACACACACACACACACACACACACACACACACACACACACACACCACCTGACCATATTGTCGGCGCCAGCTCAGCCTTTTGTGTTTTTGTCAGCCTTGTGTCTCTGGGTGTTCGCATGATCTGAATTGTCACGTTAATCAGTGTTATGATAAATGTGATTATAGTCACAATCTGAACTGATGACCTGTATGTGTGTATTTGTACACCGATCAAGAGTTGTATGACTATTTTTT
>CM065718.1:62364009-62369009 GCA_033310375.1 Conus canariensis | reverse complement strand
ACGCACCAAACACCGACCTGTCGCTTGTTTCGGCACGAAACGTGCTGTTCTGCGACTCCCGTGTGACATAAGTCAGACGACAAGTGTTTCCAAGGAGGCTCACACACTTAAAGCAGTGAGTATTTTGAAGCTATGCTTGAAGAGAAATGCATGAAACACCGTGCTGCAGTTGGCACGAAATGTCGTGACTCTTGTTTGACGTAGTCCTATCTCACTGAAGGAAGGGGAGGCGACGACAACAATGATTAGGGCGAAACAGCACCTACCCCAATTGTAGTGAACACTGCTCACACTTTACTTGACTTAGTTTCTAGGTGAGATGACCGCAAGTGGAAAATGAAAAAACTAAAGAAAAAATGACTTCCGCCAAACGAAAAAGACAAAATAAATTAAAAAGACAAAAACGCGACGCGTTTTAACCTCTTTGGTCTTGGAACGAGAGAGACAAACAAATAACAAGACAAAACACGACGCGTTTCGACCTCTTTGATCTTTTTCAGGCAAGACCAAAGAGATCGAAACGCGTCGTGTGTTTGTCTTGTCATTTGTTTGTCTCTTTCGTTCGGTGGAAAGGTCATTTTTCTTTTCAGTTTGTTTACTGGACTTCTTTGAGAGCTAGAATTCCGATCCCAACATCTCCTAAAGTAGAAGGCGCGACTTTGTCCTGGTGTATGGGGGCAAACTGGGTGAACAGGATTGGAAAGGATTTCCTTTCGTACCTCTCGCCCTTAAGGGCAGTGTCACAGTCCCGAACAGCGTTTCATGCTGAAACAAGCGTGCAGCATGGGTGTTTCCTGTGTTTTTCTTCTGCATGACTTTTCGAAATCCTCCCTGCTCTGCCTTATGTGGGCTTCTTTGAAACGGGTATTTCAAGCCTTAGCTTCCAGTGACTCGCTGCTGTAAATGGTGTGATCCTCTGTAGAATGGCTATTGCCTTCCGGAGGCATTGTCCTGTGAATTAAGGGCAAGGTCGTTCGGTAGTCGCGACAAAAATAGCAGTTTGTACAGAAACAAGCTTGCAGCTCGGTGTCTCTTGCGGTCTCTTGTCTTAATGTTCGACTTACCCAAGTGCTGCTCTAAATTCATTGGCTTCTCTGAAAAACGGGTGTTTTACTCGGAAACGATGTCGTATGACAAAATTCTTAGACCTTTAAGACGATTTACGCACGCACGCACCCACGCGCGCACACACACACACACACACACACACACACACACACACACACACACACACACACACACACAGCCTAAGACTCCGACGAAGCTAATAACCGCAAAATAAGCATTTTGGAGCGCACCAAAGGGAGGGCCAAGCAGATGACGTTATTCTTTAGAGTGCATGAGAATGGGGAGGGAAGGGTTGGGGGGGGGGGAGGGGGGGAGAGATAATGATTGTAAACCACCAGACCTGTTTTTTTTCCTTCTAATCTCTTGCCGTTAATTAAAGACAGCACTCAAACCGGCAAGGTCATCTCGCGCCGAATTTGACCAGATAAGTGATTGCTCTTTCTTCATTTTCGTTGTCCTGAGTTTCATCTTGCTTGAAGAAGACCTAAGAGGTCGAAACGCGTCGTGTTTTGTCTTGTGATTCGTTTGTTCATGTTTGGTGGATTTACTACGTAACGTTTTAAGATCGCCAAGGTCCTAGTTTAGAATAGCTTCTCTCCGCTAGAGGCACAAAGCGGGGGGCCTCTAAACTAGGACATTGCTCACTGATCTTTGTGTCGAAAGTGGGTTTTAAACGTGGCAATGAAGCTGAATCAAATGTCTTGACTTTGTCGTTTGTCTCTGTGTCTGTTACTTTTCTCCACATTGATATACATTTTGGGTTTCAAGGTTCGTCGAATCGTGTTAGACTTATCGCGATTCAAACTTAACCAAGATCTCCTCCATACCTGCTGTTAACTTACATGACAGTGAATGTTTTACTACCTTCTCGCGCGAACGGAAGTACTAGTAGTCCGTTTTGTGTGGCGTTTCCTGCAGAGTTCTGATTGGTCCAGCAGGGTAATGCTAAGCAAACACCATATGGATGTCACTTCCGGCAGGCAGCTTGATGGGTGTAATTATACACACGGCGTCGGCAGTCGTGTTCTGTCAGTCCTGCTGTTTATCTGCCCGACGAGGGGCCCTGTTGTGTTGGGTCGCTGAACCAGACGATTGTTTCTCTCTCTCTCTCTCTCTCTCTCTCTCCTCTCTCTCTCTCTCTCTCTCTCTCTCTCTCTCTCTCTCTCTCTCTTCATCTGTGTCTGTCTGTCTGTGTCTGTGTCTGTGTACTTGTGTCTGTCTGTGTCTGTATGAGCGTGCTCCTCTCTGTGTGTGGTGTGTGTGTGTGTGTGTGTGTGTGTGTGTGTGTGTGCGTGTGCGTGCGTGCACGCACTTCTCTCTCTCTTTCTCTTCTCTCTCTCTCTCTCTTCTCTCTCTCTCTCTCTCTCTCTCTCTCTCTCTCTCTCTCTCTCTCTCTCGTGTGTGTATGGCTGCGAGCACGCGCCCATACGTGCGTTTGTGTTTGTTTGTTCGTGTGTATGTGTGTGTGTGTGTGTCTGTCTGTCTGTGTCTGAGTCTCTGTGTGAGTGCGTGTGTACGTGCGTGTGTCTGTAATAAGGTAGTCCGGAAGCGACGCCTAATTGACAGTAGATGTTTTCATAGCGTGGTGTGGACGGTGTCTCTGTCACTGTTGTCAGCGGACATGGGGAGGTGGAGGGGGGGAGGGAGGGAGGGAGCGGAGGCCTGACCCATGGAGGACGTGGGACAGGGAGACGCGAGGACCCCTCTGCTTTTTAAAAGATAGAACAGTTTGCCACATTGTGCGGGGGCCGGAATAGCTGAGTGGTAGAGCGCCGGACTCGTGTAATCTTAGTGATCCTGGGGTTGCGGGTTCGAATCTCCGCCGGCCCGTTTCGGTACAGGGGATTTTTTCTTTCGGAGTTAACGTTGGTTCTGACTCCATTTCCCACACAGTCCTTCGAATGAGACTATAAACATCTTGCACACAGGTAAGATCTCCTCACCAACTTTCGGAAGAGTAGGCCCATTTGGCCGTTGGTATGAATGACACGTTACACATAGTATGCACCTTCCCGGAAACTGGAGTATGGCTGCCTTAATGGCTGGATAAAAAAAAACGGTCATACACACAAAACTCCACTCCCTTTGCTGGGTAGATGGGATTAATCCTTGCCAGTCTATACCGGGAGTGTCCACTGGAGTATCAATCAACCTGCGTACGCAGAAGAAGCCACATTGTGCGATTCCTAACTGAGGCTGATGGCCACTGAGTCTGTAATCCTCTTTTTTGAATTTTCACACAGTTCTTTTTATTGAAAGTATCACTACAAATAAAAATTTTCCAACGATCCAAAGAACAGAACAACAACCACGTCAATAATTTCCAGATATTTCGACCGCCTGGAGTCTTCTTCGGGGGACATTAATGATAAACACACACACACACACACACACACACACACACACACACACACACACACACACACACATACGCACACACGAACAAACACACACACACACACCACACACACACACACACACACACACACACACACACACACACACACACGGTTCTGATTGGGAATCGAAGCCGCGACCTTCCAGCCGGGAGTTCGTGACGCTTACCACTTCGCCAGGGTGGTTGGTGGTTACTCAATTTGATTTAGGTTAGTTTAGGATAATTCATTACTGTAGTTTAGTCTAGTTATTATAGGGCCTTACTGGGGCTGTAGCCACGTTAGGAAAGGAGAAGTGAAGCAGTGGGGGGGGGGGGTGGGGGGGGGGAGGGGAAGGCAACATCCACACGTAAATTACAAAGAAATTTAACTCTTGTTCCCACTATGAGACTATTACACGCATGAGAAGTCCCAACGAAGGATGTTTACGGTACTTACTAGTTCGTTAGCAGAAACGAAGACAAATGCCTGCGGTACCAATTCACATTGCGCAAATAAAGACAGAAAATTTTACAGGGGGAAAAAGCATGGTTTTTGTTGTTTTTTGGGGTGGGGGTGGTGGTAGTGGTGTTGGTTGGCAGGTGAATGAGTTAGTTGGTTGCTTGGTTGGATTAGGGTATGGGGGAGGGGGTGGGGGGGGGGAGTCAAAATCATAAAGAAAAAAAAACAATAAAGCACATACAGAGGGGAGGGGTGGGGTGGGTAGGGGGATTAAACATGCAACGCACCGCACACGCTTTTAACCGTTTCATGTTAATTGTTGCTTATCGGAGAGCTTTTTGTTCTTCTTCTTCCTTTTCCGCGTGGCCATCCGGGCTGGGTGCTGAGAGGGTGGCCGAGGGGAGCATAGCTGCAGCGCGCTGGGGTATGCTCATTGTTGTGACAAAGATTGGCTCTGCTTCGCTGGCTCTGGGCACTGGGCCGTGTCCTTTTTTTCTTCTTTTTTTTTAAAATGGCCCGCTGGACCGGTGTCGCTCCACGAAAATGACCCCTCTGTTAATTCTACCCCTGAGGTTTTTTTTTCTTAATTCTTTTCATTTCTTTTATGTTTGGTTGGCTGGTGTTTGCCACTGGCTCAAATGAAATGTATCAGAAGTGACGGCTCATGAAATATTTCCAGAGCTTTGTGTTGAGAGTTTCTGTGTGTTTTGTGGGGGTGCGTTTGCGTATGAGGGAACATGTGTGTGTGTGTGTGTGTGTGTGTGTGTGTGTGTGTGTGTGTGTGCGTGCGTGCGTGCGTGCGTGAGCGCGCGCGCGTCTCTGTCTGTCTTTGATCGTCTCTGCGTCCCATTTGTCCGTCTCTCTGTCTTGTACTTTCTGTCCTTGTGAGTGTCCCTGTATTTTTTTTAACCTTGGATAAACAGTCTGCACCGCTCCAACTTCACCACGGAGACAGCACACAGCGTCCACTGCGATGCGTTCGGACAGGGCTGGGGTGGGCTGTTCGGGGCGGGGGTGGGGGGTGAGGGTGGTTTGAGTGCTACTGGTCAGTGTTTGGCCCCAGGACTGGCACAGCGTGTTTCTGTACAGGGGTAT
>CM065718.1:62346509-62351509 GCA_033310375.1 Conus canariensis | reverse complement strand
TGCCAGATTTTGACCATGAAGACCGACGATGAAAGGTCTTTTGATTTAAAAGCCTCAGCTATAGCATGAACAAACTTGCTTCTTGTCTGCCATACACACAGATTTTAAGCTGCATTCCAGAGAGGTCTAGGAATGCATCTCTCTCAGTAACGTAGTGTGCAGAATGCTTAAATGACTATGTTGAATGAATGTGTATGGGTACGGTTAGGACTGTTTATTATGTTGACGTATATTCTGACATCTCTTGGTGACGAGAAAATACCTGTTCTTCTTCTCGATCTGTCTGCAGCTTTCGACACAACTGATCACGTAATTCTCCTTTCACGTATAAGCACAAACTTCGGCATATGTGACATTGCACTACATTGATTTAGATCGTATCTGTCAAACAGACAGCAGTTCGTCTTTATTAACGAGAAACGGTCTTCAAAAATGTCATCAGATTTTGGCATTCCCCGGGGTTCTGTGCTAGGTCCAGTGCTTTTGATAAAGCACACAACGCACCTGACAGAGGTCATTAACAACCGTTCTGTCCATCATCAAATGTTCGCCAACAACACACAGCTCAAACATTCTGGCACGCTAGATAACTATGATAGTCTCGTCAAAAATCTGCAAGATTGTGTCTATGATATTGAACAGTGGATGTCTAACAAGCTGAAATTAAACGATGATAAAACAAAGGCTATCCGGTTTATAAAACACTCTCGAGCTCAAAAACCCCGTTTTCATCTGACAATAGTCCTATGCTCCACTGACATCTCGTTTATGCCATGTATTCGTGACCTTGGCGTATATCTCGACTCTGATCTCACCCTGAAACGCAACAGTCAAAATCTGCCACGCATCCTTTCTTGAACTCCGTCGCATCAGCTCTTCAGACCTTTCCTTATAGAGCAGACCACGAAAACGTTGGTGTCTTCCTGCATCCTGTCAAGATTAGATTATTGTAACGCTCTTCTCCTTGGTGTACCTGTAGCCTTACTCCAGCCATTACAACGTGTCAAAAATTCAGCCGCTCGCCTTATCTACAAAGCACTAAAACAAGATCATACTTCGTATCTCTTGAAGAAACTATTCTGGCTCAAAATCAAGTGCAGGATTGAGATTAAGTGTGCATGTGTATGCCACAAGATCATCACAGGTGAAGCACCTGCCTATCTCTCTGACCTACCCGTTCCCTCCGTTCGTCCTCTGATGACCGAATTTTTCGAATTCCCTCCTACAACCGAAAGCAGCATGGTTCTAGGGCATTCTCATTTTCTGCTGCGATACTCTAGAATTCGCTACCTTTCCAACTATGTTATGCCCCTTCCTTCGCGACTTACAAGTCTGCACTCAAAAGTTTTTTGATTAAACACCAGTTGCAAAATACCACCTGAAATATTTCTGAATTTCTGCCCGTCACTTGCACACTTTGCTCGTTTACGAACAAGCTGTTCACTGTGTCATGTAGCGTATGTGTCTATATATGCGACATTGTGTGTGTGTGTGTGTGTGTGTGTGTGTGTGTGTGTGTGTGTGTGTGTGTGTGTGTGCGCGCGCGCGCGCGCCGTGTGTGTGTGTGCGTGTGTGTGTGTGTGTGTGTGTGTGTGTGTTGCATTTATTTTAGATATTGCTTAGTTAAAACTTGTAAAGCGCCCTGTGGCCTACGTTGTTAGGATGAGTGCTATAGATTTTGTCATTATCATGTAACATGTATATGTGGATGGGTGGTTGACTGCAGGTTATGTCGTCTTGTGAACTACTGTCAACGTCTCTTGGGGTCGGACGTGCGCTCAACAAATCATCATCATCATCATCATATCATCATCATCATCATCATCATTGTCTTCGTCGTCGTCGTCATCATCATCATCATCTCATAATCATCTCAACATCATCATCATCATCATCATCACTATTGATAGTGTTGTTGTTGTTATTGTTGTCGTTACTCATTATGGTTGTTGTTACGTTTTGTCTTTCACATGTTTACACAGTGATGTGAATTTGTATTTTTGCTTATTTATTTGGTAATGCGTAACATTTTTTGTGCGGGGAGAATGTAGGGCGGACAGACAGACAGATAGATAGACAGGTAGACAGATAGATAGGTACATAGATACATAGATAGACAGACAGACAAATAAATAGACAGATAGACAGGCAGACAGATACGTCAGAGCATGTACCAATACAGTGTTAGACACGTCAAAACGGTGCGCTGTCATTTTGTTAACGGGACCAATATCGCTTCAGAGAGTTTAAGGAGTCATTGTTGAGTGCCAAAGGCAGCCGTGTTCTTTGTTGCTCCGGGGGTGTAGCGTGCGGCAGGGCAGGACAATGAGGAGGGTAATAACAGCCCTGGGTCACAGACGTCAGGACCTCAGGGGAGCAACGTGCCATTCCTTAAACACAGCCCTCCCCCCCCTCATCCGGAACAAACTCCCCTTTTTTGTCCGCACTGCACAGGCTGTCATTAGGCCAGGCTGCACCTGAACCCCCCACTTCCTTGCTTACTCCTACTCCTACTACTACTACTACTACTACTACTACTACTACGACTACTACTACTACCGTAAATGTTTTTTGATTTGTTTGCTTGTTACTTGCTTGTTGGTGTTGTTGTTGTTTTCCCCTTCTTTGTAAGATAGAGAGAGTGTGTGTATGTTTCTCTCACTCTCTCTCATTTCTCTCTCTTCTTCTCTCTCTCTCTCTCTTCTCTCTCTCTCTCTCTCTCCTCTCTCTGTCTGTCACTCTTTCTCTCACTCTCTCTCACTCCCTCCCCCCCCCCCCCCCCCCCGTCTCTCTCTCTCTCTCTCTCCTCTTGAATTCGTTTTCTTAGATGTTCCAAGCTGGCTTTTGAACTTTTGCCCATCTCTCCCCTTCCAGCTCCATACTCGCCCCCAGTCTCTGAATCATTCCGCCCCAGCAAATCAAGTCAAAATAAATTACTTTGAATTAAGGGGAAGGGGAAGGGGAGGGGAAGAGGAAAACAAAAGAAATGTTCATGGAAATGATAAGATCCAAAAGGATGATAAATCGCTCTCAAAATGACAGGCCGTGCTGGTTTTGTCCTCATTTACTTTGATTCCAAAATGCTTTAAGCAACCATTTAACCTTCGTAATTTTTCCTCGGTGTGTGTGTGTGTGTGTGAGAGAGAGAGAGAGAGAGAGAGAGAGAGAGAGAGGGAGTGAGTGAGTGAGTGTATGTGTGTGTGTCGCGCGTGCGTGCGTGCGTGTGTGTGTGTGTGTGCGTGTGTGTGTGTGTGTGTGGTGTGTGTGTGTGTGTGTGTGTGTGTGTGTTTGAAAACCCCACCCCTTGCTGAAATACTCGTTTTAAATAATGCAGGTCTTTTCAGCACATGATCTCCCCGTCTCGGATTTCTGGAAGACTGCTTGGAATCATGTGTTTTTCTTGTGGCTGTCATTTTTTTTCTATGTTAGGTGGCCTTGTTTCCTGTTTCCTTCTATCACTCATTTAGAAGGGTGTGTTCTTCCATTGCAGTCGTGATGTATCGATCCGTTTCTGTCTCGTTTATTAAAACGTATCTTGCGTGCTGGAGAAACTTTGAGGAGTATGGTTTTGTTTTTGCGTCTTTTTGGTCTGTCTGTCTGCCTGCCTGCCTGTCTGTCTGTCTGTCCGTCCGCTAGATGTTGTGTATTGCATGGTATGTAACTGGATCGTCTCGACACTTTCCTCCATGGTTTCAAAGTGAGGTGACTGCAGGCGGAAATTAAAACAAACTTTCAAAGAGAAATTGTAATTAATCCACCAGACCAAAGTGACAAACAAATTACAAGACAAAACACGACGCGTTTCGACCTCTTTGCTCTCCTTCAGGCAAGAGAAACAATATTCAGGACAACGAAAACGAAGAACGCGCGCCCAATTTGACCATGTAAGTGACTGCACGTTCTTCGTTTTCATTGTCCTGAATGTTGTTTGCTTTGCTTGTAGAAGACCAAAGAGGTCAAAACGCGTCGTCTTTTGTCTTGTAAATCTGTTTGACCCTTTTGTCTGGCGGATTTAAAAAAAAAAAAAATTCCACTATGCTCAGGCTCGGACTGCTAATGCCGAGGAGAGCAGGTCCCCGCAACACAGTACCGCCCGCTGCCCCTCCCTCTACCCCAGCCCATAATTTTCTGTCTGTCTACATATACGTTTGTTTGTTTGCTTGTTTTACATGCCATCGTGTTCCCTCTTCGGTAGAACTTTCATGTCGACCAAGGAAGGCAGAGATGACGCTGTGGAGGTTGCGCTCTGGTCCAAAACTTCCACGTCAGGGATTGCCCTGCGTTTCCTTTCATCGCCTAAGCCAGCAGAGCCTCACAGGCCCGAGAAATGCGGACACCTGCAGTGTTGGTCAAAAAGTTTGAGGAGCACATCAGGCGGACTCATCCATTCAGTGGGTTAAACCTGACGGGTTGGGGGTTCCAGTCTTCTCGGTTAAACCTTAGGGCACTCTACACTGCACAGAGGCCGAGCGGATCTGAACAATTCCACAAACTCTCCGAATCGGACTCGAACCCAAGCCTCCAACCCGCATGTCAGCGATGCTACATTGTTCAGTTACTTCACCACGGCGGCAACAGCAATAGCAGCGTCAGTAGTCGTCGTCGTCGTCGTCGTAGTAGTAGTAGCAGCAGTAGTTAGTAGTAGAAGTAGTAGTCGTAGTAGTAGTAATAGTGGTGGTAGTAGTAGTAGTGGTGGTGGTAGTAGACGTTTGTGCAAATGGCTGTGGATGGCAGTACACAAGAGGAAATTATTCGAAGGTGAATAGTATTTCGTGTCCGCTTCTTTCTTCAAGCCAGTTGATGTAATTGAAACGTCCTGTTTATGTTTGCATGTATGTAAGCCAATGGATGTATATTTGTTTGTATGACTGTGTGTATGTGTGTAAGTATGTAGGTTTGTTTGCATGCAGGTGTATGTTTGTGTGTAGGCCTATGGGATGTATTTGATATATGTGTGTGTGTGTGTGTGTGTATATTATATATATATATATATATATATA
>CM065718.1:62331509-62334009 GCA_033310375.1 Conus canariensis | reverse complement strand
GGGGGGGGGGCATAAAACTACCCACGACGTTTAACGCACAATACGACATAGCACACAGCGTCTGTTTTAACTCAGAATACCTTGTTTTTGCCCCCAGTCGACCATAAAAGTCGATGGGCGGTAACTAAAGTAATTCGTCCCAAAGGGCTTATGGGCAGAAACAGCACGGGTTGAAAGTAGGGTTTACAATCAACAAAAGCAACAACAACAACAACAACAACAACAACAACAACAACAACAAGAGGAGGAGGAGGAAATAAAGAAAAAACGAAAAAGAGAAAAAAAAACAGAAAGAAAGAAAAGAAAAAGAAATGAGAGCGCCAGACTAACACCAAACACCCACCACCACAGGACAAGTGACGTTTCAAATGTGTCACATGACATGTCACATATCCGTTGAACGTCATCAGGCATAATTTTATTAAAGCCTAACGGAAACTGGCCGATTTCGGTCGGATGGAGTGGGGACAAAGAGGGGGGAGGAGGGGGGAGGGGGTCTTTAAAAGCGCCATGCTAATATGTCGTAAAATTCGTCATCCACATTGGACGCCGAAGAAGGGGAGGCTGGAGGAGGTAGGATGGAGGTTGGAGCTCGGCGGGTCGGAGGGCGAGAGGACTGGCAAAGAAAGTGAGGCAGCGATAGAGTGGGAAGAGGTGGGTGGGGGGGGGGGGGTGTCAGTGTTATGTGTGATTTCGGTCATCATATAGGGGCGAGCGGAGATCGTTGGCCTGTGGAGTACGTCTGCTGCCGCTAAGGTAACGTCGGGGAGTGGGGATCAGAAAGGTGTTGGGTTTTGCTTTGCTCAGGTGGTTTAAGTTGGCTCCTGCTCCTCCACCTCCCTCCGTCCCCCACTCCTTCTCCCCCCCTATCCACCTCCGAGAGGTGAACGACTGCAGGTGAGAAGTATAGTTAAAGAGAGACAGAGAGAAGAAGAAGAAAGAGGAAATTGGTTTCTTGTAAACGGAAGAAGCCCGCCAAATGAGCTCTCCGTGTTTTTTCTTTCCCTTTGTTGGTTCTGCCAGTTAAGTCCCTTTTAATGGTCGAAACGCGTCGCCCCCTTCTATCGTTGTGTATGTTTGTGTATTGGTCCAGTAATGCGGTGGGGTGACTGAATTGAAGTTTGTTCTTCTCGTTGTGGGTGTGAGTGAGCTAGTGAGGGAGTGTGTGTGTGTGTGTGTGTGCGTGAGTGTGGGTGTGGGTGGGTGGGTGGGTGTGCGTGCGTGCGTGCGTGCGTGTGTGTGTGTGTGTGTGTGTGTGCGTGCGTGCGGGTGGGTGTGGGTGTGTGGGTGGGTGTGCGTGCGTGCGTGTGTGTGTGTGTGCGCGCGTGGTGTTATTCTCGTGTGTGTGTGTGTATGTGTGGTGTTATTCTCGTGTGTATGTGTGTGTGTGTGTGTGGTGTTATTCTAGATGTGTGTGTTGGGGAGGGCGGGGGGGTGAGAGAGAGAGAGAGAGGTTTCAGTGGCATGAAGCGGGCTGATTAACTGTAAAGATAAATGCATGGCTCCAATAGCGACTCTTTGACATTCCGTCGACGGCTGATCGGTTGTTGTAGACTGGGATCGAAGTGGCTTTGGGGGGGGGGGGGGGTGTGGAGAGGAGAGGGGGCGGGGGGGGGGGGGTCTTTTGGAACTCGTCCATCCAGAGGTGGTGGCAGGCGATTCACAGAGGCCTCAACAGCTCTAACGTGGCTTGAGTGGACTGCACACAGTGGACTGCACACAGTGGACTGCACACAGCAGAGCAACAGAGGAACCTGTCCATGCAATCATGCTAGCTTCCTCCTCTTCTCCTCCTCCTCATCCTCCTTGTTGTCGTCGTCGTCGTCCTCCTCCTCTTCGTTCCGCATCACACTCGTGCTCTCATGACAGCAGTCCCCCCCCCCCCCCCCCCCCCTCTCTCCTTATCCGAGAACGACCGACATTGTCCCAGAGGAAAACTGAGAGATACTAGGGAATGTCGGTTATCGTTACTGTGATGATAAGGAAATTGGTTGTTATCCTTCATAAAGACAGTGATAACAGAGAGATCCGTTGCTGTCGCAGTGACAACTGTTAAACGGTGAAGTGGGTTACTATTACGAGTTACCAGAGTTAAACTGAAACTAATCCTTCAAGAGAACAATTCCCTTAGCCCGTAATTACTCATCCTGTTTCCCCGCGAACACAACTGTGATCATCCTTCAAAGCAACCAGGATGATTTAGAGATTGGTTATGATTACTCTTTTCCCCCCGAGTCGAGCAGCTAACATCCCGTAATTGTTTTTCCAAGGGCAGGGCAGCCGTTATCAGCCCTTAGGAGCACGATGATAAAAAGTTACTTCCCTTGAAAACGTCACCGTTTCTTGAACAATGATAGCTATTTTTTCCCATAAAACAACAACAATAACAACAAAACAGGGAAAGCAGTTATCCTGAGCTATTGAAGTGAGTGCGCTCCCATACGTGTCGTCGTGCTAATCCGAGGAAGCCCTTCCCCTCCAGCCCGCTTCCCCCCGCCCC
>CM065718.1:62319009-62324009 GCA_033310375.1 Conus canariensis | reverse complement strand
GAGCTGCTCAGTGATTCTCCTGTCAGTCGTTGACATATTGTGTCATGTCATGTCATATCGCACAGGTCTGCTAGACTGCCACAAGGCTGATGCTGGCGGTCGGCTTCACGATAGGCAAGGCTTGGGTCAGACAGGGAGGAGGGCGGGGGGAGGGGTGTGAGAGGGGAGGGGGCTGTTTTGTGGCACCACTGACGCTTTCGTGCCGAAATGAGCTGGCGAAAATGTGCCGACGAAACCGGGCTTGCAATTTGCAGCACGTGTCAAACGAATTGATGACGGGTTTGTAAAAAGTTGCCGATGTAGGCTTTTGCAACGGGTTTGGGTCCGATAGTCCGACACTTCACGATTCCGACGTTTCGATAGTTCGACAAATCATGATTCCGACGTTTCGACAATCCGACAATTTTGTCGGACCAACGAAAGTTGTTTTGTAATGTTTTATTTTGTGCCAGTAGTTCGACACATCACGATTTTATCGAAACGACTTGGAATTGTCGGAATCGTGGGATGTCGGACTATCGCTACTTTTTCTTAGTGTCGGATTATCGAAACATCTGAACGTGGGGTGTCGGACTACCGATGTGTCGGACTATCGAAACGTCGGACTACCGGGCCCAGCCCTTTGCAACGCGTGTCCAAGTTAGACGGTTGACACGTGTGCGGAAAGGAGTTTGCAACGCGGCCGAAGTAGGGCTCGTAAAACTTTGCTTAAAATGGGGCTGAGAACACGCGCCGAAATAGCCGCTTGTACCACGTGCCGAAATAAGCTTGCAACACGCGCGAAAGTAGGCTTGAAACATGTGCCAAAATAGGCTTGCAATGTAGGCCGAAATAGGTTCTCAACACTCGCCGATAGGGGCATGCAACATGTGCTAAAACGAGCTTGCAGTGCCTTCCAGAACAGGTGTGTGGCGCATACTGAGATCAGTTTTAATCACGAGTCAAAAGAAGCGAGCAACATGTGCCGAAAAAATTGGGCTTGTAACATACGCTGAACTGAGCTTGAAGCATGGGGTGCATTCAGTTGCTTCGCGACTCGACAAAATGGGTTGGCAGTACGTGACAAAATGAGTATAAAACACGTGTCGAAATTGACAGGCAACACGATCCGAAATAAGCTTGTAATATGTGCCAAAATAGACTTGCGGCCCATGTTGAAATAAGCTTGCAGCATACACCAAAAGGAGCTTACAACACGTGTAAAACGAACGTACAACACGTGCCAAAACAAGCTTACAACACGTGCCAAAACAAGCTTGCAACACGTGCCAAAACAGCTTACAACATGTGCCAACACAAGCTCGCAATACGTGCCAAAAAGAGCTTACAAAACGTGCCGCAATAGGGACGCAGCACATGCTGACAAAAGCTTGTAATCCGTACTGAATTCATAGATTTGCTTTTGGCAGCGGACCCCTTTAACTGGGTGTACAGGGCGTTAAAGAGCCCGCTGCGATAAAGCTCTTGACCCTCACAGAATTTGCCGCAGGTTTAAAAAATAAATAAATAAATAAAAACGTTTAAAAGTAAGGAAAAGCTATCCAGAAAGAAGAAATATACGGCGGAAATCTGTGGCGGCGCTCTGTTCTCAAGGAAAGGTAAACAATCGTAGTTTGTACGGGCTTCTATGGTAAAACCGTTACGAATGAACGAGTTCTTCTGCTCCTTCATTCTCCTGCGCAAGCTGCAGATCATCAACCTCTTCTGCGCCAGACACTCCGTACATGAGAGGGACGGGTGAAGTCTTCAATGAAGAACTTGGGCGCAAAAAGGAAAGGGCAACCAGACGGGACACACTCCGCCAGAAGCCGAAAGCGGAAGTCGATTGGACGCACCATTCACAGGGTGTAACGTGCGCTGGACTGGAATCCTCGTTGGAAAACGAAGGAGGAGGATGGTAATAAGAACAACACGGGCGAAGGACCATGCAGAATAAGTAAAAAAAAAAAAAAAAAAAGAACAGCGAGAACGTCCTGGGAGGAGGCGTGTATCCAACAGCCTGAGATCCATCACTCCGGCGATGGGAAGTGGTGGCGCTACGTTCCGATGAGAACGAAGGTCCGAGTGAGGGAGTCAAGAGTGGCTTCCCTTCCCCCCCCCCCCCCCCCCCCCCCCCCATTCGTGTGTTGTGTGCTGCGTTACGTCGGTCATTTGTGGCCAATGAACAAGAGGACTATTCGTGTGTTGTGTGCTGTGTTACGTCGGTCATTTGTGGCCAATGAACAAGAGGACCATTCGTCTGTTGTGTGCTGTGTTACGTCGGTCATTTGTGGCCAGTGAACAAGAGGACCATTCGTCTGTTGTGTGCTGTGTTACGTCGGTCATTTGTGGCCAATGAACAAGAGGACCATTCGTCTGTTGTGTGCTGCGTTACGTCGGTCATTTGTGGCCTATGAACAAGAGGACCATTCGTCTGTTGTGTGCTGTGTTACGTCGGTCATTTGTGGCCAATGAACAAGAGGACTATTCGTCTGTTGTGTGCTGTGTTACGTCGGTCATTTGTGGCCAATGAACAAGAGGACCATTCGTCTGTTGTGTGCTGTGTTACGTCGGTCATTTGTGGCCAGTGAACAAGAGGACCATTCGTCTGTTGTGTGCTGTGTTACGTCGGTCATTTGTGGCCAGTGAACAAGAGGACCATTCGTCTGTTGTGTGCTGTGTTACGTCGGTCATTTGTGGCCAGTGAACAAGAGGACCATTCGTCTGTTGTGTGCTGCGTTACGTCGGTCATTTGTGGCCAGTGAACAAGAGGACCATTCGTCTGTTGTGTGCTGCGTTACGTCGGTCATTTGTGGCCAATGAACAAGAGGACCATTCGTCTGTTGTGTGCTGCGTTACGTCGGTCATTTGTGGCCAATGAACAAGAGGACCATTCGTCTGTTGTGTGCTGCGTTACGTCGGTCATTTGTGGCCAATGAACAAGAGGACCATTCGTCTGTTGTGTGCTGCGTTACGTCGGTCATTTGTGGCCTATGAACAAGAGGACCATTCGTCTGTTGTGTGCTGTGTTACGTCGGTCATTTGTGGCCAATGAACAAGAGGACCATTCGTCTGTTGTGTGCTGTGTTACGTCGGTCATTTGTGGCCAATGAACAAGAGGACCATTCGTCTGTTGTGTGCTGTGTTACGTCGGTCATTTGTGGCCTATGAACAAGAGGACCATTCGTCTGTTGTGTGCTGTGTTACGTCGGTCATTTGTGGCCAGTGAACAAGAGGACCATTCGTCTGTTGTGTGCTGTGTTACGTCGGTCATTTGTGGCCTATGAACAAGAGGACCATTCGTCTGTTGTGTGCTGTGTTACGTCGGTCATTTGTGGCCTATGAACAAGAGGACCATTCGTCTGTTGTGTGCTGTGTTACGTCGGTCATTTGTGGCCAATGAACAAGAGGACCATTCGTCTGTTGTGTGCTGTGTTACGTCGGTCATTTGTGGCCAATGAACAAGAGGACCATTCGTCTGTTGTGTGCTGCGTTACGTCGGTCATTTGTGGCCAGTGAACAAGAGGACCATTCGTCTGTTGTGTGCTGCGTTACGTCGGTCATTTGTGGCCTATGAACAAGAGGACCATTCGTCTGTTGTGTGCTGCGTTACGTCGGTCATTTGTGGCCTATGAACAAGAGGACCATTCGTCTGTTGTGTGCTGCGTTACGTCGGTCATTTGTGGCCTATGAACAAGGACCATTCGTCTGTTGTGTGCTGCGTTACGTCGGTCATTTGTGGCCTATGAACAAGAGGACCATTCGTCTGTTGTGTGCTGTGTTACGTCGGTCATTTGTGGCCTATGAACAAGAGGACCATTCGTCTGTTGTGTGCTGTGTTACGTCGGTCATTTGTGGCCTATGAACAAGAGGACCATTCGTCTGTTGTGTGCTGTGTTACGTCGGTCATTTGTGGCCTATGAACAAGAGGACCATTCGTCTGTTATGTGCTGTGTTACGTCGGTCATTTGTGGCCAGTGAACAAGAGGACCATTCGTCTGTTGTGTGCTGTGTTACGTCGGTCATTTGTGGCCTATGAACAAGAGGACCATTCGTCTGTTATGTGCTGTGTTACGTCGGTCATTTGTGGCCTATGAACAAGAGGACCATTCGTCTGTTGTGTGCTGTGTTACGTCGGTCATTTGTGGCCAGTGAACAAGAGGACCATTCGTCTGTTGTGTGCTGTGTTACGTCGGTCATTTGTGGCCAGTGAACAAGAGGACCATTCGTCTGTTGTGTGCTGTGTTACGTCGGTCATTTGTGGCCAGTGAACAAGAGGACCATTCGTCTGTTGTGTGCTGCGTTACGTCGGTCATTTGTGGCCAATGAACAAGAGGACCATTCGTCTGTTGTGTGCTGTGTTACGTCGGTCATTTGTGGCCAGTGAACAAGAGGACCATTCGTCTGTTGTGTGCTGTGTTACGGAACCAGCGTAACTATGCACTCGTGTTTTCTGTTGTCTGTCTGTATTTTGCCTTTGTTTTCAATAAATCGGGCAGTGTCAGTCTTTTAGCAATGGAAGTATATGGGGAGCGGGAGCAGGGGGAGATGTTTTTGTTGCCGCAGCTGTGTGGTTGGTTCAGTGGTAGAGCAACCCAGTTCGCAGTCATAGTTGTGGGTTCGAATCCTACTGATACCCAATTTTTTTTTTTAATCGAAAAAAGCTCTTTTTGCATTCCTATCTTAACGTGTTCTGGTAGTATTGGTGTAGTGGTATATATATGTCCCTTCCCCCCTGTTCCTCTGGGAAGCTTAATTATACCTGTCTGCCGTATCACCTCAGGTCAGTACGTAAAACCTGAATGTAATTAAGTAAACAACAACAGCAACAACAAAAACAACAACAACAAACTGTGTTTTGTGGCAAGCCATCTGTGCGAAGAATCGTTTGGAGATTCCACCCTGTCCGTCATCAGTCTGTCTGTCTGTCTGTCCGTCATCAGTCTGTGTGTCTGTCTGTTGCCGAGACAGAGAGGCGCTGCTTGATACGGTTCCGGAAAGAATGTGGACAGAGCATAAAA
>CM065718.1:62311509-62316509 GCA_033310375.1 Conus canariensis | reverse complement strand
AGCAACTAAGACAGCCAAAGACACTCGAGCAGCAACAAAACCAAAACGCCTGTTGCGCCAGAAATAACTAAACCCATAGACACTACACCAGTGAAAGCAAAATTGCACAAAACAGGCATTGCGCAGTAGACCATAGACACGTAGTAAGTAGATCAACACAACACCCAGCCGCTCGCTACTTAAGTTTCATTCAGGTTTAAAACGTCCGAATCCTCCACCATACCAGATGTGTTACAGACGGGAATGGTTGTCCTAGGAGAGTGGTGGACGGGGGAGGGGGGGGGGGGGGGAGGGGGGGGCTGTCTGACGCTACACTGAGACCACCAGAACAACAGCACGTTCAGACGGACAGACAAAATGCTTTTTTTTGTTGTTGTTGTTTTTTTATGTTGGACGGCAACGGGATTCGAATGGGCAACGCCTGACAGCGAACTCAGCGCTTTACCATTCAACCACTGGAGCACCGGTAGGATATAAGGACCAGAGACTCTAAAGCATCCAAAAAAGAATAGGCAAAATTAGGATAGGCAAGAACAAAAAAGGAGTGGGAAGAGAGAGAGAGAGAGAGAAGAGAGAGAGAAGAGAGAGAGAGAGAGGCGATGAAACAGTGGTATGCGCATCACTCGGAAGTCCGAATGAATGCTGATTGCGGTGCGCGTTCGCGTAGCACACACATAGACACGAGGCCACGGACAGTACACACGGAAACCTCTGACTTGTTGCGAGGGCCTCGTACAACCGACATGGAACCGTTCCATCGTGCGAGCAAGCGTCACTGTTGGTATTTCATTACAGTCATGCACTGTAAAGGTCTCCCCGCCGCCTCACGCCGAAGAGAGTCTGTCACCACCGCCGACGTGACTCAGCGGCAGCGCAGGGTCCCCTCCCGTGGGTTGTGTGATGACGACCTGTGCAGACTGCGGCCGCTGGGGGCGGCGACAGGCCGGCCCGACTGTGGCTGTCTGCGGGAGACCCGGAGTGAGCGGGCACCTGGACAAGGAACCCCACCTCACCCATCCTCCGCTCTCCAGCCCCCTGGGGTAAAAAAAAAAAATGCTTTTAAGAAAAGAAAAAAAAAACGGATGAAAATGTAGATGATTTCAAATCATGATTTTTTTCCGTTGACGACAGGTCATTGTGGAAAGGAAGGCAGGTGTGGCTCTTCAAAACGATTTCACGCAGTTAACGTCGGCTCCCCGCTAGCTGCTAAAGCGGACCTCGCTGGTGAGATGTTGAAAACTTGCCGTCATTGCGATGACAGTATCGTTTACGTTCATCTCCTTGGGGTCAAAATGAAAACCAACCAACCAACCAACAAACGAAAAACCTCTCCCATGTTTGTCGTGTATTTGTTATCCATCCTGCGTGCCAGATGAACGGGTGCCGCAGGTTAACGTTTGCTTAGCGTGACGGTGCTTGTAATGGTACGATTTCACGAAGGGTTTTCTGAACTAGTGTTTCTGTACTAGTGTTTCTTAACTAGTGTTTCTATACTAGTGGTTCTGTACTAGTGTTTCTGAACTAGTGTTTCTGTACTAGTGGTTCTGTACTGGTGTTTCTGTACTTGGTGTTGGTTTGTGGGTTTCTGTCTCCTTCGCATCACGTTACTAAGACCCCCGTGTCCGTAGCGAAACAATCTTACAGGGAATCAGATGGATGGAGTGCAGTAGCTAGCTGGAGGGTAAAGAGAAACAATGCGAAGAAGTGGGGGAGGGGGAGGGGGTCGACGGGAGGAAAAAAAAGGAAAGAGAGAGAGAGTAGGGAGTGTAGCGGAACGGATATCGAGTTCATAGCGATGTACCGTGAAAGTGCGTGCGTGTGTGTGTGTGTGCGCGCGCGCGCGCGCGCGCGCTCGTGCTGTGCGAGCGTGCATATAAAAGTGTGTGTGTTGTTGTTGTTGTGATGTGTGTGTGTGTGTGTACACATACACATTTGCGTTTGCCTGTGTGTATGTGGGGGGGGGGGGGGGTGCGCACGTACATGTGGGGAAGGTAAGAGGGAGTATGACACAGTGACAAGCCACGGTGCGCCGCGTGAAGGGAGGGAGGGAGAGACGTTAGCTGTCACACCTGTCCGTCACTGTGTTTCCCCCTGTCGACCGTGTCTGCCCCCACCCCCTCCCCTCCCACCTCCCCACGCACTGCCTCCCTCCCTACCTACCTACCTTCGCCGCCGTTCCGTTCCGTCCCGGCCCAGGGTTCACTTCAACGCCATGTTCTTCTCCCGTCTGTCGTCGGTCGACTAGCTCGAGGGGAAGAAACACAACCCTGCCATGCATGCCCCTCCCTTCGACATTGTCGGTGGAGGAATCGGGGTGCATGTGTGTGTGTGTGTGGCCGATCCTGTGACCACAATGTATATACACACACGCCAGTGTCCGAATGTGAGTTGTGCCGTTTTTGTGTTGGAAACGAACATCGTGAGCGTTTAGCTACCGACGGCTTCGTGTATGTGTGAGTTTTTTTGTTTTTTTTCTTTTGTGTGTGTTTGTTTTCCGGGGTCGGGGATGGGCAGAGGGAGATATTTTTTTTGTTTGTTTTTGTTTGTTTTGTTTTTTTCCGATCACACGACTTAAATTACGTCTGGATGGAAACGTCATTAATGTCGTCACTGGAACTGCAATCACCGGATGTGCATTCAAACGCCGAAACGTATCTGAGGATTTTGTTTCATTTTGTTTTATTTGTGGCGTGTGGCTTTTTGCGTTCGTTGGATGGTTTGTCTTTTTTTCAGTTGTTTTTTTTCCCCGCGACATGTGAATTATGATTTCTTCATCTACTTTGTGAGTTAGTTCTTGAGCATGGAGACAAAAAAAGAAAAAAAGAGGGAATCCTGTGCAAGGCCAGGTAAAATCGAAACTTTTCCAAACCAACTTACCGAGATCACCCGCCCTTCGTTTCCGTCCCGGGTGGTCTCTGTGCTGTGTGCGACGATAGATATATCCACAAGGTCTAGAGGCTACACCAGTCCAGCTGGAATCGACAGAATTCAGTTTGTGTTTGTCCGTGTCTTCTTCTTGCTGTTCTGTTCGCTTGCAGACTTGTTGTGTCGGCTTGGAGTAGATTCTGGGGCAAGCTTGGAACTTTCTTTCGATGAGGTTTCCTTACATGCTTGGCGTGCTTTTATCGGCCTGCGTTCTAGGTGAATTGGTACCGCAAAGCAACATTAGTCTGGAGTTAACGTGCATGTAGTTGCTTCACCAACCACGGAGAGGAATAACCCAACTTTTTTTTTTTCAAATAGTAAAATGATGAGGTTTTGTTTTCACTCTTTTATGAAGACCATCAGTGTGTAAGGCGCCTGCAGTTGACGTGCTCTGCTGGCGTATAGTTTAATGCTTGTGTACGAATCTCATGAAAACTATTGGGGGGAAGGGGGGTGGGAGTGGGGCAGGGAGGGGGGGGGGGAGTGACAGATTGAAATGGGTTAGAAGCAGGACCATGGGAAACTGACGGGATTCCGGGGCTGTAGGTGGTGGTGGTGGTGAATGTCAACCCCTGGGTTTAAACACGCACGGTGAGTGGCGGTGAAGAAGGTGGAGAAGTGGGGGAACGTAGAGGTGCTCTTCGTGTGAAGTGGGTGTCTGTCAAAACGATGCTGAATGGGGTAAGAGTTTGAGTGAGTGAGTGAGTGAGAGATTGTGTGTGAGTGTGTCTGTATATATATATATATAAATATATATATGTGTGTGTGTGTGTGTGTGCGCGCGCGCGCGCGTGTGTGTGTGTGTGTATGTGTGAGTGTGTCTATGTGTGTTTGTAAATGTTCGTACGTGTGTGTGTGCGTGAGAGAGAGAGAGAGAGAGAGTCTTAGTGTCTGTGTATTTGTCTGTACATGATTATTTATTGGGGGGAGGAGGAGGAAGGCGCAGGCGAGGGGAAGGAGAGATAATGCTTGTGCGTCTGTCTGCGTATGAGCATAAGTGAAAGCGTACGTTGTTGAGAGAGAGAGAGAGAATGTTTTAGTGGCTGTACATGATCATTTACTGGGGTAGGGAGGAGAAGGGTGTGGTGGTGATGAGGGGGGAGAGGGGATTAATGCCTGTGCATCTGGCTGCAGATGAGCATAACTGAAACTGTACATGAGAGAGAGAGAGAGATACGCATGCACTCACAAAGAGAAAGAGACAGAGATACATGCACTCAGAGAGAGAGATATATATATACACATGCATTCACAGAGACAGATACATGCATTCACAGAGCGAGATACACATGCACTCATAGAGAGAGATGCACATGCACTCACAGAGAGAGAGATATACATGCACTAACGGAGAGAGAGAGAGAGAGAGAGAGAGAGAGAGACATGCACTCACAGAGAGAGAGGTACACATGCACTCACAGAGAGAAATACACATGCACTCACAGAGAGAGGGAGTGAGAGAGACACATACACTCACAGAGAGAGATACATATATACACATGCACTCACAGAGAGAGGGAGAGAGAGACACACACATACACTCACGGAGAGAGAGAGAGAGAGATACACATGCACTGACAGAGAGAGAGATACACATGCACTCACAGAGAGAGGGAGAGAGAGACACGCACACATACACTCACAGAGAGAGAGATACACATGCACTCACAGAGAGAGAGATACATGCACTCACAAAGAGAGACAGAGAGAGAGAGATACATGCACTCACAGAGAGAGAGATACATGCTTTCACAGGAACAGAGATACACACATTCACTCATATATATATATATATATATATACATTTGCACTCACAGCGAGAGAGATACATGCACTCACAGAGAGATACATGCACTCACAGAGATATATACACATGCACTCATAGAGCATAGAGAGAGATACACTTGTACTTGCAGAGAGAGAGAGAGATACATGCACTCACAGAGAGATACATGCACTCACAGAGAGAGAGATACACATGCAGTCTTAGAGCATAGAGAGAGAGATACACTTGCAGAGAGATAGACATGCACTCACAGAGAGAGAGAGAGAGAAAGAGAGTCGGTGTTTCTGCG
>CM065718.1:62296509-62306509 GCA_033310375.1 Conus canariensis | reverse complement strand
AGCGATCGTCGCCGTACACTTAGTTCTTTCACAAAACCCCTGCCCCCAGAGTCAAGACGAATATGAAGAAAATAGATGACACATAAACCACACCGCTACGCCGTCACTGCCATTCCTGGCTGCGCCCACTGCCGTATTTTGTGGTGGTGTGTCCGTATTGTGCACGCCTTTGATGGGAGAGACACAGTTTGGGCAGTTGTTAACGATAATACCAATGATGATTTCAGTTATGATAATGAGAGTTAACACTGACTTGAGCAACAAGCAATCCTCGCTCTACTGTTTCTCACAGAAAGGTATGAATTGCTATGTAATGTATGTTAGCTCGAATACACTTGCATCCACTTTGTCTGTCTGTCTGTCTGTCTGTTTGTCTGTCTGTCTGTCTCTCTCTCTCTCTCTCTCTCTCTCTCTCTCTCTCTCTCTCCTCTCTCTCTCTCCTCATTCTTCTTCTTCTTCTTCTTCTTCTTCTTCTTTCTTGCTGCCTCACGCGCACGCACACACACATGCACATATAGTACACTCACCACACACACACACACACACCGGACATACACACACACACCGGACATACACACACACACCGGACACACACACACACACACACACACACACACACCGGACATACACACACACACCGGACATACATACACACACACACACACACACACACACCACACACGCAAACACACACACACGCAACACACCAACACACACACACACACACACACACACACACACACACACACACACACACACACACACACACACACGACGCACGACGCACGCACGCACGCATTTACACGCTCCGTAGCTCCGTTCAGAATCATGCAATTCCACCCATACCTCCAGTGTCCCACCACCACCACCTGCTCCCTCCCTCCCTCCCTCACATTCCTCTCCGCAGCTGCGACCATGCAGAATAGTGCTGCATTACATGGAGGTGTTAGAAATGCATAGCGGACCTTTGCCCCGCTCCCCCCCCCCCCCCCCCCCCCCCACCCGCCATTCTGTTCCACATGGCCAGAGCCGAACTAGTCTGACGCAGAGATGAGTCAGTCAAGGATTAGCTCTTTGAGTAACTGTATGTGTTAGGATGTGTGTGTGTGTGTGTGGGGGGGGGGGGGGGGTAGGAGGGGGGAGGGGTGTGGGTGGGTGGGTGGATATGTGAGAGAGAGAGAGAGAGAGAGTGGTATGTGTGTGGTGGGTATGTGTATTGTGTATGCGCCAGTACGTGTACATGTGTGTATGTGTGCGTGCGTGCGTGTGTGTGTGTGTGTGTTTTACAATATTTTAGTCGCGCGCGCTCGTGAGTGTTTGTGTGTGTGAGAGAGAGACAGACAGACAGAGAGAGCGACAGAGACTGAGAGAGAGAGAGAGAGACCAACGGCTGGAGGCCCTTCGTTTGGCCGTTGCGGAGTGGGGATTTTTTCTCTAGCCAATAATGGAAAGCAAGCCTTTTGCTCGCAAGCCAAGATTTACGAGATCCTGTCTGTTGTGTGACAAGAAAGAGAGAAGGGACGCTATATGAAAAGGTATGTCCCGAACCAGCCCCCCCCCCCCCCACACACACACACACACACCCCTTTCACAGGGTTTACAAGGCTGGAGGGGGTGGGGGGGAGTGAGGGAGGAGGAGTGTGGGGGGGGGGGGCTCTGAGATGTATGCATACCGCTTCCAATCACAAGAATAGGAGGAGGCAGAGGGAGGTGGGTAGGGGAGGGTAGTGAGGTGACGGGTTGTGATAGGTGGGGGAGGGGGGGAGGGATGGGGTTGAGGGTAGGGGTTCAGAGTGTTTGTGTGTGTGTGTGTGTGTGTGTGTGTGTGTGTGTGTGTGTGTGTGTGTTTTAACCGATGTCTAACTTCTTTCCCCCGCCTGATTGGGTCGATCAGATTTATTTGGGGGAGGGGGGGGGGGGGAGTTGTGTGCACGACAGTTCGCTCCCTTCGCCGTTGATTGCAGAAAGGTAGAGAGTTGAGTTGAACCAGTTGGACGTGTCCGCTGTGGGGATGTTATGTTGTTGTTGTTTGTTCTTCGTGGACGAAGACGTCACTAGGGGGTGAGATCTTGAAGAGATTTTTTCCCCCACTACAGCTGTTGTGAATGGCAGATGGCCTACTGTCTGCTCGTCATTAGATCACGTCACTAATGGGTGAGATCTTGAAGAGATTTTGTTTGACTACAGCTGTTGTGAATGGTAGATGGCCTGCTGTGTTTTGTGTGTGTGTGTGGGGGGGGGGGAGGGGGGGGGTCAAGGAATGGTTTTCGTTCTGGAGCCGCGTTGGGGTGAGGAATCGTTGTTCAAGTAATGACAGATGCTACTGCTGATGATGATAAGGATGGTGAGGGTGCTTAGTCTTCTGTTGTAGCAGTGTTGTAGGGACAAGGCAAGGTACCACTGGAAACGTAATCCTTCATCAAGTTATAACTCTGTAAGTTTATGCGGTCAGTGTTTGGTGGGACGAAACAGAACTGAATAACCTGAACATGTATTATTTTGTTCATACTTTGTGAGAAACGTGCAGCGTTCAACCATTACCGGGGAACAACATACGCGAATATAATCAACACAGAGTTCGTCATCTGCCGCGTTAGGAGACGGCAACAACAACGACGACGACGATAAGGATGGTGATAATATTGATAATAATAATAATAACAATAGTGATAATAATGATAGTGACAACAACAATAATAATAATGGTAACAATAATGATATCTCATAATACTGAGAATAACAACGATAATGATAATAATAATGATGATAATGATAGTAATTACAGCACAAAAATCATGATGATAATTACGACGAAGTGAACGAGTTCTCCACTGCAGTGGAAAAAAAAAAAGAAGAAAAAAAGCAATCCCTGCAACACTGAGAACGATGACAGTGCAGATGGTTATCGCCCTCTCCATTCTGGCCGTTATCGCTCGCTGCTGAGAACGCAACACACACACACACACACACACACACACCACACACACACACACACACACACACACACACACACACACATCCCCACACAGGCATCACAGGCCGGCCGACGATCGTGTGACATCGTGAGAAACCAAGCACCTCTCCCACTCCCCAGTCTCCACAGTCCTGCACCTCTCAGCCCAGAGTGTGTTCCCCTTCACTCCCCCCCTCTCCACAGAGGTCTGTGAGTCCCACGGCACCACTCATGTTGTGCTGGCAGCATGGTATCAGAGCGGACCGACAAGAGAGTTGGCTAGTGTCCATGCCTTTGTGTGTGTGGTGTGTGTGTGTGTGTGGTGTGTGTGTGTGTGTGTGTGTGTGTGTGTGTGTGACCAAAGCCAGGCTCGGTGACACGGTGTCAAGTTCTGTTGTGCTGTGACCAGCACACATGGCAGCAACAGCAGCAGCAGCAGAAGTAGCAGCAACAACAGCAGCAGAAGTGGTAGTGCTGCCTCGCTGGGAAAAAACCTCGTGATTGTGCGGAATGATTCGGGTTTGGTGTTTTTTTTTCCTCCCGCTTCCTCTCGGATATTCTGTTCCGTCGGTTCGTTGTGATTGGTGATTGAACAAGTTGGAGTAGTCGTGTAGGAACTCGGGAGACGGTGGGGGAGTGGGGTTGAAGGGCCTATGTGTATCTGCTTGTGTTGTTTTGATTTTTTTTTTCCGTGTGTGTGTGTATGTGTTAGTGTTCGTGTGTATGCGTTAGTGTGTGTGTGTGTGTTTGACATCGTATCGGCATCTCTCGTTTGCCTTCTGTGGACTACAGTCGTGCTCGTTGTGGCGCCAAGTCAAATTCGGATTAAATCGTATCGGTATCTTACCAGGTCCCCTCCAGGTCAGCATGACGTTCAGTGTGAGCCATCTTCGCTTTCAGAGTCAGCTTGGGATCCAACATGCGAGCATCTTATCAGGTCTGCTCCACATCAGCTCCCAGTTGAACCAGTGACTATCGTATTACATCTTCTCCAAGTTAACTGCGGGTCAAATGTGTGAACATCTTACCAGCTCTCCTCCACGTTAACATCGGGTTAGACGTGTGAGCATCTTACCAGCTCTCCTCCACGTTAACATCGGGTTAGACGTGTGAGCATCTTACCTGCTGTCCTCCACGTGAACTCCAGGTGAAGCTTGTGAACATCTTCCCAACTCTCCTCCGACTTGCCGTCGAATCAAACGTACTAACTAACGTCTTCCTTGGTCTCCTTGAATGAACTTCCGATTAAACTCGGAGAACATCTCACTTCCGTCCCCTCCACGTTTACTTCCGGTTCAGTGTGTGAATATCGTACAGTGGTGTCCCTCCCAAGCTGACATCCAGTCTGGTGTCTTCCAACATCCCCCCCCCCCCCCCCTCCTCCTGATGTCCTCCAGCTCAACTTTGGGTCTGACGTGCGAGCATCCTGGCCGATCTTTTATGTCCAGTTAACACTAACGGGTGAAACGTGCGGACAGAGTCTCCACCAAAACGACTCCAGACCGGGGGTGAAGAGAAGGGTTTGCTGGCTCCCGGAGTCTGTGAACAAAACAAACCGACCCGGGGGATAACAAAACAAACGTGCGCAAACCATTAATTTTTTTTTTTTTAATGACAAGGCCAGAAAGAAGATTAGTATCTTAGAAAGTTTTTTTTTTCTTTCCAAACCAACGCCGATCTTTTCACCCGGGGCTGGGCCCTTTGGAGACGAAATTAGAAAAGCAAACGAATTTTGAAAAAAGAAACGACGCCGTGTTTTTGTAGGTTTTTGTACAACGACTTAATTGGTCCTAAAAAGGATCGCTCTTTAAGGACACAACGTGCCCCAAAGATAAGCATGACGACCGCTGAGGGGAAATTGGAGTGTGAGCCTGTTCAGCATTGGGAGATGAACATTGGAACGTAAAGCGACGAGGTCGAGAGGTATGCTGGCGATGATGACGACAGTGATGACGACAGTGATGATGACAACAGTGATGATGACGACGATGACGAGGCAAGGGGTGTAGGGAGTGAGAGAGGAGCGGGCAGCATGCTGGGCACGGGCACGGGGGAGGCGGTGGTGGTGAAGAGGAGGTCCATCCGTCCCTCCCTCCAGGCCCAGCTCAACCGGAGGTCCTGGCCCATGGCCCCTGTCAGCTTCAAGGCCAACTTGCGGGTAAGGGGTTCGAATCTTTTTTCTCCTTGTCTTCATCCTCATGTGAAGGGGTTGCTCTGTCTGTTTCTCTCTCTCTCTCTCTCTCCCCTCTCTCTCTCTCTCTCTCTCTCTCTCTCTCTCTCTCTCTCTCTCATCTCTCTCCTCTCTCTCTCTCTCTCTCTCCTCTCTCTCTCTCTCTCTCTTCTCTCTTCCTGATCCTCGTCCTCGTCCTCCCTCCCTCTCTTTCTCCCCCCCCCCCCTTGACCGTTTCAGTCCATCTCCTCTTTCTTTATCTTCTGCTGTTTTCTCTGTTCCCTCAACACCCCACCTCTCTCTCTCTCTCTCTCTCTCTCTCTCTCTCTCTCTCTCTCTCTCTCTCTCCCTCTCTCTCTGTCTCTCTCTGTTTCCCCTCCCCCTCTCTCTTTCTCCTTTTCTTGTATAATTGAAACAAACCCCTTTTTTCTGCCGCTTTACTTCCACTGTATGTGTGTGGCCAAGTGCAAGACAAGAGAGGGATCAATCCGAACTCGTGCACGGGGGTCATGCCAACAAAACAGACGGCAAAGTCGTTTGGTGTGTGGGAGCCGAAGTATCTGAATCATCGACTAACAGATGGTGAAGTACGGCCACTCCCAAGGTGTGTGAGAGAGAGAGAGAGAGAGGGGGGGGGGGGAGGTCATGAACCATTCACACCAGCATCGGCCGCGCCTGAGCACGTGACTTTCGTGCGCTGACCAGTCGTCGACGGTGCGCCAAGGTGCTGGTGAGGGAACGGCTTGAGAAAATGAAGATTGGAAGGAAGCTGCCGTAATGTTTGTTGTTGGGTTTTTTTTTAGTCCTGTGAGTGACTGGAAGTTTTGGAGTTCTTCGTCCCGTCGTCCTGTCTCTGTCTCTTGTCTCTGTTTTTGTCTCTCACTCTTTGTCTCTGTCTCCGTCTGTGTCTCTGCTTCTTTCTCTCTCTCTCTCTCTCTCTCTCCTCTCTTCTCTCTCTCTTGTCTCTGTATCTGTATCTCGGTCTCTCTCTCTCTCTCTCTCTCTCTCTCTCTCTCTCTCACACACACACACACACACACACACACACACACACACACACACACACACACACACACACACACGTCCGCTAAAGATCCTACATTCTTACTCGCATTTCTTCGTCTCTCTGTTGGCAAGATCGCGCAGAAACTACTGTACTGGTTTAAGTACACTTCTTCTTCCTCCTCCTCCTCTTCCTCTTCATTCATTAATTCATCATCGTCATCATCATCGTCGTCGTCGATGTCGTTGACCTCCTTCTCCTCCTCTTCCTGTTCTCCCTCCCTCCTTCCCTCCTCCTCCCTCTGCCTCTTCATTGATCATGTCATCATCATCATCATCATTATCATCATCATCATGTTCTTCTTCTTCTCCTTCATCTGCTTTTCCTTCTCCTCGTCCCCCTCATTCTTCTTCATCTTGGTCATCGTCGTACCCGCGAATCCTTGACCCAGTGTTTAAACACAGTAAAAAAAATAAATAAATAAATAAAATAAAATAAAAATTTCACTCCCGTTTGTGGGAACGTGGGAACAAAAATCACACGCCCCTCTCCTTCTTCCCCCTCCCCCCACCCCCAACCACTTCTGCACTCCCGTCCATACCCCCCCCTCCTCCTCTCCACCCCCACCCACCCACCTCTTCGCTAGTTAATAAGCCAGCGCCGTCCGTACCTTGCTGTTCTCCATTTGTCTCTCATAACAATGGTGTTCCCTTTCGCCTCTTGTTTGCCCATCTACTCAACAAACAACATGAACTTAGCAATGTGATAACGTTTTCCAGAACACCCCCCGCCTTCCCTTTCCCTTCCACTCTCTCTTCCTTTCCTCTACCCCCCCCCCCCCCAACCTCACTCCCACTCCCTGTCCCTTTCGCTTCTTTGAGCTTTGCCGACGAACTAATCCCCCACCCACCCCCCACCCCACCGCCTTGAACCCTTGAGCAAATAGGAAAGTGTCGGTCACTAGTTGTGGTGGACGACTTCGAACTTCTTTCTCTCTAAAGGGCGGCAGCTTATTAGTGTTGTGATTCGACCAGACCTGGTGTGTGTGTGTGTGTGTGTCTGTGTGTGTGTCTGTGTGTGTGTGTGTGTGTGTGTGGTTCAGTATCAAGTTAGAGGTATGATGTGGTTGTGGTGTGCGCTACGTCGACAACACTGTTGCTGCCCTATGTTGTGTTGTGTTCTTTGTTTTCTGTTGTGTCATATTCATGTTTCCTCTGTGGCTGTAGGGACAGCTCAGAAAAATCCATGGATGTGTGTTGTTTCCCCTCCCACCACCACCACCACTCCATCCTTTCCACCCATCCACTCCTACCCGACCTTTCCTCCATCTGCGGGAGCTGAATGGCTATTCAAAATAAGAAAAAAAGCGCTATCTGAACGACTTGCTTGGCGAAAGGTAGAATGAAAGCAGTGCAGTTTGAACGACACGTGTGGGAAACAGAAGGAAAGGTTAACGCCGTCTGAACAACACATTCTGAACGAAGTAGGAAATAGTAATGCTGTCTGAACGACACGTGTAGTGCAAAGTAGGAAATAGTAATGCTGTCTGAACGACACGTGTAGTGCAAAGTAGGAAATAGTAATGCTGTCTGAACGACACGTGTAGTGCAAAGTAGGAAATAGTAATGCTGTCTGAACGACACGTGTAGTGCAAAGTAGGAAATAGTAATGCTGTCTGAACGACACGTGTAGTGCAAAGTAGGAAATAGTAATGCTGTCTGAACGACACGTGTAGTGCAAAGTAGGAAACAGTAATGCTGTCTGAACGACACGTGTAGTGCAAAGTAGGAAATAGTAATGCTGTCTGAACGACACGTGTAGTGCAAAGTAGGAAATAGTAATGCTGTCTGAACGACACGTGTAGTACAAAGTAGGAAACAGTAATGCTGTCTGAACGACACGTGTAGTGCAAAGTAGGAAACAGTAATGCTGTCTGAACGACACGTGTAGTGCAAAGTAGGAAACAGTAATGCTGTCTGAACGACACGTGTAGTGCAAAGTAGGAAACAGTAATGCTGTCTGAACGACACGTGTAGTGCAAAGTAGGAAACAGTAATGCTGTCTAAACGACACATGTAGTGCAAAGTAGGAAACAGTAATGCTGTCTGAACGACACATGTAGTGCAAAGTAGGAAACAGTAATGCTATCTGAACGACACTGTTGGCAAAGGTAGAATGAAGCATGCAGTTTGAACGACACTGTAGTGAAAAGAAGGAAAGGTAATGCGTCTGAACGACACCATTCTGCGAAAGTAGGAAATAGTAATGCTGTCTGAACGACACGTGTAGTGCAAAGTAGGAAACAGTAATGCTGTCTGAACGACACTTAGTGCAAAGTAGGAAATAGTAATGCTGTCTGAACGACACGTGTAGTGCAAAGTAGGAAATAGTAATGCTGTCTGAACGACACGTGTAGTGCAAAGTAGGAAATAGTAATGCTGTCTGAACGACACGTGTAGTGCAAAGTAGGAAATAGTAATGCTGTCTGAACGACACGTGTAGTGCAAAGTAGGAAAGTAATGCTGTCTGAACGACACGTGTAGTGCAAAGTAGGAAAAGGTAATGCTGTCTGAACGACACGTGTAGTGCAAAGTAGGAAATGTAATGCTGTCTGAACGACACATGTAGTACAAAGTAGGAAACAGTAATGCTGTCTGAACGACACGTGTAGTGCAAAGTAGGAAACAGTAATGCTGTCTGAACGACACTGTAGTGCAAAGTAGGAAACAGTAATGCTGTCTGAACGACACGTGTATGCAAGTAGGAAACAGTAAAGCTGTCTGACGACACGTGTAGTGCAAAGTAGGAAAAGTAATGCTGTCTGAACGACACATGTAGTGCAAAGTAGGAAATAGTAATGCTGTTCGAACGACACATGTAGTGCAAAGTAGCAAACAGTAATGCTGTCTGAATGACACATGTAGTGCAAAGTAGGAAATAGTAATGCTGTTCGAACGACACATGTAGTGCAAAGTAGGAAATAGTAATGCTGTCTGAACGACACATGTAGTGCAAAGTAGGAAAAAGTAATGCTGTCTGAACGACACGTGTAGTGCAAAGTAGGAAAAAGTAATTCTGTTCGAACGACACGTGTAGTGCAAAGTAGGAAATAGTAATGCTGTCTGAACGACACGTGTAGTGCAAAGTAGGAAATAGTAATGCTGTCTGAACGACACGTGTAGTGCAAAGTAGGAAATAGTAATGCTGTCTTAACGACACATGTAGTGCAAAGTAGGAAATAGTAATGCTGTCTGAATGACACATGTAGTGCAAAGTAGGAAATAGTAATGCTGTCTGAACAACACGTGTAGTGCAAAGTAGGAAACAGTAATGCTGTCTGAACGATACGTGTAGTGCAAAGTGGGAAATAGTAATGCTGACTGAACATTACAGAGTAAAAGGTTGAAGAGGAGAGGGGTGCAGCACGCAGTACAGCACAACACAGTACAGTGCAATGTAACACAGCACAAGGCAGTACTGCGCAGTACAACACAACGTAGCACAACACAGGGCAGCACAATAAGAGCGTGAAGCAGCACAGTGCCGTACAGTGTAATGCGATATTGTGCACATCTACATTGTGCGTTGCGATGCACACAACACAGCGCAGTTCTTCGAGGTGCAACACAATATAAGCAACACAGTAGAATGCAACACAGTACAGGGCAACACAGTACAGGGCAACACAGTACAGGGCAACACTGTACAGGGCAACACAGTACAGGGCAACACAGTACAGGGCAACACAGTACAGGGCAATACTGTACAGGGCAACAGTACAGGGCAACAATACAACACTGTACAGGGCAACGCAGTACAGGACAACACTGTACAGGGCAACACAGTACAGGGCAACACAATACAATGCAACACT
>CM065718.1:62269009-62289009 GCA_033310375.1 Conus canariensis | reverse complement strand
GTCCGTCCGTCCGTCTGTCTGTCTGTCTCTATCTCTGTCTCTCTCTGTCTCTCTTCTCTATCTCTGTCTGTCTCTCTCTCTCCTCTCTCTCTCCCTCTCTCTCTCTCCTCTCTCTCTCTCTCTCTCTCTCTCTCAGACTCACTCACCCACCCTTCTCCCCATTCGCCACCCAAACTATAAAGAATCCAGCCGACCCGGTACCAACAGCACGTTGTACAGTTCAGCAGAAAGGGGCAGGAAATCCCGTGCCAGTGGTTCCCCAGTGTCCCCGGCTTCTGTTCCTGGTGCTGACACCTGGCGGTGGCTCTTCTATCTACCCCCCCCCCCCCCTCACCTTCTCCCCCCGCCCGGGTGGCTGCCCTGCTTCGCTCCCCTGTTTTGGTGCCGTAGTTCTTACGGGTGTGCAGATTCAAAGATTTTCACTTAAGTGTGTTTGGCCGGCTGGCTGATACGACGGTGTGTGTGTGTGTGTGTGTGTGTGTGTGTGTGTGTGTGTGTGTGTGTGTGCGTGCGTGCGTGAATGCGTGCGTGCGTGTGTATGTGTGTGCACGTGCGCGCTTGTTCGCGCGTGCATAGATGTGTGCGTGCACGAGTGCGCGCGCTTGTATATGTGTGCGCGTGCTCCACGTATGTGTGCGCTGGCGCGCGCGGGTATGTGTACGTGGTTATGTGTGTTGACAAAAAAAGACAAAACAAAATTCTTAATTTATGAGGATAAAAGATGAGACCGCCGGGGTAGGGCTTGCGATGTATAGTACAGTACAAGACTAGGCAAAGTAGAAGGTACTGAACTTGTGTGTGTGTGTGTGTGTGTGTGTGTGTGTGTGTGTGTGTGTGTGTGTGTGTAAGAGAGAGAGAGACAGAGACACAGAGAGACAGGGTGTGTGTGTGAGGAGGGTGTAGAAGACACGCACACACACGCACACACACCTCTCATAGTCACACACACACACACACACACACACACACACACACACACACACACACACACACACACGCACACACACACACACCACATGCACGCGCGCGCACACACTCACACTCTCTTTCTCTCTCTCTCTCTCTCTCTCTCTCTCTCTCTCACCACACACACACACACACACACACACACACACACACACACACACACACACACACACACACCGTTCTTCAGCCTTTGGTTGCTTGGTGTAGGTGTAGAGCGGTATGAATCGGCCGGTTGAATAGAAAGCTCCGAGTCACAGCGGGGCCAGCCTTTTCTTCCCTATCGATCATCTGTGTACAGGCAGAGACAGATTGCACCGCCGTTTTAGGGGCCCCTGGATAGGTGTGTCAGCTGTATGTGGATTGATGTCTCTGTATATATGTCATGAGTATGTGCGAGTCTGTATCTGTATGTGTCTGTCTGTCGGTCTGTCTATGCGTGTGTTGACGTGGAATCAGTGGAGAGAGCGATGGGGGAGTGTGTGTGGATAGGAGAGTGGAGGGGAAGGGAAGGGGGGGGGAGATGTGGGCAGGGACAAAATTGTACGATATTTCACAGGGTTCTGGAATGTGTGTGCAATTGTGTATATGCGGTGTGTGTGTGTGTGTGTGTGTGTGTGTGTGTGTGTGTGTGTGTGTGTGTGTTTGGAGGGAGTAGGTGTATGTATGTAGGTCGGGGTGTGTGGTGTGGTATGGTGCGATGCAGTGCGGTGTGTGGGTTTGCGTGTGTGTGAGAGAGAGGGAGAGAGAAGAGAGAGAGAGAG
This sequence comes from Conus canariensis, assembly GCA_033310375.1. Classification (NCBI taxonomy): domain Eukaryota; kingdom Metazoa; phylum Mollusca; class Gastropoda; order Neogastropoda; family Conidae; genus Conus; species Conus canariensis. The sequence continues at coordinate 62,287,282 of CM065718.1, read as the reverse complement.
AGAGAACAATAGTATTGTTCGAAAAACGAACGTACTTCTTCAAAATAGTTACCTCTCAAAAGTAAATCGGCCCTGTGTAAGTCTAAGGCAGATTACACGACGGGTGTGAGGGAAGGGGAGGGGGTTGAGTGAAAGAGGAAAGAGTGGGAGAAAGGGAGATGGCGAGAGCCCCCCCCCCCCTTCTCTTCTCTCTCTCTCTCTCTCTCTCTCTCTCTCTCTCTCTCTCTCTCTCTCTCTCTGTTGTCATTGTTTACTCCTTTTATATGTATTTGCCTTGATTTGATATTTAATTTGTTTTATTGCCTTTTGCCCCAGGGCTGGGTTGAAAAAAAAGTATTCATATTGCTTATCTCACAACCCTGGTAAAATACAATTTCGTTCGTTCGTTCTCTCTCTCCTTTTCTCTCGTCTCCTCCTCTTCGTGTGTGTGTGTGTGTGTGTGTGTGTGTGTGTGTGTGTGTGTGTGTGTTAGGTATATCAGCAGGTGTGTGTGTGTGTGTGTGTGTGTGTGTGTGTGTGTGTGTGTGTGTGAATATCTGTGTTTGTGCGTGTGTGTTGTCTGTCTGTCTGTCTGTGTGTCTGTCTGTACATGCAAAACTGTGAAGTGGCGAGATCAATGCAGGAGACAGTGTAATGGTATGCACTCACCAGGATGTGTCGAAGGCAAGAGGTAACACGTAGAATCGATTCCTCATCCGACAGCCCTGCCTTCGTCCTCACTGCGCCCAAAGCCATCCGAGGGAGAGACCGTGGGTGAAGGGAGGGGGGAGAATTTGGGGGGGGGGGGGGGGGGAGAGAGAGAGAGAGAGAGAAGAAACGAAACGATGGGAGGGTTGAAGGTTGGCACGCCACGAAGGCAGGAACATTAACTCTGTAGCAGAACTTTTAGGTTGGTGCGGACTCGAGGTTACCGCCCTTGTCCCAACCAAAACGAAACTCCAGTCAGTTTTGGTCTAGGTCTTATTATTATGTCAGTGATCGACCCAGGGAGCGGGGCGTCGATCATCGCATCTTTTCCTATGTCACTTTCGTCTTCCACACTTCGTTCAAATGCAGAAGTTTTGGGACAGGGCGGGGGGAGGGAGGGAGGGGGGGGGGGGGAGCGAGGGGGGTAGGGCGGTTATCCGCAATTTGCAGTCGCCTTTCTTGGTATTCTTTTTCGTTTTCCTTGCTCTTCTTTTTTTTTTTTTTTTTTTTTTTTTTTTTTGAAATAATCGTCACGTGTGCATCCCACCATGGAATGCGATGGGGGGGGGGGGGGGGGGGGGGGGTTGGCAGGGAATGGGTGGGTAGTCCCCCACGTACATTACTAGTATTGCAGTATTGTGAGAATGTAAGACTGATTCAAAGACCAGTACATTTTGCCGCACTGTTTATGTTAACACCCTTGTCTGGGTACGCACGTGTGTATGTTGTATGTGTGTGTGTGTGTTTGCGCGCGCGCACGCTAACATGTCTGTGCTTGTGCGTGCCTACGTGCCAGTGGAAAGAGAAGGAAGTGTTAAGACAGACAGAGAGAGAGGAGAGCATGTGTGAGTGTGCGCCCATGCGCGCACACGTGTATGCGCGTATGCAGTCAAAGTTAAGATTTGCTGGCGTGAATCAGGCACAGTCATTGGTTTGTTCAATCCCTTGAAAGTTAGTTCTGTGTACCACCCTCCGTCCACTGTGGTTCATGACCTCTCTCAGCCACACACACACACACACACACACACACACACACACACACACACACACACACACACGTACACACGTACACACGTACACACACGCGCGCACGCACAAACACACACACGCGCGCATGCACAAACACACACACACACACACTCACACATATACACACACTCACACACACACACACACACACACACACACACACACACACACACACACACACACCATCTGTTACTTACCCACCAAACACATCTCACCCGCACACACACACTCGCACACCTCAAGATGTCAATACACTCACCTGCAATCTCCATCCATACCTTCATGCCCTCCCCCCCCCCCCCCCCCCATCTCTCCTCCTCCCCATCCCCTCCTCTCCCACAACCACCTGACCTGCGTGGTCCAGATGTATTTTATGTCTAGATATATATACGCATACACACACACCTTCCGCCCATCTCCAATCAAGCGTACAACCATCATCATTATGTGAATGGAAGCCAGTGGAGGCCACCCCGCGCCTTCCTTCCTCTTTTGCCATGAAGACCAGGGATTCCTACCGACTGTCGCTTGTCTTGGACAAGGTAATGCATGTGCCTGAGTGTTTGGGGACTTGAACACTGCGTGGAAACGTCTTTTAGGGGCTTTGGGAGGGAGGGAGGGAAGGCGGATGGTGTGGGGGCAGGGGGAGGGGGATCTCTCTCTCTCTCTCTCTCCTCTCTCTCTCTCTCTCTCTCTCTCTCTCTCTCTCTTGTTGATTTGACGTATGGACATCTCTTGTGTTGACGTAATGTACGGGACATCTCTGTGTTGATGTGACATACGGGACATCTCTGTGTTGATGGGACTTCTGTGTGTTTGATGTGACGTATGGGACATCTGTGTGTTGATGTGACATAGGGGACATCTCTGTGTTGATGTGACATATGGGACATCTCTGTACTGACGTGACATATGGGACATCTCTGTGTTGATGTGACATCTCTGTGTTGACGTGACTTATGGGACATCTGTGTTGATGTGACTTATGGGACATCTCTATGTTGATGTGACATGGGATATCTCTCTGGATGTCGTTGCCGAGACAGTGGTGTATTAGTCAAGTCCCCATGTCCGACAGGGGTGGAAGGATTGGGGGGGGGGGGGGGGGGGGGGCGGGGGCGGGGGAGTCGAACTGAGGTAGTGTACTAATTAACACCTGTACTGTACCTCGTCACCTCTTGATCCCCCCCCCTCCCCCCGCCCCCTCCGACGCCTCCTCACTGCACGTGACTTGTGTTGAGAACGCGGCCGTCGTTCGTCTCGAGTAGTACATAGATCTCTCCTGGTTTCAAATGGATTGTCCCGTCTGTCTCATGTAATTGGAAAGGGCCATTCCTAGTCTAGAAACCTTGCAATGTCTTGCTCAGTGCAATGATCTCTCCTTGTTTGAAACACCTTTTGTTTGTCTTGCTCAGTGCAAATGATCTCTCCTTGTTTGAAACACGCTTCTTGTTTGTCTTGTCTATCAAATGATCTCTCCTTGTTGAAACAGCTTCTTGTTTGTCTTGCTCTATGCAAATGATCTCTCCTTGTTTGAAACACGCTTCTTGTTTGTCTTGCTCTATGCAAATGATCTCTCCTTGTTTGAAACACGCTTCTTGTTTGTCTTGCTCTATGCAAATGATCTCTCCTTGTTTGAAACAAGCTCGTTGTTCGTCCTATGCGATACGAAAGGCCTGTCTGTTTTAAAATATGGTTGTCGTTTGTCTTGTGTAATACGAAGGTCCTCTCCTTGTTCGAAACTCGCTCGACATTTGTCCTAAATAATAATAATTTAAAATTCAAAAAAAAAAAAAAGGGGGGGGGGGGGGCATTTCCGAATGAAATATTTGTTACTCTTTCTCCTGATCTTGGGAGATGATCATGATCTGGGATGAATCAGCACAGTGTGTCAGGTTTTCTCGATCAGGATCTCTTTGTTTTGTGGATGATCGATGTTTATGATATTTGTTTTGTGGATGATCGATATGTATGATACTTTCAGAGGGTGCGGTTAGATTCAGTCACACCGTATCTCGTGTCCACGCTTTGTGTCACACCAATCAAACTGGGAATGAGTTGGTGTGTAATGCGTTGTCCTGTTCCCAACGGATTGTCGTTAGAAATCATTGCTGCTGCTGCCCGGGAAACACTGTTTTATGCATTGTGACATGTCGTTTCATGTGACGGCTGAAGCAGACCTATTTGCCAAAAATCTGCTTGTTGTGTCTCGTATCGCGTACTAAATCAGCATTACTGTGCATGATCTTGTTCTGCGTGTTTGGTTGTATAGAAAATCAAACTATCCGTGTCGTGGCCTAGATAGTATGTAGGGTAAAATTGGTCTGTAATGGTGGGGAAAAACACACACACACGTGCATACGAACGCACTGCACGCACGCGCTTGCATACATACATATTTAAATATGCGCGCGCGAGCGTGCACGCGCACACATTTGTGGGGCATTTCCGTGATGTTACTGTAAGCGTTTTGTGCTCACGTCAAACCTGGGAGAGACAGAATTGGTCAGTATAGTATATGATTCTTGTGGTGCAAAGCCTTTAAAGCTATTGATTGCAGGATGAAAATCGATTGAATGGTTGTGTGTGTGTGTGTGGGGGGGGGGGGGGGGGGGGGGGGGGGGGGGGGAAAGAAAGGTTTAAAAAAAAATGTTGGTTATTCGACCTTCGGATCAAAACAAAATCGATGATGTAGTATGCGTAGGGATGGGAGATGAGGGGGGGGGAGGGGGAGGGGAAGGAAGGAGTGGGGGGAAGTCACTGTAGGTAATATAAGTGTGCGCGTGTTTGCTTATGTGAGGTGTGTGTGTGTGTGTGTGTGTGTGTGTGTGTGTGTGTGTGTGTGTGTGTGTGTGTGTGTGTGGACAGAGACAGAGAGAGAGCATGCTGAATAATGTGTGTGCGCGCATATAAATATAAACCATCTGTCGCCGCCAGGTATCGAACAAAACCGCGGGGTGGTGGGTGGGCTTGAGTTCGAAACTGCCCTATTGAACAGCACAACTGCCGCTCCAAGTCCCTTGCCTCCCCTCCAATGGCTCCGAACTACACTGCCCGCCCCGTGCCCACATTGATCTGTTGGTGACACACACACAGACAGATTTTACACACACACTACCTGCCCGCCCCGTGCCCACATTGTAATCTACAGTCTTGGTGTGACACCACAGACACTACACTGCCCGCCCCGTGCCCAGATTGATCTGTTGGTGACACCACAGACACTACACTGCCCGCCCCGTGCCCCGTGCCCACATTGATCTGTTGGTGACACCACAGACACTACACTGCCCGCCCCGTGCCCACATTGATGTGTTGGTGACACCACAGACACTACACTGCCCGCCCCGTGCCCACATTGATCTGTTGGTGACACCACAGACACTGCACTGCCCGCCCCGTGCCCACATTGATGTGTTGGTGACACCACAGACACTGCACTGCCCGCCCCGTGCCCACATTGATCTGTTGGTGACACCACAGACACTGCACTGCCCGCCCCGTGCCCACATTGTTCTGTTGGTGACACCACAGACACTACACTGCCCGCCCCGTGCCCACATTGATCTGTTGGTGACACCACAGACACTACACTGCCCGCCCCGTGCCCCGTGTCCACATTGATCTGTTGGTGACATCACAGACACTACACTGCCCGCCCCGTGCCCCGTGCCCACATTGATCTGTTGGTGACACCACAGACACTACACTGCCCGCTCCCCCCGTGCCCTGTGGCCCACAATTGCTCATGTTGGTGACACCACAGACAAACCGTTAGCGGCGGGCCGGGAGGGGGTGGGTGTGAGGGACACGAGGGAGAGGGGGTTGGATGGGGAAGGAGGAGGAGTAAGGACGGGAATTTTATAGGCTGTAATGTTATTCACGGGTGTGTGTGTTGTTTTTTTTAATGAGCGTGCTGGTCGTGTCCGTCAAGTGCACATGATCGTATGCGTGCTTCTACAGTCGGGAGATGTTCCTAATCATTTGTGAATGATTGACAAGACCGTCTATTTTGATTACGGTGCTCGCTATCGCCAGCTGAGCAGCAGAAAGATGGATTTGCAGCCTGTGAGAACCACTGTATACATTATTTTGATTACTGACATACAGAGAACATTCAACATAATAGAATTATGTATAACGATTCTCAGAGATGGGTCCGTTTTAAATGAGGGTCGGTTTTCGTACGTGTCAAGCTTGCACACGAAAGCTACGACACGCGGCTTTTGGCGGTCAGCTCATTACTGATATTCGCCGACTCGGCTATTTCTGACAGAAACACGATACCACCACGCTGAGGGTTTCCTCATTACAGACACCCTTGAATATGCTCTTTCCGAGTGTGGCAAGAAGGGAGAGAGAGAGAGAGAGAGGGGGGGGGGGGGGGGCGCAAGAGCACAGGAGCTGCAGGAACGTGGAGACAGACTATGCAGTGAAACAAGCGCGTGGTCATGTCGTCAATGCTTGGAGTGACAAATAGAGTCAGAACAGGCAACCGTGACAAGACAGTCGCCCACCCCTCACCCTTCCCCCCTTCCCTAACCCTCCTCTGCTCCCCCTCTCGCCCTACCTCCCCCCCCCCCCCCCCCAAAAAAAAAAAAAAAGTCTCGAATGAGGTCCAGGAAGTGAGAAGCGTAAATCAGGATACTATTACCTCAAAATGCATAGAACCCTGTGCACAGCTCTGCGCAGCCTGACGGTCGCCCTCCCTGTCTGTGAGATGATACCTGGTGTGTGACAACCTGGGAGGTGATTGGCTAGGTCTGCAAGGGCTGGTGGTCGCCGTGGCTGCCTTTTGCTGTCAGAGATCTTCTGCCTGAGTCCAGATCTGGCCACCACACCGCAGAAGGTGTCAGGCGGTAACATTCAGGCGTTTGGGCATCAGTGAAAGTTGCACAGTTTATACAAATCTACACTGAATTTCCAGCCAGTTCTCATGATTTTTAATGACAGGGAAGGGGAGATATCAAAACATTCCCAAAGAAACAGAAAATGTCAACTGAGCAACAGAACTGAAGATTAATTTGGCGTCCTTGTACGTTACACGGTGATCTACCTAAAGCGTCTTTTTTTTTTTTTTTTTTTTTTTTAATAACAAGTTAGAATCAGGGGCAGAGGTTTTGAGAAGGAAAACGACACAGTGAGTGGATTAGTAAGACATGAAGATACTCAGACTTTTGTTATGAAATATATTTATGAATGTTTTGATACAAGAGTGAGGGTGAAGTAGAAATACAAGATGGGGGGGGGGGGGGGGTGGGAGACAGGAAAAAAACTGTGGACTAACAACATTATACAACGGACAGGAAAACCCTTTGCTGAGACACAAGCTGTGTCACACAACAGACCGAACTGGGGGAAACCTGAGGGAATATTCTTCAGTGTTGTTGCCCCTGTTGATTCCCCAAGGGCAGGGGCGGGGGGAGGGAGAGAAGGGAGGAAAAAAGTCCTGGTGCTGTGTTGTGGATGGAGACAGATAGAAGGAGCTGGGGGGGGGGGGGGGAGGATGGGGTTTATTTCTGACTGCGACGCTGGGTGAAATGCTCAGAGGTTGTTGGCAGAGGGAAACAAGATGGAAGTGATTGTAACCGGATATTGCACAAGATGCTTGACAAGAGCAGCCTTATCCTGGCGAAAGAAACTGAGTTTTCTGTCATGAGGTTTTGTAGTTTCCATAGAAGACTCAACTTCCATCCAGTGTCCGCTGTCGTAGTCACTGGTCTTGTACGAATAGAGGAATCCGATTGCTTCGTTCAGCACTGTGTGTGTAGTTCAGGCAATAGCGAATTTTTTTTTTACAAGCCTTTAAAGGAAGAAAAAGAAACACAGTATAAAGACTTCGACACGACAGCGATGTGACGAATATAGGATACCCCACCCTCTCTGTCTATCCTCCTCTTCCAAAACCCATTCTTCCACAACGTGCCACTCTTCCTTGAGTAATACCGGAGACTTTAGGTTACATGTAAATAATGTTTCCGCCTTTTGAACATGTACGCATTGTCTTTCTCTGTATATTCATGACTTTCCGTAAGTTCTTTCTGTTGCGCATTTCTCTCCTTTCAGTTTCCTTTCTCTTCTCTTCTCCCCCCCCCCCCCCCCCTGTCTCTGTCTCTCTTTCCTTTCCTTTTCCACAACACCTCCTTCCCCTCCATTCCTCCTCCTCCTCCTTTTCTACCTCGTCTTCCTTCTCCTCCTATACTTCTTCTTCTCTTCTTCTTCTTCTTCTTCTTCTTCTTCTGTCTTCTCCTTTTCCACTTGTTCCCCACGTCTTCATTTTTCCCGCATTGTGAAGAAAACAGACACGCCAGTCCCCCCCCCCCTCCTCCCCCCCCCCTCCCCCCCCCTCCCCCCCCCCCCCCCCCCCCCCCCCCCCCCCCCCCCCCCCCCCCCCCCCCCCCCCCCCCCCCCCCCCCCCCCCCCCCCCCCCCCCCCCCCCCCCCCCCCCCCCCCCCCCACCCCAATTGACGTTAATGTGATACGCACGCTGTAAGAGGCGTCACAACGATTAGCGCGCCTAACGACCGTTATCCCTTCTACATACACTTTCCCTCCTCCTTCCTTCCTCTCCTCTCCCCTCCCTCCCCGCCACCTCTCCCTCCCTCCCTGACCTACTAAGCTAATCTTCCCACACATACCACAACACTTAGCGAAGTGAAGGGAGACAGAGTACAGAATGTTTTTATATGTACCCCCTCCCCCAGCACAACAGACTCGCTACCCGGCTTGATGTGGGCGTTTCCAGCTAGCTGTTGTCGTTCCTCCTCCCGTTTTGCACTCCCCCTCCCCTCACGTAGAACCTGTTGGAACTCGTGTTCGTGGAAAGTCCTCCGTCATGTTGAAGAGAAAGGGATGTCGCCCTCTTTCGTACAGGCGGTTTGCGCTCCATTGCTGGAACCGAGAAGGTCCCGGGAAAGACATGGACCTTTTCTCTCTCCCTCTCTCTTCTCTCTCTCTCTCTCTCTCTCTCTCTCTCTCTCTCTCTCTCTCTCTCTCTCTCTCCTCTTCATCACCCTTCCTACCTCCCTACCCTCTTTCTCCCCAAATGCCACAATCCTCATGCCGCTTATTCAGCACCCCCCACCTCCCCCCTTCCCCTCCCTCTCCCCTGTCCCCCCCCCCCCTCCCCCCCGTCCAGCACCCATGTTGTTTAGATTTCCGCCTGCAGTCGTCTCACTTTGCAACTAGAGCCGTAATTAAGTTTGTCCCCCGCAGCCTTTACACCAACCGTCCACAGGAAGCACTCAATATCAAGCGCTATGTGGTAACTCACCAGTGGAGACTCCGCACTGCCGCCGAATCGCTTCGGGAGTGGTCATAGCTTCCTGTTGTAGTCCAGCACGCGCAGGACACCACAAACCAAGCGTCCTGCCGACGTTCATGATTGCTTAGATGTGGAACCAGTGTGACTGAGCGTTCCTATCCAGAGGGCGCCGCTTACGTCCATCCAACCACAGCCCCCATGAACTGGAGGATGTCGACGGGACTTTGACAGCTGCTCACCACCAGCTAAAACGTGGTTAGTGCTGTAATCTACGATTTCTTCTTCATGATGTAACCAAGCGTCGGCCGGCCCCGAGAGATACAGACACTGCAGTGTTGTTGATCCGATCTGAACAACGCTGTCAAAGACTCGTCCATGAAGTTAATGTTACTCCACCGTGCACCGGCTCGTCTTCCCATTGGAACCATTGGCTCTCTTGGCTCCGGTCTTCCCATTGGAACCATTGGCTCTCTCTCGGTTCCAGTCTTCCCATTGGAACCATTGGCTCTCTCGGTTCCAGTCTTCCCATTGGAACCATTGGCTCTCTCGGCTCAGAGTAGAAGCTAGCCGGAGCACACACACAAAAAAAAACTCCCACAAGTAAATGCTACAGACGGGAATCGAACCCACGACCTCTCACGGCAGCCCGCGCGAGTCGGCGACGTTGAGCACTACACACCACGGCGATGAGTCAAACAGGGACAGAGATTGGCACACAGCAGTTCAAATGACTGGCGGGAATCATAAGGACAAATTGAATACGGGAGAATGCTAGCCCCTGTTTCCCGGGATAGAGAGAGAGAGAGAGAGAGAGAGAGAGAGAGAGAGAGAGAGAGAGAGAGAGAGAGAGAGAGAAATGACTGGCGGGAATCATAAGGACAAATTGTATACGGGAGAATGCTAGCCCTGTTTCCCGGGATAGAGAGAGAGAGAGAGAGAGAGAGAGAGAGAGAGAGAGAGAAATGACTGGCGGGAATCATAGGACAAATTTATACGGGAGAATGCTAGCCCCTGTTTCCCGGGATAGTAGAAGATAGACAAGCAGACAGAAGATGAAAAAGGAGAGAGGGGGAGAGTAGGGGAGGAGAGGAATGACTTTGCCGGGAAGTTCATAGGACTTTTATACTTGAGAATGGTAGCCACTGTTTCCCGGGATAGATGGAGGAAGAGAGAACAGAGAAAGCGATACGAGGAGGAGTGTGAGAAATTGACATGTGCGGGTTTCATGGGACAAATTATACGGGACGGATTGCTAGCCCCCTGTTTTCCGCGGGATGAGGTGAGATGAATGAGGATGTGGAGAGGGAGTTGGGGAGAGGAGAAAATTGACTGGGGAATCATAGGACAAATTTATACGGGAGAATGCTAGCCCCTGTTTTCCCGGGATAGAGAGAGAGAGAGAGAGAGAGAGAGAGAGAGAGAGAGAGAGAGAAATGACTGGCGGGAATCATAGGACAAATTTATACGGGAGAATGCTAGCCCTGGTTTCCCGGGATAGATAGATAGATAGACAGACAGACAGACAGACAGATAGATAGATAGGTAAGTAGGTAGGTAGGTAGGTGGATGGATGGATGGATGAACCGTTTCTCTCATAAGTTCTATGTACCCTTTGATCTTCCTTGATTCCTTGATTGATGGTTGCCACAGGCGGTCACCCTGACGTCAAGACATTACCCTGGCAGGAAAAAAACAAAAACAGCGATACCGAGGAGGTCAGTTGTTGCTGCTTTTATAATCCTTTCAGATTCACAGCTGCTGTTCTTGTTTTGTTGTTTTTCCCCCTGGTGGTAGCCCGAGGAGAACAGCACTAGCAAGGAGATCGGTTCTTGTGGCTGTTTTCACCACCTGTTGCCATTGACGTGGGCATGCGCACTGGTGTCATTGATGTCAATGCCCCGGATGTTGGAGAGTGGAGTTGGGGAGCGGGGGAAAACAGTTGTGATCCTTTGGGATGAGAGCAGTGAGATGGCCGAGACAGAGAGGTAGGTAGGTAGACAAGCAGGTAGGTGCGTAAGGAGGTAGGTAAGTAGGTAGAACAGCACACACGCACGCACGCACGCACACACGCACGCACGCACGCACGCACGCACACAGATAGCTGAGTAAGCAGGTGGATGGACAGATAGATAAACCGTTTCTCTCATAAGTTCTCTGTACCATTTGATCTTTCCTTGATTGATGGCTGCCACTACTGGTCACCACGACGTCAAACAGCCAATAAACCAGCTGGACAGCAGCTATTGTCGGTCTTCAAAGGCAGCAAGACCCGTTGGGGAGGAAAACACACACACACACACACACACACACACACACACACACACACACACACACACACACACACACACACACACACGAGCGGAGCGTAACTGACCTGCGGTCACGACCGGCTGCACGGACGACTTGGTCCCCATGTCGTCTGCTGGTTCCATCCCACCTGACAGTGCCTCCTGTGCGGGACATTGGGGAGGGGGGGGGAGCACGGGAAGGCTGGAGACGGTTGGGGAAGCCGGGGGGGGGGGAGTAGGGGAGGGGGGCGCAAGAAAAGAATGGGGCGGCAAAAGTTGATCTTGAAAGGAGTTGTAAGAATTGTTAAGGGTTCGGTCAGTAACGTCAAGTCGCGCATGGCTGCGCCTCGCCGTCACTTACTTTTAAGGCGAGAAAGAACGTCGAGGTGGTTGCGCGAGGGTTTGGGGCTAACGTTGAGTGATGCGATCTTCACACCACTGAACCACGGAAAGCAACGTTCGAAGAGAGCCACGCGTACAAAGGACTTAGGCAGGGTAGCTTAACCGTCACGCTGCCAGACGTAAAAAGGACCCGCCCTCTGGGGTTTGATTACAACAGCGTTACGGCAAATAAATCCCCGAGACGTTTGCTGCAAGAAAACAACACGGCGCGCCCGTGTACACCGACGACACCGTCCCTTGGATGACGGATGAATTCAGACGGCCAACAGCGGAACGTAAAGCAAGACACAGTATAGCGAGACATTCCGAGGTTCCGGAAGACTGGTGCCGATTTCGTCAGTTTCGCGGGTATGTGACGTCAAGAGGAAAAAAAAAAAAAAAAACCAACGAAGACTACTACTGTACTAGACAACGTTGCTGGATTGGATGGACATTGAGGTTTCAAGCTGCTCGAAAGTTCTGTAGAAAAAGAATATTGGCAACTGGTAAAATTCTTTCAGAAAAAAAGGAAGAAAGAAGAAAAAAAGTGAAGAAAAAGAAAGAAAAGAAAGACAGAAAGAAAAGGCATTGATTCCAGTGAAATACCCCAGCCCCCACCCACCCCCACCCCCACCGCTCATTATTATTAAATAGTATATGGCGTGTGTCCACATTACTTACCTGATGTTTTGCCGGACCTTTCCGACAGGAACCCGTACCAAAGGTGAAGACCTTTAGAGCGCAGCTATGTCTTTGCGCGAGAGTGACATATGTAAACGTATATTGGCAAGTAATCTTCGGGGGAAAAAATTCTATTCTCTTTTCACTCTTTTCCTTGTGTTTCATATTGCTGACGGTAATTGTCTGCGTATTTATGTTGTTCGAAAATCGGCACTACTCTGGCAACAACTTGACATGTTCTGGAATTACATTAATTTTGTATGTATTCTTGATATTGAATATCTGGCTCATAGCATATCTTCAGGATGAAAAGAAGCATGCGTGTAGTAAATTATCTTTTATTGTTGAAGAAGGAGTATCATCTCTCTCTTTGTTTACATCCCTTCTCTCTGTCTGTCTGTCTGTCTGTCTGTCTCTCTCCTCTCTCTCTCTCTCTCTCTCTCTCTCTCTCTCTCTCTCTCTCTCCTCTCTCTCAATTCGTACGATTTTGAACTCTGTATCCTTGTGAATGGTCGCTGTCGGAGGACAGAAAATGGAAGCAAACCGGTCAGGTATATCGGCGAGGTAAGATAGACAGGCAGGCAGGTAGAGAGCGCGCGCGCGCGCGCGACGAGAGAGAGAGAGAGAGAGAGAGAGAGAAGGGGAGAACTAAACCCCTTGGACCTGAGAGAACAGTCATTAATACCATCTCTGCCTACACTGCCGCTGTCTGACTGTATATGTGTCTCCCCCCCCCCCCCCCCCCCCCTCCCCTTCCTTACCACTCCTTCCCCTCCTGCGTACTGCAGTCTTCTTCTTCTTCTTCCGCCCATCCCCCCTCCGCCTCCCCCCTCCCTCTCGCCCTCCTTCCGTTTTTAGCTTGAGGACACGGTGGGGGTCTGCCATTCGTTATTGTTCCGTGCCTGCTTGTCACATACACACGATACACGCCTCACGTTGGAAGTGCTCCTGGTAGTTCTCTCTTGTTCTGTGTTTTATCCACAGCCTCTACTCTCGGGCCTGAGTGTGATGACGTGGTGGGACTGGCCGATGCTGATGGGAGGGTGACCCTCTCTCCCCGGCTCCCTCGCTTCAGAGAACTTTATGTGGTGTGTGTGTGTGAGTGTGTTGGGCAAGCTTTGAGCAATCTCCAGAGCTGTGCGTTGGGCAGAAGTTGATACTCACTTTCTCTCTCCTTGGGTGGGTGTGTGGTGGGGGTCACAGGTTGTTTTTTTTTTAACTTTCTCCAAAACCGTTGCGAAGAATCCTGCGCTGCTTGTGTTTAGGGTACGGTTTGGTAATGTGGGTGATTTGGAAAGCGTGTTGGGTGCTTGTTCTGTAGCTTGACAATCAGCTGTACAGTAGAGATGTTTTGAAGGGTCGCGGCGAAAAGGTCTGCGTGGACCCAGCTTTCCTATGCCGGATTTGTTTTGTTTGGAGGTTGAAGCCGAATACTCTGATGTTCTGTGGTATGAAGTCAGTGTCTTCTGCAGAATCGTGTACAGAACTCTCACAGCTGTCGACCATGTCAAGAGCTGGCAGTTCACTGAATGAGTGAAACGGAACAGAAGGTAAGGGACAGATGGCTATCGCTGGGTATGATGCAGTCACACACTGTTCCCTCGCTTTGTGGAGAATCCTTGAACGAAGCATAGCGCCCGAATAAAAGTCTTGTTCATGTATTGGGCTGTATTTTCTTTTAAAGTTCAAAATCAGGTGGTTTTCTCTTACGTAACGTGACCTGGTTGTTGAGACCCCAGAGATGGAGTTGACAGCTGGAGAGAATGTCATACTGGATTCTGTAGAAAAACTTTTTCTAACCTTTTTTTCACGATTCGGGGATAGGTTAAATTCAGTTGTGGTTGGCTGCCCCTGCTGTGTGTCATTGTCCCACGACAGAAAGTCACAGGGGTCATGTAACGGACTTTGGCGCAGTCAAAGATCTCCTGCCACCTCAGTTCTCGGTCATGCACAACAGGGCAGAGGTACTGTCACTTGTCCAGTTATTCATCCACAACTTTTTCGGCCTGCATCTGGGACGTCCACCCTTCGCTGTACCCTGTCGAATGGTCTTGGACAGAGAGTCGTGGAGAGATACATGTCCACCCTCCACTGTACCCTGTAGAATGGTCTTGGACAGGGAGTGATGAGGAGATACATGTCCAGCCTCCACTATCCCCTATAATATGGTCTTGGACAGGGATTCATGGAGAGATACATGTCCACCCTCCACTGTACCCTGTAGCATGGTCTTGGACACGGAGTCATGGAGAGATACATGTCACCCTCCACTGTACCCTGTAGAATGGTCTTGGATAGGGAGTCATGGAGAGATACATGTCCACCCTCCACTGTATCCTGTAGAATGGTCTTGGACAGGGAGTCATGGAGGGATACATGTCCACCCTCCACTGTATCCTGTAGAATGGTTTTGGACAGGGAGTCATGGAGAGATACATGTCCACCCTCCACTGTACCCTGTAGAATGGTCTTGGACAGGGAGTCATGGAGAGATACATGTCCACCCTCCACTGTACCCTGTAGAATGGTCTTGGACAGGGAGTCATGGAGAGATACATGTCCACCCTCCACTGTATCCTGTAGAATGGTCTTGGACAGGGAGTCATGGAGAGATACATGTCACCCTCCACTGTACCCTGTAGAATGGTCTTGGACAGGGTGTCATGGAGAGATACATGTCCACCCTCCACTGTACCCTGTAGAATGGTCCTGGACAGGGAGTCATGGAGAGATACATGTCCACCCTCCACTGTACCCTGTAGAATGGTCTTGGACAGGGAGTCATGGAGAGATACATGTCCACCCTCCACTGTACCCTGTAAAATGGCCTTGGACATGGAGCCATGGCGGGGAGACCTGCCCGTACCAGCGAAGTGCACGGTGCGAACTGCGAGGAGATGCTGAATTATGCAGGTGAAAGGAAAGCCCGGGAACAAACGAATAGCAGCGTGTTGTGGCAAAGTCCGTGGGGAGAGAGAAAGGTGTCGGTTGGCTGGTTACCAGACTGACCGGCCTGTCCAGGCCTAATGTGACCCCCGCAGTCGGCTGGGTTGTAAATTACACGCCTCAATCTACCTGTGCAGAAGTCGGCGATGGTGGCCGCGTTTGCTGTTTTCAGGAGAACGGGAAGGGTGGAAGAGCGCAACCATAAAGTAAAGATTTGAAACTGTGTGGTTTGAAAGACTTTGAAATGTGACCAAGTTTCATACGTGGATCGCATTCACCGGAAAGACGTCGAAATGCGACGAGAGTCCAGAAGTTGAACTGCAGCAACAAGAAAGAGGTTATGATGAACACCCACACTAGGGGGTGGGAAAGATTTGGGCCATTCTACTTTAAGTACTTCAGCTGACGTTTGGAGTTGAACGTGTTGACACAAAGACGCTGATGTGGTCGTCGTTGGTGCAACGTGACCACGCGCAGAGATGATTCTTGCTGGAACAGATCAGCGCTCTGATGGCACAGTCATTGTCGGTTTGCATGAAGATTGGTAGCATGTGATTGCTGGGAAAACTGAAGTAGTCATAGACTTGCCTGAAACAACAGCAAAAAAGAAAGAATTCGAACCACAACTAGAAAAGAAATCAGTCCGAAGATCCTGCTGATCCACAGAGAAGTACAAAGCGGTGGGAGCAGTTGTATATAGTGCACATTGGAGTGTGAACGGTGTGTCTTTATGTTGATGGTCCAAAGGGAGGGCAGCATGGAGAAGAGACCGTATGATTTCATGTGGATGACTCCTCTGGAGAAACATTTCCTCAACTTCCATGCCAACAACCAGCTCTGGCTGGTCCAGCGTGTAAGTGGTGGCACTGGGAGCACGTGCGTGCACGTGACTCTCTCTCTCTCTCTTGTTTCTCTCTCTCTCTCTCTCTCTCTCTCTCTCTCTCTCTCTCTCTCTCTCTCTCTCTCTCTCTCTCTCTCTTTATAGTTTTATATCCTGTGGTGCTTTGTAAGATATGTTATATTTTTTCTGGAATCTGTCAATTTTTATAACTGTACTTGAAGGGGACTTAAGCTGGTGGTATCCTCCCTATGTGGGCTCGGAACATGCACCAACACACGCCACTTAACTGACAGTGACTTAGCAGTGTCTTCTGTGATGGGTGTCGCTAAAGACGATGTGAAATGGCTTGCCTCCTCTGAACTGCTGCTACAAGGCGAACCCAAATATGGCTTTGTGTAGGTGAGATAGAGTGGCCTTGGGAGGTTGGGATTGAAAGGAGGAGGGGGGGGGGGGGAGAGGGCAGGGATGGACATTATTGATAGGGCAAGGGAGTTTGGACAGCTCTGTCCTCACAGAGAACATGTATGAAGGGGAGGATGTGTGTATATGCGCGCGCGAATGCAGTGTGTGTGCGCGCGTGCGTGCGTGCGTGTGTGTGTGTGCGCGCGCGCGCGCGCGCACGTGCGTGCATGTATGTGTGTATGCGTGTGTGTATATGTGTGTGTGTGTGTGTGTGTGCGTGCGTGTGTGTGTGTATGTGCCTGAAGGCCAGTTGTGAAGAGTGGGTGTCTCTGCCTGGTTGTACACAATGTCCCTGTCACACAACAGTCTGGTAGTGTGGGAAAGGCATGCGGCTTTTCCTTTATACTGATGGAGAACACGGGATGGACAACGCCACTGACCCACAGTGTGAAACAATTCATCAGTGAAGTTTTGTTTTGTTTTGTTTTGTTTTGTTTTAACAGGCTTTACAGAGGTAGATAGGGTTAGGGCTAGAGGCAGGTTAAGGTGAAAGGTCAAGTGTTCTCCGGAGTTTTGAAAGTTCCCATCTTGAATGTGCGAACACGCTGCCTTTTGGAAACCAACAGTGGTGTGGTCATCCTGCCTGTCCTGCGCCCCCCCACTCCAAGTCACCCACCTCACGGAGCTTTTTGTGCGTCCTCCCCCACTCCCTCCGTAAACCATCCTAGGACAGAGAGACAAGGGGCAGACGAACGAGAGGGTTGCAGGGGGGGGGGGGGGAGAAGGAAGGGAATGACAAGAAGAGAAAGGGAGGGAGGGAGGGAGAAAAGGGGGAGAGAGAGTGAGAGAGACAGAGAAAGGGGGAGGGAGGGAAGAGAGAGAGAGAGAGACTACGTGGCAGCATTATTTGTGTGTGTGTGTGTGTACGCGCGCGCGCGCGTGAGAGAGAGAGAGAGGGTGAAGGGGGGCCTTTCTTCTACCCCTCCTCCAGGTGCGCGCGTCGACGATTGTAGTCCAGCCGTCGTGGCGATGAGTGTGTTCTGTGGTCACCAAACTCGGTCTGCTGTCCAACAGCGTGTGGGACGGCTGTTGACCACTCTGTGCTGACCACGCCATGTGTTGGGAGAGGGGCAGTTAGGTGTGGACAAAACTTGGGTACAGAGGGGCCCCTGTTTTCACGCTGATTGCCGTCGTTCAGACATATTTTTTTAACTACATCGCTCAACTCGAAGTGACCAACAACTTGTTTGAAGAGTTTCGTCGTTGTCTGTTTTTAACCTACGTGTGTGTGTGTGTGTGTGTGTGTGTGTGTGTCGCGCGCGCGCGCGCGCGTGCGTGCGTGCATGCGTGCGTCTGTCTGTCTGCCTGTCCACATGAGCCTTGCATTCTGTCTCTCTATCTCTCTGTATCTGTTTTTCTGTCTCTCTCTCTCTCTCTCTCTCTCTCTCTCTCTCTCTCTCTCTCTCTCTCTCTCTCTCTCTCTCTCTCTCTGTCGAGACAGCTACGTGAAAGAAATCTTATCTGTCCATTATGTCGAAATGCAAAAGAGGGCGAAGTTCATTTTCTGCTGTCTTGCCCAATGTTAAGAGGTCTTAGAGCACAATTCATCCTGCAAAAAGTATTTTAACCATCCTTGTCTGTTCAAATTAACGTTGTTGATGTCATCATCAAATTTAAACACTGTTAAAAAAGTTAGCTGTTTATTTATATAAGCCATTTAAAGGAAGAAGTGTTTATATGTTGGTGTCATCATC
>CM065718.1:62256509-62261509 GCA_033310375.1 Conus canariensis | reverse complement strand
CGCTGCTCGTCCAATACAACACATACGTACAATTTGATGAGCCCAACACTGACACCTCCTCGATGACAGTGCGTAAAGACTGATGGACTATGGCAAGATCAGCACGTTGTGAGGTGGTGATTTTTCTCCCGCTACCTTTTCCCACGTTAGAACTGATTTGGCCCACAAGCCTAACATTATGTGCTTCCCCTAACGGAACTAAACTGAGTGCATAGACGGCTAAGGTTACAGCAAATCGACGTCGCCAAATTTGCACCCCACAGCACAGAATAGTTGGGCATGATTCTCATTCCTTTTTTTTTTTTTTTTTCTTAGACATTTTGAAGGTGAACAAAGGTGACACTATGATTTTTCTTCTAACGGAGAAGGGCTGAATGAAAATGTGAAGTATGAATTATGAAGGTAACTTCGTGGTTCGCCCGGGAGGAAAAATGACATGCTGAGATCGGAGTTGTCATACTAGAGGTTCGTGTGTGGGTGTGGGTGGGTGGGTGTGTGTGTGCGTGCGCGCGTATATGTGTGTGTGTGTGTGGGTGTGGGTGTGTGTGTGTGTGTGTGTGTGTTCCTTCTTCGTCCAAAGTATTTTCAAAGCGCCATTAAGTATCCAGACCTGCAGAGATCGAGGGGTGATGGGTGGGGCGCAGAGAGAGAGGGAGAGAGAGATTATGATTTTCTATAGTAATAGATACTTGCGCGCTTTTCTAACATCCAATCCTTGCTTTTAAACAGAGTAGAGCTCACACTTTAGCAACACCCGGGAAAATAATGACAGACAGACTGACTGACTGAGGAACGAAAGTAGGGCGTGGAATGTGCGGAATGCGGGGTGACAGCACTTTGCATGGGGTCCTTTTCTTTTTTTTTTGCTCTCTCTCTCTCTCTCTCTCTCTCTCTCTCTCTCTCTGTTGTGTGTGTATCATTGTTAGGTGGGAGGGAGACTCAGGTATGCACGCTCACGCCATACACACCTCCACCGAGCCGTGCAGAAAGATACCTTTGAGCTGCATGTTGAGAGAGAGAGAGAGAGAGAGAGAGAGAGAGAGAGAGAGAGAGAGAGATTAGTCTAATATGGTTTTATTCAACGTGTCTTGTCTTTTTGTGGCATATTTGGAAATAAAATCCCGGCGAACTAAACAAAACCTTTTTCTTTTATCAGCACATCCAACTGTTTGTCTTTCCCCGCCTCAGAGGAAATGAAGCCTGCTACATGTCAAAGAGCTGTATTGCTGAAACACTGCGGGAGAAAGGCCATCCAGTGCCTTAAATTAAGGTCAGATCAGTACTGATTGATGAATCCGGCTTGAGAAGGAGAAGGGTCTGCCGATTCAGCGTCTACCGACATCAAATGAGAATGTGTGTCATAAATCACTCCAGCATCTTTACCCAGTGGCAGTCTTTGTTCTACGTAAGGAAACCTCCTCCGGTCAAGGCTGACTATGGATGATGTCGTAAACTTCAGAGTTCCCGGGAAACATAGGACTGCAGCAACACTCTTCCAGCGGCCTCTGAGGGTCTTGGCCGACCTCTTCCCTGGGAAACATAGGACTGCAGCAACACTCTTCCAGCGGCCTCTGAGGGTCTTGGCCGACCTCTTCCCTGGGAAACATAGGACTGCAGCAACACTCTTCCAGCGGCCTCTGAGGGTCTTGGCCGACCTCTTCCCTGGGAAACATAGGACTGCAGCAACACTCTTCCAGCGGCCTCTGAGGATCTTGGCCGACCTCTTCAGCTACACTCCATGTCATTCCGGCTGCCTTCACTTCGGAATCGAAGTCTGTCGAGGCCATCCCACCTTTCTTTTTTCCCCAGTGGGTTCCATTTGAGTACCTGTTTTTTTGGTGTTGGTAGAAGGTTTTTGTAGGATGTGACCGACCAATCCAGTCCCCATCTCCTTTTCCTCCTCTCTGTGTCTACAGAACTTTCTTCAGTTCGACCATGGTGCATCCTAGCTGTCGACCTGGTGTGGCATGTGACTGTGCGGGCCAATATGGGGAGGTCAGAGGCAGTCTCTGGCGCAAGGGGCGTGTGTATGTGGTAGGATGTTAAAGTTGCGATGTTTGTCTCTGTGTCAGTGACCATTTTTTTGTCTTCCGCTGTACTTAACCATTTGGCTTCCCCTGTCCCGATGTGTTGGTGCAGGATACTTGTCCACCTCGTGGATCTGCTGTAAGGCCTTATTATGCCCTGGGGGTACTGTGTTTGTTGGGTCGCGTGCAGTACGAAGGAACTTTAGGGAAAGCTCGACAGTAAGGTGTGCAGAGACGAAACGCCCCTCAGACAAGTGTTTGGGCCCTGAACTCAGTTAAGTGTAAGGGGGTCGGGCCGCGTCAAGGTCATAACTCCCAGTAGCCCTTCTTGGCGCGGTCGGGGTTCGAACCTGCAACCTTCTGGATGGATGGGTGATATTAAGTTGGGAAATTTAAGCCTTGTGGAGTTCACGTTTGTACCTCGTCGACCAGATCCAGCTGGGGCCGTTTTCAGCTGACACTATCATTGCCTTCAGGGTTCTGGGCCTCTTCTTATCAGAAATTCCCAGCTTCTTTCATGAGATCATAGGCTGATGAACCTTCAACCATAGCTTCAACCTAAACGACGGGGACTTTGCCTCGGAAACCAGATTCCTTTAAGCTGCTGTCACACTTTTCTGAGTTGTATATGTGAGCTTCCTCCATTCTGCTTTCATATGGCAGTGTGAGTTCAGCCTAAACCACTGACTCGACGAACCTTAGTGGCGTACAGTATCCGGTCTCGGTGGCTTTCTTCCTGATGATCTCTGGATGGTTTTCCCGTTCTGAAAGGTCTGCTGTGCACACTCCGAGTCAGCACTTCACCCAGTATACCCCGCTCCCATGCTCTTCGTGACGCTGCTGTTCCAGGGTGCTGGACGTTGATGTTAGGGCTTGTGGTTGTGTAGTGTCCTCTGGCACTACTAGCCGCAAGTGCGATCTCTTGGTTGTTTCCATGTGTAGGCCTTCTTTCCCTGTGTCAGCGCTGCTTCAGGACACGCTCTACTTTTTGGCCTGACACAGCGGACACGCAGGATCATGTGATTTCTTCCATTTTACCAGGTGTTAATTTGACGGCACTAGATCATAATGCTGATCTGAGAATGAAGACGATTCTAAGAGGTGCTTTGTGCCAGATTTCATTCCAGCTTGGATTTCTTTTGAAAGTGGGTGTGTGTGTGTGTGTGTGTGTGTGTGTGTGTGTGTGTGTGTGTGGTGTGTGTTTTCTCACGATGTCCACTTCTCCTGTTGGCCTTGTGGGACTGTCTTCTGGATTCTCTCAGCATCCTCCTTTCTTCAACATCTTCAGTACCATACCTGTCTCTGTTTTCCGTTTTGCCTTTGACTACCAATTCGTTTCTGCTGATCTGTCTCTTGGTTCGTGCGTGTACATTTATTTTATTTCCCTGATGGTGAGATTTTTCTTTGTCACGTCCACTGCCTCCTGGACTTTCTATTTTCTGTCAGTCTTCGGTTCGGGCTGGTTGAATTTTGACAACCTTGTCTCCTGGGTCCTCTAACATGGTTAACAGCCTTGCTTTATCCACGTTGTGCCCCCCGCGAGGACGGATTTCAGGCGTAACTTCAACTGTTTCACTTCAGTGGCTTCAGTAGACCCGATATCGGTGAGACCAGATGGGACATAGAGCCCTTTTTTTTTCTTTTTTTTTTTTTTTTTGGTGTGTGTTGATTTTGGCCTTCATTGCTTCCATGGTGCTAGTGCTGATAGCGTATATCAGCACAGGCCAGAGGAGCTGTTGCAACAGCACGGAACTGCCAGACACCACAACTTGTATTTGCCCGGGCGCCCACTGTTGTCTGGTACCTGCAGGCTTTCATCTGACGTTTGCTTGTTTTTCCTGTCTCCTCTTTGTGTCTTTCGGTGAGTCATCATACCACTAACCAGTGCTCTTCACTGGTTCTTCGGTCACTGTTGACGTGGGTTGGTTGGCTGCGGCGGGTGAACGCAAGTGGTCCAGCTACTTCTTTCCACAGGAAAAGGCCTTGTGAATTGTTTTGTTTTGTTTTGTAAACTCATCCTCGGTAAAGCTTCTATCTTCGGCTGATCGCTGTGGAATTGTGCGCGTTTCACCATCCTTCAGGGACAGGGTTGTTGTCTGCTAAACCTGAACGCTGTAGAATTGTGCGCGTTTCACCATCCTTCAGGGACAGGGTTGTTGTCGGCTAAACCTGAACGCTGTAGAACTGTGCGCGTTTCACCATCCTTCAAGGACAGAGAGAGAGAGAGAGAGGGAGAGAGAGAGAGAGAGAGACAGGTTGACAGGCCAAGTGTCCTAGTCCACCATTCCCCACCCTAGTTAAATCGTCATTCATCCCAATCATCTCTCTCTCTTAAACCTGTACGCGCAAACAGTTCTACCGGGATATCCAGATAGTGCAGTCCACTGCTATGCAGACTTCAAACTTCCATTCCTCCCCCGCTGTCTTGAGGTGTTGGTTCAGGTTACCTCTCCGCCTCGTTCGGTCGGCTGCAAGCCTTTACTTAGGCCCTTAGGGTGTTGGGTTTGTTAGCTGGCTCGTCGACTGCAGTGTATGACTTGTTTGCAGATTGTTATATTAATATGTTCCCTCCGTCTTTCTCATGCATGCTTGCATACTTCGTTTGAGTTAAAATGTTTAAAACTGAGCGTGGAAACACTGTAGGTGGCGCCCCTCTGCCCTAGAAGACGAACCCGGTTCTACACAACCCGAAATTTGCACGTTCTGCTGTCATGATGTGTAAAATACACACACACACACTTAGTGCAGAACTGACACGCTTTCCTCACCACCTCTACAGCTACCACCACCAACCCTTCACCTCCGGTCTCCCCACCTCTTTTCGAGCCACACCCTCTCCCCCACCCCCAAACCTCGCCTCCATTCACCTTCTGCTCTCGTCTCCTCTCTCTCCAGCCTCGAGCAACTTTGGGCTGAGAGAAAGGCAGAGGCAGAGCGTCTAAGTGGCAAACACAATAGCCCCGTGAAAAAGAC
>CM065718.1:62159009-62249009 GCA_033310375.1 Conus canariensis | reverse complement strand
CTCCCCTCCAGGGGACTCTGACTCTAGCCAAATGACTGTTGCCTCGGTTGAGCGTTTTGCTTGTTCGGCGAAGAGCGCCCTGCTGGTCTAAACAATGATGCTTTTAATTGCCGCGCAAAATAAACATTGTCAACAAAGAGGACACTCGAACGGGTGCTGTCAGTTGGCGATCAGTTCATTCTCTTGTATAAACAACCCAATATTGTAGAGGGTCTGTTTGATTGGAAACGGCTCGATTTTAACATAATCAGTTTGTTAATAGTAGGTAGAAATGTGGCAGAAAATTAAATCCGAAATACACACGCAACCCGGCGGGGGGGGGGGGGGGGGGGGGGGGGGGGGAAGAAAAACGATGGGATCCGACTACAATTGCTGCCATTTTGTTTACCTGTAGGCCTACCGACAACCGTTCACTCAGGCCCGCTGCAGGCCATGTCTTTGCTCTCAGACACCTTCTTCTTCTTCCGAAATAGAGCCGGGCCGTTAGGCGTAGAGGCTCTGCGATGTGTCGTTGTTGCTTTGCTTTGTCTCAGGCTTAGTTGGCTTGATAAACTGATTTAAAACTATATACATGGGTTGATGGGAGGGTTCAAGGAGAGACTGGGGGTGGCTGCAGATAGTGGGGACTGCAGCTTAGGCGGCTCCTGAGCGCCTCCAGTGTAGGTGCTGATGTGGTGGTGGTTGGTAACTGGTTCCACTCCCTGATGGTGCGGGGAAAAAAGGAGTGGTACAGAACTGTATGGGTTACCCGCTCCTGGTGGATCTTCTGTGTGCCTCTAGTCCGTTTGTCTGAAGGGCGGTAGAATGTGGTGGGGTTGAGGTCTACCAGCCCGTTGTGGATACGGTAGAGCATCGAAAGCCTATTATGGTGCCGACGCTCTTCGAGGCTGTCCCACTTGAGGTGTTTAAGCAGCCGTGTAACTGCGCCTGGTGTCCTGTCGTGGAAATTGTTACAGGCGTATCTTGCTGCTCTCCTCTGAACCTTCTCCAGGAGTTGGGTGTCTTGCTGTATATTTGGATCCCATACGGTGGAGCTGTATTCCAGTGTAGGTCTGACCATGGTGGTATATGTGGCAGCTTTGATCTCTTGGGAGCAGTCCCTGAAGTTTCTTCTGAGTAAGCCCACCAGTCTGTTCCCCTTGGCTGCCACTGTTTCCGCGTGTCGGGTCCAGGAAAGATCATTCGCCATGGTCACGCCTAGGTACTTACTGGAGCTCACCATATCCAGTGTTTGTCCGTGAAGGGTATAATCTGTCTGTATAATTCTCTTGTGTCTGCTTGGAGAGACTCGGATGGTGTTACACTTGCTTGCATTAAAGCTCATCTGCCAAGTGTTTTCCCAGTCTTCCAAGTGAGTGAGGTCGGCTTGTAGCAAAGCTTGGTCCTGGCGACTGCAGATCTTCCTGTAGAGGAGACTGTCGTCTGCAAACAACCTGGTGTGTGAGGCCTTGACTACATCCGGCAGGTCGTTTATATATGCTAAAAATAGCAGCGGGCCCAGTACGGTGCCTTGAGGGACACCAGATAGTACTGCAGCAGGGGACGAGTGTGTACCTTCGAGGGCAACTTGCTGGGTTCTGCCGGTGAGGAATGCCTGGATCCAGCCGAGGGTGTCGTTCCTCACTCCGTAGTAATGCAGTTTGCTCAGCAGACGACGATGCGGTACCTTATCGAAGGCCTTCGAGAAATCGAGCAACACTACGTCCACCTGATTCCCCCAGCTAAGTTTCTGGCAATGTCGTGGATAGTTGAAATTAGCTGTGTCTCGCATGACCTTTGTTTTCTGAAACCATGCTGTGCATCGTTTAATATCTGCCCCCTACACCATGTCATTGCGCTGCCCGATCAACCAAACCTGATGAGCGGCAGGCCCCTCCAACGGTGTTAGCCGTGGTTCTACAGCCTGGAGGCTGACCCACCTGGAAGGTGGCCTACAGGTGCGGTGACTCTGTGCTGAGCGTGATCACTGTCCCTGCTCAGGAGAGGGTTTGCCTGTCGGCATGGCATGAATCCTCCGGCACCACAGCGCTTGTCTACAGCAGACACACTTCTGCCCATGGAGATAGGCTCTGGTTCTCCGGAGGGAACTCTAGAGGATTGCAGCGTTGGTCTGAGAGTCTAGCGTCTCGGAGCAGAAGACATCCTCATCTTACACACGCACACACACACACACACACACACACACACAGAGAAGAGTAGTTTCCCTTGCATAGCTGCTGGAATGGCGGCGTTCACAACTGCAAGATTTCCCGAAGAAGTTGTCTGGTATGCCTGTGACTGGTTTTCACGTCTCCTGAAATTGTCCTCAACATTTTACTCTAAGAGACATCTCTGTATGCAGAAGGCAGAGGGAAGCACACGGTAGTCGTGTTTCCACTGACATCAGTGATACCAGCTTTCCCCGTGTGGTTTACCATCGGAAACATCCATCGCTAATACTAGCAAGGGACAGGGAAAAGTGCCGTGGCACACAGAAATTTAGTGACTCTAGAGCAGTGTCAAGGCCAACCACGCTCTGCCCCACTGCCGCGCTCTTTCAACTGACATTACCTACTTTATTTCATTATAGTGAAGAGAACTCTGCTACTGTCGACACTTTTACGAGGAAACAACCCGGTAGGTCTACCTTGTGCTGGTGAGTGTGCACAAAGTCGGCAAATATATCTGTTGGTCAACATATACGCATGCACGCGCGCACATAGGCACACGCTCAAACACACAATCCTTAAATGGCGTATTTTGTGAGGACACAACCGTACACAACCTCTTGAACAGAGTGAGCAAGTGGACCTCCATACAGCCTCTCGTTTTGTGTGCCTTTTAAATTGTATACATACTCTGGGTTTGTCGCCACACAGGAGGAGCTAGAAAGATGTCAAGAGTCACAACATTTACCTTTACTGTGAACTAAAATACCAGACTCTCAAAGCGCCTTCTTCGGGACCAAAAAGTGTACTTAAATGTACGTCACTGCTCATTGATTTCACTTCCAAACCTTCTCAGATCAGGAGGCCTGAGGACATTATTTTGTAAACAGAGAGTTGTGATCACCTGGTCAGGGAAGCACAGTACGCTGCTTCTACTATCACCCCTTACCCCCCCCCCCCCTCCCCCCCCCCCCCAAACTACACACAAGACAGAGAGAGTGCAACAAAATTAAATGCATCCAAGAATTATCAAATGCAAAAAAAAAAAAAAAAAAGAGAAAAGAAAGCATGTTCTATGTGGGGAAACACATTGGTGATTGATGAAGGCTCCCATCCACCACCCCCTTTCCTACCTCCCCCCTCCACCCCCTCCAAAAAAAGGGGGGGTGGGGAGTGCACACACACACACACACACACACACACAAAACACACACACACACACACACACACAACAAGAACTTCAAAGAAGAAGATATTTCTTGCAACAGATTTTCAGGAAATGGGAATGACAAACACTGAGACAGACAAAATAGGCCACCAGAAATCAGTACATGCGCTGGTTTGCACATGTATCAATATGTGTGTATACATGCCGTCCTACTGAGACTATCCCAGAACACAGTATATATCAAAGACCCTCTTTGAATTCATGATTAGGGGCTTGCCTCAATCGACATACAGCAAAATGAAGTCATGATAAGGTAAACAGCCTTCTTTCGCTCCCTCCCCCCCCCCCCCCCTTCCCCATTCCCATTCTAAACTGAAACTGGTTTGGCTGTAATGCCATTCAACCCCATAAGAGAAGATGATTTAAGAATACAAAGAGGTTTTCTGAAATATTTTGTTTTAGTCTCTGTCAGTCAATGTGTCTTACCTTAGGGGATTGAACGTTGCGCTGATAAAGCCCGTTGATTTTTGAGTTTTTGAAAGAAATCAATGTTTTTAAGAAGATTTGATTTCAACTTGAGTGTGACAGAGTCTCTTTTTGCAGGTCTTTTGATGTAAATAAATCACTGGTATTGAGTTGTAACTCTGCATTTTGATTCTCTCACTTTGGCCTTTTTTTTTTTTTTTTTTTTAGTGATTCAACCCTGATATGTCTTTTGTGGTCAGCAGGGCTTAAAGCAACATGATTTGATTTGAGTAAATCCAGTGTTTGGATGAACATTCATTTGAAGTGTTAGTGGTGAGAACAGCTTTAACCAAGATAAGGAGGAGGAGGATTATGAAGAAAGGGACAGACATGACTTCAGTCATGAGGATGATCATGATAGCATTTTTGACTTTAAGTGGGGCACTGATGACAAGAACAGTGACAGTGACATGATGCTGAGAAGAAAGAAAAGGGATGCACACGATAATGATGATGACGATGATGGTGACAGTGTTTTAATCAAATGAACTAGGTTTTAGGCTTTCTGTCTCATCCACTATAAGCCTGTAGTGACATTACTCTCAGGTTGCTCTTTCCAACATACTGAGCTACACCCAGTTAATCCTGTTGCAGCTCTAACAGTGGCATCCTAGGAGATTCATGATGATAACGACAATAGTGATGATAATGATTCTAATATTGTTTGCGATGTAGACGAGCAAAGACAAGGATGATGTTGATCATTGATGATGATCCTGATGACACTGATGATCATTTTGTTTTCCAGTCGTTGACGAAAAGGCAACATGATCAACAAGAAGCGATATGGGAACTCCTGAACACTGAGTTGTCCTATATCAGTCAGGTCCGCGTGATTATTGATGTGAGTACACCACTTTCTGTGTGTGCATTTGTGTGTGTATGTGGGGGGGGGGGGGGGGGGGGGGGGGGAGAAGAAGAGAGAGAGGGCACAAGTGTAAAAGTCTGTGTGTGTCAGTGTGTGAGAAAGAAGATTAAGAGAGAAAATGTGTGTCAGTGTATGAGAGAGGAGGGGAGTCTGTGTGTGTGTGTGTGTGTGTGTGTGTGTGTGTGTGTGTGAGATAGAGAAAGAGAGAAACAGAGTGTATATTTGTGCGCACGCATGTGTATGTGTGTAAGAGAGTGTATATTTGTGTATATGAGTATGTGTGAGAGAGAGAGTGATGTGTGTGTGTGGCTGTGAGTGTTACGTGTGTGTGTGTGAGAGAGAGAGAGAGAGAGAAATATATTGAGGGATGATCCAAAAGTCTCGTCACAAACTTCGCAAAACGAAAGTAAGTTCAGTGTGTATATTAAAATTATCAGGGTTCTTTAAAGCACTCTACTCCTCTCTCCACACAGAGTTTCAGCCTCCTCATCCAAGGGAGGAATGATTTTTGGCAGTCTGATTGAAATTTTGTACATAGTGAACCATAATTTCACTGCTCTATCCAAAGCTCTGAATTCACAAAACCTTCCTGCCAGCCAGGTTTGCTTCAGAGGGGACAGCCAGCAGTGGCAGGGAGCTAAATCAGGGCTGTAGGGTGGGTGAAGGAAGACTTAGTTGGATGGATTACCTCAGTGGAAAGGGCAGAGGTCCTGGCTTTTGGGGCGTTTGTGTTGTCATGTAGGGGGAATGTTTTTCTTGTACCTGCATTCAGATACTGTTCATGATTGACTGCACAGCTGGAGGGAAAACACCTTCTACATGATATCCACCATTAGGCGTAGACTTCCCAGGCAAAATTTGACCCTCAAGGACCCTTTGCACCTTGAAGAAAATGGAGAAAAATCTCTTCTGTCTTAGAACACCAGGTCTTGTTACAGTTGGATCATTTGCTCGGAACACCATAGATGGTGACCCGTACTTCGTCCCCTGTGGTCATGCGACACAGGCGTTTAGGGCATTCTGACTGTAAAGTTTCAAGCCTTGCTTAGAATTCTGCTCCCCCTCCCCTCCCCGGGGGCTTTATTCTCCTCCGTCAGACGATGAGGTGTCCATCTAGTAACCACTAGTAACTAGATCCCTTCCACTGTGCCACATGAAACACTAAACGGCAGTGTCACATGGTAGTCATGAAATGGCATTTCTTGCCAAAACAAGTCTGCAACATGGTGTTTCATGCATTTTTCCGTCTGCCTTTGCTTTGAAACACCGCTGTAAATTGTGTGAGCTTTTTTTAAATGGGTGTATCTCATGGAATTGTAATGTCACTTTGCCTAAGTGTGATTTATTTCATGAATTGAAATGTGCAGATTCTCGGCAACTACCGACTGTTTTTACATTCTGAACTGTTTGGTCATGCTGGATCTAACCCGACATCTACGTCAGTATGCTTCTAATCAGTTTTTCCTCGTTTGAAATCATTCATCCAAACTGTCCTGTATTACATACACTTACCTGAGCGAAATCATTCATCCAAACAGTCCTGTACTACATACATTTACCCAGAGCTGTACAAAGTGGTCAAATGGATATAAAATTTGAGTGGACCTGCCGTCTTACAAGTTTGAGTGGACTTGCAGTCTTACAAGAGTGGACCTGCAGTCTTACTAGTTTGAGTGGACCTGAAGTCTTACAGATTTGAGTGGACCTGCAGTCTTACAGATTTGAGTGGACCTGCAGTCTTACAGGTTTGAGTGGACCTGCAGTCTTACAAGTTTGAGTGGACGAGCAGTCTTGCAAGTCGGGAGTGGACTCGCAGTCTTCAAGTTAGAGTGGACTCGCAGTCTTGCAAGTTGGAGTGGACCTGCAGTCTTCAAGTTTGAGCCTTGTGAAGGCATAACATCGGAGTTGCAAGTTGCTCTGCACTAGGACACATTTTCTGAATGCATACAATTACACCAGAATGGGATGTCATTATGAGTATGTTCCAAGCTTTTCTTATTTTTAATCTCTAAGCAATTTTGGATAACAGCTCAGAAATGAGAGCTTTACTGACGAGACTTTTGATCAGCCATAATACAGTTAATAGCAGTGAAAAGGAAACATCAGAACTTGACAGTTGAATGTTGTATGGCAGGATTCATGTCTGTGTGTTGCAGGTATTCAAGAGCTGTCTACTGAACATTCAGCAGGAGGGCTTGCTCAATGAGGTAATGTTTCTGTTTCTCGGTCCATCCACCTGTCTGGTTTTTGTTTTTTGGGGTTTTTTGCTGTCTATCTGACAGCCCACAGGCCAGTGTCTCTCTGACTGTCTTTCTGCAGATATGTCAGGATCGTCAGGTGATTGTGTGTGGTGTGTTGATGTTTGGAGCTCAGCAAAGTGCTAGTATTGATTTTTGGGACTGATTCCGGCTCCCATCCCGCCAACCTGTTCCCCTGTCTTGTCTGTTCCTTCTTCTTCTCCCAGTCTCTCTTTTTGCTTTGTCTTTCTTGCTCTTTCTCTCCCCCTTCTACCCACTTCCACCCCCCACCCCCTCAGTCTGTCCTACCACTTCTCTCTTTTGATCTCCTCTCTCTCACTTTCTCTGTCTGTCTGTCTCTTTCTCTCCCTCCCTCTCTCTCTCTCTCTCTTTCTCTCCCTCCCTCTCCTCTCTCTCTCTCTCTCTCTCTCTCTCTCCCTTTTTATCTGTCTTACTCCCCACACTCTCCTCCCCTCTCCCTCTCTCTCTCTCTCTCTCTGTCTCTTCCCCCTCCCCCTTCCCTCTTTCTGCACATGATTTTTAACATACACATTATGTCTGTATGTGAAGGTGCTTACATGTGTGTGAATGCCCGAGTGTGGATGCATGTGTACATGTACATGTGCACTTGCGAACGCAAGTGTGTGTGCGTGTGTGACTGTGCATGTGTCTTTGTATGTGTCTGTGTATGTAAGCTGTTTTTTTTGTGTGCCTTTGCTTCCATATGTGTTTGTGTGCATGTGTGTGTTTTCTTGTGTACCTAAATCATGTCATCTGCATGACGCCATAGATTATTTGGTACTTACAGATCTCCCCAAGGCGTTTGTTCAACAGCATTACGTGTCTGTCTCTCACTATGTCTGTCTGTCTGTTGGATTGCCCTGAAACGGTTATTTTGCCCCAATACATGTTCGCCTGTGTATCTTTCTCTCCAACACTGTGTGGGTATATGTGTGTGTGGAGAGTGGGGGCATGTGTTTGTGTGTGTGTGTGCATGCGTGCGTGTGTATGTGTGTGTGTGTGTGTTTCTGAATGTGAATGCACGTGTGTGTGTGTGTGTGTGTATGCACATGAATGTGTCTGTGTACACGTGTGTGTGTGGTGTTTTGCGTGCGTGAATGTGTCTGTGTACACGTGTGTGTGTGTTTCTATATGCAGATCGCCCTGGAGAGGCTGTTCAGCAACATTGATCAGATCCTGGACTCAAACTGCCACCTATGGCAGAACAATTTGATCAGCGTGCTGGAGGAAGCCCGGGCCACCAGGCAGCCTCTCAACCCCTCCCTGATGAAGATGGCCTTTGTGCAGGATGTGGGTGGTCTGCCTCTGTCTATTCCCTCCGTCTCTCTCTCTCTCTCTCTCTCTCTCTCTCTCTCTCTCTCTCCTCTCTCTCTCTCTCTCTCTCTCTCTCTCTCTCTCTCTCTCTCTCTCTCTGTCTTTCCCCTTCTCTCTCTCTCTCTCTCTCTCTCTCTCTCTCTCTTTCTATCTCTGTCTTTCCCCATCTCTCTTTCTCACTTTCCCTCTCTCACTCTCTCTACTTGTGGGTTGAATTCAAAGCAGTGTCAGCCCTGATGTGGCCTTGTGTGGGCAGCTGGGCTATAGTATAAGCAACATTACCTTATTGTAAAAATACCTTAACTCTCTGTCTGTCTGTCTCTCTCTTTCTCTCTCTCTCACTCGCTGTCTCACTGCATGTATGTATGTCTGTCCATCTATCTTGATCTCTCTCTCTCCTCTCTCTCTCAGTCTGTCTCCCCTCTCTCCCTTTCTAATCCATTTAACACATGCATGCACCGATGCACAACAGACTTGTGAAGACATACATACAAACATGCACACTTCACATACAGCCCTACCAATGACCTGTGCTCTCTCACGCACAAACATACATACACACACACTCCAGTGCTGTGAGTTTGTTCTTGATCTGTTGTCTGTTGTGTTCAGTTTCAGACCCTGATCAAACCCTACACACGTTACTGTGTGGAGCAGAAACAATGTGTGGAGTACATGAAGAGTCGTCACAATGACAACGACCTCTTCAAGACCTTTGTCCAGGTCACACTTCAATCACCTTTGGCTGACGATCTCTCTCTCTCTCTTTCTCTTCTCTCTCTCTCTCTCTCTCTCTCTCTCTCTCTCTCTCTCTCTCTCTCTCTGTCTGACTTCTGTTTCTGTGTGTCTTTTTGTCTGTGTGTGTGTCTCTCTCTCTCTCGTTCTCTCTCTCTCTCTGTGACTTCTGTGTGTTTCTCTGTGTCTCTTCATCTCTGTCTTTCTCTCCCTCCCTCCTTCCCTCTCTCTCCCTCTGCCTCTTTCTCTCTGTCTCTCACCCTCACCATCATCATCATCATTTTATTTTCATAAAAGATTGTAATTATCATCATTGTTTTCACTGTCGCAGCCATTATCTGTTTCTTGCTCTTAAAGTTTTATTTGTATCTGTTATAGTTTTCTCAAGGACTGTATTTCTGTAATTCCCATGCAACATTTGCATAAGTTTTTTAGTCAGCTCGTTTTGCCTGCCAAAAAAAAGTTGGGGTGCGGTTTTGCAATGCTGACCTTCACCCTAACCCTCAAAGATTCTCTCCTCCATCAAATAGTAAGGTCAACTTACTAATTAATTCAGTGTCTCAAAGGTTTCATAACTGATGGACAAAAATGATCTGAAATCAACACCATGTCACATGACATGTCAGGCAAACATATAACGCTGAGCATCCTATGTTTTAACTGCCAAACATTTCTAATTTTAAGTAAAATGTTTCCTATAGTTTTAGACCCTGATGAAAAGTAGTTTATCTTCTGTATTTCACTACTTCAAAAAAGGTAAAAATGGATGGAAAAAAACCCAAAGCATTGGTTTGTTGTACATGCACATGATTTGATGTGAATCTGGTGTTCTCTGTACCTGAGTAAAGGGCTGTTTGAGTGATGTGTCGATTGACAACCTTCATCCAACGCCAAGACTCTCAGAGGGGAGACAATCTCCCCCTTACCTTCCCCCCTACCCACTCTGTCCCCAGGATGACTCATTTTTACCTTCCAGAGGCTAGCAGCTGTGCTATGTTGTATGTTGCCTGGTTTGTGCAGTGGGCGGAGGCTCAAAGCAGTGCAACCGCTTGAAGCTGACGGACCTGCTGGTCAAACCCATGCAGCGACTCACCAAGTATTCCCTGCTGCTGCAAGCCATTCTGCGCAAAACGGAGGAGGAGAGGCAGAGGAAAGACCTGCTGGAGATGGTCAGTGGTGTCCTCCATGTGTATGTGGGCAAGGGCAGCAATAGGGTTAGGGGTGAGAAGTGTATGTGTGGAAAGGAAAAGGGGAGGGGGGAGAAAGAAGGCAGTGTGTGTGTGTATGTGCATATGTGTGTGTGAGAGGGACAGATATTTTGTGAAATGGAGTGATCCTTTTTTTTTCTTAAATGTGGGTGTGCATGTGTTTGAAAAGTGACAAAGACTTAAAGAGACAGCGAAAAGTGAAAAAGACTTAAAAGAGAGAGACAGCACTTGCAAGCATGTCTGTGTCTCTTGGCGGTGGTGTGTCAACATCACCAGTCACATGGCTGTTGTTGTTGCTCATGTTTTTTCTTTCTTCCTTGGTCCTTTCCCTCTTTGTGTTTCCTGTTTGTTTTTCTAGGTTCTTGTCTTCTGATTCTCTTTTTGCTGCTTTGAGAGCTACTGATAGTGAAAATGATATGGAAGATTATGATTCATGTATCTTAGCGGTATGAGGTCTAGTCCTGTTTGTTACAAACACAGTAAATTTTTGCCTTGTGCAGTTATGTTTGGTTCGTGCTTATCAACAGTTTTCCTTCTTTTTTTTTTTAAGTTTCGTAAACATAGTTTCATATGGTGTTTATTTACTTCATGAGGCATACACAGATGACAGAAATGCATAATAGTTTCAAAATCTTCTAGAGAGTAGGGGGATATTTACTTCATGAGGCATACACAAATGACAGAAATGCATAATAGTTTCAAAATCTTCTAGAGAGTAGGGGGAAAGGGGGTCATTTCCTGTTGGCTATTTATAACTTTGTAGACCACTCCCATGCATTTTTGTTGCTTTGGCTCCATCAGTGTCCTCAATTGTAAGATTTCAGAAAACTGTAAATGCGTGTTGGTTGGGTTATTTTGAGAAAGTGATTAAGGAGATTTTGTTGGCAGTGAAAAACATGTCTCTGTTTTGGAATCATTTTCACTGCCATGTGCAGACTGCTTTTGTGATTCTTCTGATGAAAGTCAAGACTGCAGACTTAATACCAGAGGACCTTTCCTCTCACTGGATGTCATTCAGTGAGATTTGAAGCACATGTCACTTCTTTTCCATCAGCATTATATGTCCACTGCAGTGGACATAAAGAAGAGGAGCCATAAAAAGCCTGAAGTCATGGAAAGGATAATTACATGTATTGCTTGTCTGGCTCACAGAAAACCTGGTTTGATCTAATGACAGCCAGTGACTGTCACACAATCAGGTTGGCCAGGCTGTAAAAGACCCAGTTTACTACATCTGTGATTGGCTGAGCTATAAATAACCTGATGTACTTTTAAAGCGATTTGGCTAAGGTATGGATATGGGTTGCATTAATGCAGATCATCTGGGCTATAGATAACCTAACATGCTTTACATGTGGTTTGGCTAAGCTGTAGATGTGATTTACTGCAATGCAGATGGTCTGGGCTATAAATAACCTCATCTGGTGAATAGGCAGATTGGTTAGGCTATATATTGTGAACTGGGATCCAGCATAGTCAGGTTGGCAAGACTATAAATAACCTCATTTATTATGTTTTGATTGGTTTGGCTATAGATGACACGAGTTCTTGCCCCTGCAGATTGACTGGGTTATATAAATCAGCATTGTTTACTGTTCATATGGACTGGCTGGGCTGTCAGAGATCTAATTCATTGCATACGCAGACCAGGGAGTAGCAAATGACATTGATTTATTGCACATACGCTTCAACTGGGCTTTAAATAGCCAGATGTACTGCACACACAGAGCCATGCGTAACCTGATTGACTGTGTCTGTGCAGATCGGCAAGGTGGACAACTGTGTCAGCAGCATCGACAACCAGATGGACCACATGCACAAACTGGAGCGGTTGGAGGCCCTGATGACCAAGATGGAGGCGTATGATGCCGTGGAGGCCCCCAATGATGAATGTGTCAAGGTGAGGGGATGACAAGCTCTGCTGGACAGATGCCCACCAAACCTGCCTGCGTCCTACCACCACCACCACCACCCCCCCCCCTCCCCCATCATCATGCCTACAGCTTCTCGCCACTCCCTTCCCCCCCCCATCCATACCGCATACCTCCATGTCAGGGTGATGGCGATGTTGAGCGATCTGTCTTGAGGACAACTTTACTCTAATGGCTTGACCCAGGTCGAAGTGATAGGGTTGATGATGATAACGACAATATGTTGACAGATCAGGAGTTGAATTGATACTTACCTCCCCTTCCATCCTGTTTCTCCTCCCCCACCTCATGCCTCCATGTCAAGGTGGTGATGGTGATGGCAAATCTTTCAGAAGTACACAATCAATATGAATTGATCCCCCCCTCTCAACTCACGTGTGCTCACATGCATACATGTGCATGCATGCGTGCGCGCGCGCGCGCACACACACACACACACACACACACACACACACACACACACACACACACACACACACTCTCTCTCTCTCTCTCTCACTCTCACTCTCCTGCTTTCATGTCAGTAGATGATGATGATGGCATGATGTTGCTGCTGCTGATGACGACGACATGATGTTGTTGATGATGACGATGACATAATGTTGTTGATGTGGACAATGACATAATGTTGTTGATGACGACGACATGATGTTGTTGATGATGACGCTGACATAATGTTTTGATGATGGTGGTGTGGACAGATCCTGCAGGAGTACAACACCAACTTCAACCTGATGGCTCCCATGTCAGGGTTCAGCATTCCCCTCACCCGCAGCCTGATGCTTCACAGCACCCTCAGGATGAAGGAGGCACAGGCCAAACCGGTGAGGCCCTGCTGGGCTTGGGCAAGAGGAGGGGTGGGGGGTAAAGCAGGTGTTGTGAAGGGGAGGGGGGGCGGCATTGGTGTGTGTGTGCTTTCTGGAAGAAGAGGAGCTTGTGGATACTGCAGCCTTTGTGGTCATTGTGTCATAGCTTCTGGATGGGGTCAGTTGTGTAGTAGCACCTCTCGCAGAATGTATGACAGGCACTGCTGGCAGTTGCTTTTGTGTATGTGTTTGTGGTCTGATGAGTTACACTTGCTTGGCAGAATGGGATTGTGTTTGCCCAGATACATACCAGTAATGCCTGTGTTGATACATTGGGAGAGATTTGATACTGAGGGTGTGATTTTTAGGAAAAGTGGCAAGCATGATAACTTTCTCTTTTGTCTTTTTTGTTTGTTTGTTTTGTGCCTGTGGTGATGGAGGAGCGTGTGATTGTAGAGGTTTTTTTTGCATCTGTTCAGAAGTTGTGTGTTTGAATGTGTGTTAATGAATTTGTGTGTCTGCAGTGTGTAGTCTGTGCATGTGTGTCTTCCTGATGCATCGCTCTCTCTCTCTCTCTCTCTCTCTCTCTCTCTCTCTCTCTCTCTCTCTCTTTCTTTCTTTCTGTGTCTCACTCTCTCCCTCCCTCCCTCTCTTTCTCCCCCCCCCCCCCCCCCCCCCTCTATTTCTGTCTTTTTCTTTCTCTCTCCTCACATTTGCTCCTCCCCCCCACTCTCTCTCCTTCTCTGTCTACTCACATCTCCCTTCCCTCCTCATTTAGTCTCATCCTTCGATGCTGATGTTCCATCCTTTTTGTCTCACCTGTTCACAGACGGATGTGGACTGTTTCCTCTTCACGGACCTCATCCTAGTGTGTAAAGGCAACAAACGCATGGACAGGTTCAAGATCGTCCGACCGCCCATGAGGCTGGACCAGCTGGTTGTCTCGGAACTCAAGGACAAAGGTGAACCACCGTTCTCTTGTCATCGGCTACCAGGACTTGTGTTTTAGAAGAAAAAAAGGAAGAAAAGAAAAATGGAGTTGGGTTTTTTTTTTTTAGGGCTGTGAATGTTATGGTTTCAGCCATGTCCATTGGTTGGGTTTTTTTTAGGAGGTTTTTTTGTCGCAAGATTACACAGACGCATCTGCACTGATTTGAAGTTAACTGTGTGGACAGGCAGAACGTGACCTAAGGCCCACCTCGTTCTAGTGCTGATCAGGTTCAGAGGGCAAATTCAGGATCTGTTTGATGTTGCTGCCTTTGTGTATGCCAGTTTAGTTTCTGTTTTGTTTGCTGTGTTATCATCACTGGGCAGTAGTAGTAATTCCATGTGTACATGTCCAGACTCCAGACAGTTGCGGGCTCTTCTCCTTGATTAAATCTCAGAGAGGGTTAAGGTGTTATACACACTTATGCACGCATGTACACACGCACGCACGCACGCACACACACACACACACACACACACACACACACCACACACACACACACACACACACACACACAAGCAACAGTGATGGACATTTTAGTCTACTAGCAGCGTGACAGGCTCGGTTGTCTTCCAAGCAGTTCATGAATCGTGCCAGGGGAGACAAGAAGTGGCAGATAGTTACGGTTCCCATATTGAATCCTACCTTGCCTCAAAGAGAGAACATTTTGAAGGACTTGACTTCACCTCTCTGGTCATCATTCCTCATGGTAAACAACAACAGTAATGATGATCATGTTCAGTGCTGCCGCCCGTTGTCTGCTCATCTTCATGAATGCCATATAGTGGCCTACCCTTTCCTGACTTCAAAGGGTGACTGTTCAGTGTTGCAGGCTAAAGGGTGGCTAGTCAGTGTTGCAGGCTAAAGGGTGGGTAGTCAGTGTTGCAGGCTAAAGAGTGGCTAGTCAGTGTTGCAGGCTAAAGGGTGGCTAGTCAGTGTTGCAGGCTAAAGGGTAAAAGAAACAAACTGCAGCGTTACTGGAACACAACAAAAAAGCAGAAGAGCACACAAAACAAAGTGTTAAGTAACGCAGTTTTAATGCACGACACAAAACGGGACAAGAAATTTTCGGAAATATGCCTTCCTCAGCAACAAAAAAATACAGACATAAACATGCACAATACTCCCCTTGTGAAGGGTGGCTGTTCAGTGTTACAGGCTAAAGGGTGGCTAGTCAGTGTTGCAGGCTAAAGGGTGGCTAGTCAGTGTTGCAGGCTAAAGGGTGGCTAGTCAGTGTAGCAGGCTAAAGGGTGGCTAGTCAGTGTTGCAGGCTAAAGGGTGGCTAGTCAGTGTTGCAGGCTAAAGGGTGGCTAGTCAGTGTAGCAGGCTAAAGGGTGGCTAGTCAGTGTTGCAGGCTCAAGAGTGGCTAGTCAGTGTTGCAGGCTAAAGGGTGGCTAGTCAGTGTTGCAGGCTGATTGGGCAGATTTATAAGAACAATGTTCTGTATGGCCTATTCCTGTTGTAAATTCCACGATCCACAATGACAAGGATGACGAGGATTATGAAGACATTCATCCTTATTTTGCTACAGACCAACGTTAACGAGTGGCACGCTGATGATGATGATGATGATGATGATGACAACGACAATGTTGATGTTGGATGTTACAGGCAGTTTTCTGCTGATCTACATGAACGAGTACCACATCCCTATA
The DNA here is from genome assembly GCA_033310375.1 of Conus canariensis. Lineage (NCBI taxonomy): Eukaryota > Metazoa > Mollusca > Gastropoda > Neogastropoda > Conidae > Conus > Conus canariensis. The sequence continues at coordinate 62,233,406 of CM065718.1, read as the reverse complement.
GCGGCCTACACGTTCCATGCTGATCAAGGCGCTGTGAGAGCTTGGTTAGAGCGGGTTAGAGATGCTCAGGTGTGTGGGTCAAGAAGACGGCAGGGGGAGGGAGGGAGTTGAGTGTGTGATTGTGCGCGCGCGCGTGTGTGTATGTGTGTGCATGTGTGTGTGTGTGTGTGTGTGTGGAAGGAAGGACTGTAAAAGGTTCAAGGGTTCCTCCTGCCAGCCAGAGGCATTACTTTTCTTGTTCCACATGGAATGAAAGAATGGTTAAACTTTAATGACAAAAGATTTCCTTTTGTGGGGGGTCTTTAAGACAACCTTGATGACCACTGTAACTGTCAGCTGTGACTAAACGATGACAACCACACTGTCAGCTCAAACACAGTGACTGAATTATGAAAACCACTCTGTTAGCACTGACACTGCGACTAGATGATGAAAACTATGGTTAACATCATCTGAGACATAGTGACTGAATGATGAAAACAAAACTAACTCTCAGCTGTGACATAGTGACTTAATGATGAAAACACTAACTCTCAGCTGTGACATAGTGACTAAATAATGCAAACAACACTAACTCTCAGCTGTGACATAGTGACTTAATGATGAAAACAACACTAACTCTCAGCTGTGACATAGTGACTAAATAATGCAAACAACACTAACTCTCAGCTGTGACATAGTGACTTAATGATGAAAAAAACACTAACTCTCAGCTGTGACATAGTGACTAAATAATGCAAACAACACTAACTCTCAGCTGTGACATAGTGACTTAATGATGAAAAAAACACTAACTCTCAGCTGTGACATAGTGACTAAAAAATGAAATCAGAAATGAAATGAGGCAGGGAACAATAAACGATAAACAGTAAACAAGTGGGGTATTTTTTGCTCCCAGAAGAAAACCTAACACAGAGTAACTTTTATTCAAGACTGGCACAGCCTTTTAAACTTGAATAAAGTCAGACAAATACATAGACAAACAATCTACTCCTGGCTGTGCCAGTCTTGAATAAAAGTTACTCTGTGTTAGGTTTTCTTATGGGAGCAAAAAATACCCCACTTGTTTACTGTTAAAAAATGAAAACAAAACTCTCAGCTGTGACATAGTGACTAAATGATGAAAACAACACTAACTCTCAGCTCTGACATAGTGACTAGATGATGAAAACAACACTAACTCTCAGCTCTGACATAGTGACTAAATGATGAAAACAACACTAACTTTCAGCTCTGACATAGTGACTAAATGATGAAAACAAAACTCTCTGTGATAAATTGAAAGCAACACTAACTCTCAGCTGTGACGTAGTGATTACATGTAGAAAACTGGTAACTACCAGTTCTGACAAAGTAATGAAAACTATAATAACTCTTTTCTTTTCTTTTTTAACAAAAGTATTTCTGAGCTCTCCCATAGTGATCAAGTGACAAAAACCAGTTGTTTGCTTCATTTTTTTTTTTCTTCAAACCACTGTAGCTCCGAGCTCTCACATGATGACTGAAGGATGAAAACCACTGTAAGCTTCAGTTGTCACCACAAACTCTAACCCAGAGCCTTTGTGTCTGTGACAGAGGGAGTACACCCGACAGAGACTGGAGGACCGCCGAAGACATGATGCTGCTGCCGCCCCGGTGGCGGAGGAAGTGGAGTACACGCCTCTCCAGTGTCAGGGCCCGCTCACCATGGAGCGGTCATCAGTGTCGGGTTTCCCTCGCTCGGACAGTATGGAGTCCACGGAGGGCCGCTTCCTTCCCAACAGTTTAGCTCCTTCCTCCTATGGCAGCCCAGCTGCCGACAACTCCTCGCCAGAGAAATCCCCAACTCATCTAAGTGCCAACCCCTTAGAACGGACAGGCTCATACAATGAGCTCCCCTGCCCTCCATGGTCATATCCCACGCAGGGCACCAGCCCAAGGTGCCCTCGTCCTCGCCGGAGTATTCCCCTGCGCTGGACCGCAAACACAAAGCTGTGAAGGCGTGTCACTCGGTGCCCAACATCGGACAGGTGAAAGGTGTGGACTCTGAGCAGGGGTCTGGGGGGAGCGGCAGCAACAACACCACCACGCTGAGTGTCAACGCAGCAATGGGCTCCCCCTCCTCCTCCGTGACGAACCTGGCCGAGCCCGGCCCGGTGGGGGAGGAGGATGAGGAGAGCAGTCGGATGAACAAGAGCAACAACCAGCGGCGCATGTCGCGCAATGAGAAGCGCTACTACACGGCAGACTCCATCCAGGAGCTGCGGCATAAGGACCACAAGGACTCCAGCATCCACAAGCGTCTGTCCTGGCAGAATGAGAACCACCTAGAGGACAAGCTGCGGAAGAAGGTGCTCAGCACAGACTCTGTCACCAGCATCCCCAGCTCCTCTGGCGTGAGCTCCACCGCCTCCCTCCACCTGAACCCGGAGAGCGAGATCTCGGAGGAGGCGGAGATGCAGAGGTCAGGGAGTTCCAGGACCTTGCAGGATGAGGGCAGCCCTGTGGGGTCCCACGGCTCCCGGGCTAAGTCCACGCCGGACATTGTCAGCCTGTTCAGCAGCCTGAAGACCGGGGAACGCGAGGAGGGCATCTCCTCTGTGGACATGCCATCGCTGAGGGGGAAAGAGAACAAGAAGATGACCCAGGCTCAGCTCATGCAGGTTAAGCGACTGCTACTCAACAACGAGAGTGACGTGGAAGCCTCGTGAGTAATTTGTGTGCTGTCTGGTTCTGGTCTCTTGACCAGTGGAGTGGGGAGAGGAGGGGGGGGGGGGTTCTGGTTTAGTCACAGGCTTAATCTCTCTATCTCTTTGTCTGTCTGTGTTTGTCTGTCTGTCTCTCTGTGAGTGTGATCTTAGTCCAGCTCAGGTATATGAAACATCAACTGTTGTACATTGAGAACAACATGGAATCCTCAAGATTACCTCTGCTTAGTATGCCCACATACTCTTTTTTGTTCTTTAGATTTGATACAAAGCTATTCTTTCAGTAATTCTGATTACAATTACCATTTGAACACATGGATAATGAACAAATACATTACAGCGCTATAGTATCAAGAATGATGATATGAAGTAACTGAAATAGGTAAAGAAGGTGATATTAAAAAGTGTAACAGTGGATGTTCTTATGATTAACCACAAATTTTCAGACTATAACCATCATTGTTGTTTAAGCCGCACCTGGCATTTTTTTTTAATCAGAAAAAGGAACAACACGTAAGCTGCAACTGATCAATCAGTCACAAGAAAGTAAAAACCATTAATAAAAATCTAAAGGTGAATCAAAGCCTGTGTATTGTATGACTGTCTTGAAACGGCAAGCAAACAGTCAAGGGCAAAACATGAGTCCACTTTTCATCCCACACCATAAGTTATAAAGGGCTTGTCTTCAGTGTCGGCCACAAAGTGTTTCACAAACTCTTTGTCAACGCTAGCCATGTTGTCTGCAGATTGCTGGTATTTCTATCTTTGTACTTGTGTTCACTGTGATGTCGGTGTCATCTGCTGTTGAGACTATTATCTGTTTGTTTGTTTGTTTGTTTGTTTTTTCCAAAGAGTTGATAATTGTGAACTAGTGCAATTTTTTGCACAGACAAAGTTGGCCGTGCTGAATAGGCCACCAATGGACAATCTGCTTGAGCTGTTGCAGGGCTACACTTCTGATGAAGCAGATCAGTAGCCTTCACTTTGAAATCTGCATCATGGCTCTCGGCTTCTTGACTTCATTCAACATGTTCTCTTGATCGTGTGGTGCTGACTAGTGACTAATCTAGCAAAAACAATATTCGGCTATTGTTAATGATGCCAGTTTTGTGTGTCATGCATACATGAACTTTTTTTTCTGTGAAACAAATTAAAATTTTATTGCTGCCAACACTGGTTCTCAGTTTGTTTGATCAGCTGCAGATCAGGAGAAGATAACCTGATGGCAAGCTTAGATAAGAAAAACAGAGAATTGGAAAACTATAAACAGGCCACTACCTGTATAGTCGCCACAGGTAGCGGTTATAGATTAGAATTTGTAATACTTTAACACCATCTCTTTGAGAAAGGAACTGCACAACAACACCTATAGAAAGGAGATACTTTAACACCATCTGTTTCAGAAAGGAGCTGCGTGACACCTCCTTTAGAAAGGAGATACTTTAACACCATCTGTTTCAGAAAGGAGCTGCACGGCACCACCTTTAGAAAGGAGATACTTTAACACCATCTGTTTCAGAAAGGAGCTGCGTGACAACACATATAGAAAGGAGATACTTTAACACCATCTGTTTCAGAAAGGAGCTGCGTGACAACACCTTTAGAAAGGAGATACTTTAACACCATCTGTTTCAGAAAGGAGCTGCTGACAACACCTTTAGAAAGGAGATACTTTAACACCATCTGTTTCAGAAAGGAGCTCTGCACGGGATACAACACCACTTTTTAGAAAGGACGAGGGGTACTTTAACACCATCTGTTTCAGAAAGGAGCTGCACGGCAACACCTTTAGAAAGGAGATACTTTAACACCATCTGTTTCAGAAAGGAGCTGCACGGCCACTTTGAGGAGATACTTCACCATTTGAAAGGATGCAGACAACACTTTAGAAAGGAGATCTGCACAATTTCACCAAGTACTTTATAAAAAAAAAAATACATGACACCACCTGGTCCTTTAGACAGGAGTTGTATATGAGGAATATACATGACTATACCTTGTCCTTAAAAAAGAAAAAGAAAACAACACCATGCACTAAAGAGACAAAACCAACAATACTATGTCCTTTAGAATGAGATAAATGCCCACTCTGTTTCCTTTAGGAATGAGATGCATGACTGTATGATGTCCTTTAGGAAGGAGATGCATGACTGTATGATGTCCTTTAGAAGGAAAGACATGGGTGCACCATGTTCTTCAGAAAGGAGATACATCATATCACCATGGTTTTTTTTTTTACATGACTCCCTAAAAAGAGACTCGATGCAACCAGTTCATTTAGAAAGCAGATACAGGACCACACCATGTCGTTTGAAGGCAAATGTATGGCTGCATAATTTCCTTAGGAGGTAAGGTAATGTTACTTTAGAGCCCAGCCGACCGCAAAGGGCCACATCAGGGCTGTTTTCCTTAGGAAAGGAGATACATTACGGCATCATGTTCTGTAGAAAGCTGATGCATAACTACACCATGTCTTTTAGAAAGAAGACACATGAGAACACAGTGTCTTTTATCCTATAGAAAGGAGGTACGAGACAACACCCATGACCTTTAGAAAGGAGGTACATGACCACTATATACTGTAGAAAGATACTTGACTACACAAGTCCTATAGAAAGGAGATAATTAACCACACCAGATTCTTCAAAAAGTAAAATAGACAACACTTTGTCCTATAGAAAGGAGATGCATGATTACACCATGTCCTGTAGAAAGGCAATACATGACCACACTTTGTTCTGCAGAAAAGAGATTCCTGACTTCCTTATGTGGTTAGGACAGAAAATATTCATGATATAAGATAAAACACCGACAGGAGGGTAGGGATCTACCAAAAGTAGGAGGGGAACGAGCAGAGATTGCCTGTATTGTGTTAATAGGGAGGGGTGATCGAGGAGTGGTTGAGAATGCAAGTGTGGATGTGTACAGTGAAGTTCTTACCCAGTCTTTGATACCATGTTGACAGGGAGGTATGAGGACTCTCTCCACCTGCCTCTTCAAGGCAGCCCAGATGGAAGAAGCCTGTCTACTTACTACACGCACAGGACGCACCTCTCTGACAAGGAAGGGACCCCTTAGCTCAACAATGGGCCAACCTGGGATGGAACAGACGACCTCTCTGGTTTCCACACAGCTTGATCTTTGGTGTTCACGACAAACGGTGATCCAGGGGATGCCGTTGGACATGGACGACTGTTGACCTGTCCTGTGTGATGCAGCGCTGGGTCACGACCCTGGACCCTCGTTCTCTGTGAAGTGGGATCGAGCCCGATGGGTGAAATGTTGAGTTGGTCCCCCTTCCTCCCCAACTTCTCTGATTAACCTGCAGACATGGTATGTAGCTGAACCCCCCCTTCCCCTCCCCTGCCCCCCACTTCCCTTTGTGTGCACATACTCAGCAAAACATGTGAAAAAAAAAAAAAAAAAATCCTGTAGTTCAAATCGGCATGTGATGGAGTATGGAAATTGACTGTCAAGCTGGAGGATACTTTGAGAGGTGAAGAAGACACTTTGAAACATGAAATGCTGTGAGACGCCGGTAGCAACAACCAGTTTCCAAGGACTGAGAACGTGTTTCTCCATCAAACCTCCCAGCTGCTGGAGAGATTGGATGCTGTAAAATGACGGCCGACGCATGGATTACAGGTCATATGGGACAGCGGTATGGTTGGCTGTGGCAGCATTCATACGGCTGTGCTAAAGGAAGGAAGAATGAAAAGGAGGAACAGTCCACAATGGACGTCTTCAGCTTCTGTGATTTCCTGTCCTGCACTCTGCAGGATTCGTGTGTGGCTTATTCTTTCTGAGGACCTCTTTTGTTTCAACGATCAGCGTCGGTGACCCCGTGATACAACCATTTATTTTCTGTTTGTATTCTACTATGCAAAGCTTGGCTTAGTATCCGGTCATCTTATCTTTTTCCCAGTGTATAAGGATTTAGCCCATCAGATTTTTTTCTTCTTTTTTTTTTGTCACATAACTTTGCTTAGTTCACTTGTAACAGAACAGGAGAAAATGTGCATATGTGTGTGAGTAACAACAGGATGATGTCACATGTTGTTCAGAAATCAAATCACAACGACCCCTTGTTTCCTGCTCAGTGGAGGATAGCGATGTTTTCAGCCAGAAGCCCTATCAGTGTTGCAGTGTGGAGAGGGGAGTATCGTGCCGGGCGTTGCCAATGTCTGTGCTGTGACCTCCAGGACATCGGTGGTCAGTGCCCCATTCCCGTTGTTGTCAGCCTGCCTTACCCCTCAGGTGACTCTCTCCCCACTGTGCCGCCTTCACAGGACAGGAGAGGACTTTCTTCTGAGGTCTCCTGCATGTGTTGCAACCCCCGGGTTTTGCCTGCTGTCTCATTGTGTGTGTGTACAGGGCTCCTTCTGAACCAGCCGTTTTCCATGTACAGTACATCGGTGTTCATTCAGTGTTTATTCTGCAGTCTGTGTACCTCTGGAGTTTGGGAGAGAATTTTTTTTTTTGCACCACCTTCCCGCAGGTGGACATGCCTGCATTATCATTCAGCTGTCTGGAACAAAGTCTGTCGGCAGCATGCCATGAGTGGAATTGTTGTGGATGTTCTCAGGCATGATTGCTTTCATGTCTTTGGTTGTTGTTTTTTTTTTTGGGGGGGGGGGAGGGGGGGGGGAATAGGGGAGTGTGATCATTTGAGCCAAGTGTCTTTTGGGTGGTATGTGTGGTAGATATGGTGGAATTGGATTCCTAAACTGTTCACTTGGGACGGCAACCATTGTCAGCATTCCAAGAATATCAGGGAAGATGTTTCACATGCATGCAAGGTAGCAATTTGCCAAAAGTACATTCTTTTAAGTAAAGAAAACCAAATAATTTCACCAAGCTTGAAGCTCCATGATATTGGAAACTGGAATGCATTCAATTTGTTTAGAACAGATACTTGCCAAAGAAAATGTTCAATGGGAAGTTTTAATATCCACAAGTCATATTTTATGTGCATTTGATCTGTTTTGAATAGTTAGCTTTAAAATACATTCTTTAAAATACATTTCCAACACACTTGGTGTTTTTTCAGTTAAATGTTGCTTTATAACTCGCGTGTTACTTTTTCAATAGCCGATCCAAAATACATTCCATAAAAAGTATAATACCACCAGATTTAATGGTCCCTAAATCATGCTGCCGTTACAACCCTTGAACATTCTTTTGAATAGTTGGCCCCAAATACATTCCGTCATAATTTTATATTCCCTGAATGTTTCAGTTTAGATTGTTTGTAGTCAGTTTGCATTGAACAACTGGTCTGGAATACTTCCTATTAAAAGAATAATGCCACCTATCTTGATGTTCCAATATGTTGATATAACTTGCTTTTAAATTCAGTTGAACACTCGGCCCAAAACACATTGTTAAAAAACAAAACTCACCAAACTTGATGTTCCCGATGTGCTGCTTTATTATAGATGGTTGTCTCAAAACATGGGAAATCGATTTTTTACCCCCATGCAAGGTTGGTTATTTGTTTGCAGCAGAAACCCTTGGGAAAGAACCACTTCATGTAGCCTATTATGGCATGTGTAAACTGTGTTTCTTGTAGAACGACAAGTTATTTCCTGGAAGTTGGGTCCATAAGAAATTGAGTTCACACCAGTGTCACTCTGAAAAATAATGTCCATGTGTGCACGTGCTGACTTTCCATACCCGGAGTGAAAGAAAACTGAAGACTTTGAACAGTATGAAGGGAGCTGACGTGTGTGTAAATGCGCGTCTTGCACTGTTTTCGGTAATAGGAGGGATACGCAGCGAGTGATAATGCGCGTGCATGTTGGTTAAAACACTTTTTTAAAACTGCAATAGTTTTCTCCATCCCTGCATTTGTGTGGAGGGCCTCTGCATATCAACCATGCTATCAGCGTTTCCCGTTATCGTCTCTGTACAAGTTTGTGCACCAAGTTATGTATGTGCACACTTGTATGAATGTGCACAAACGCAGAGATGCAGGGAGAGTCAAGATATTAACATGACATGTGATGATGCCATCCTCTGCTTTTCAATCCATGTAAGTTCGGAGAATGAATGAAGTCAAGTGTCCATGGCAGTGTTGTGTTGACATGCGTGCATGTTTCCTTGCACTTGTTTGGATGTTCTAGCGTGCGTTTGTGGGTTCCCGTGTTACTAGTTCTCCAGTAACTTGTTTGTGGAAGCATATTCTAGTGAACATGTAATGTTCATTATGTGTAGGAGTGTGCTTGCTTACGGATTTGTCAGTGGTCCAGAGTGCATGTTCACTGTGGTGTCAGTGTATTCGCAGTTTGTGTTCAGTATACTTGCGCTCAGATCATCAACAGGCCTACCAGAAAAGCAGATGGCCGACTTTTCCTCAAGGTCTGACCAGCACATTGGGCTAATGCCTGGGTCAGATGTCTGCAAAGTTGTAGCCACGAGACCCTCTTCTTTAAATTCTCTCATTTAGTCATTCATTTATCCATCAGCTTTAAAATTAAACCATGCACAGCGTGGTCTCGAAAATAATTTAGGGGGTGTGGTGTACCATATATATATGGACTGTGACCGATTGGCAGGGACAGCTCCTTGATGAAACTGTAACCGAGCTGACTTTGCACGCATCTTGTTTGGCATTTACTGGTCTCCATTTAGTGTGAACAGAATGACACCATGATGGACTGTTGAGCAACTTGAGTGTCCTGTCCTACAACAGGTTTGGTTGGTTCCGCAACTTTTAATCGAACAGCTTATTTGGGTGATCTTCCTTTCATGTCTGTGTACCATGTGTTGATACATGGGCACAATTGAGCAGAAGTAGTGGTTTTAGCCTACCTTACATCCAGAAGAATCCTGATGAACTCTCATGGGAACAGATTCACTGGTGTGTGCGAGTGTGTCATAAATAATACACAAATCTTTTGGGAACAGCTTTCTACAGAGAACCGAAAAAGGTTCAGACCCGTCGAATTCAGTCATACTTATATGCGCTGACCCCACCGTAGACTGGGCTCGTCAGGAACCAAATCCCCATGACAGAATATTTCCGATACAGCACGAAATAAATTTGTATGTCTCCAGCCCCAGTCTTAGCCAAAACTAGGCGTCATTCAGAGTACATCAACTGCTGTCTTTATATTGTTAGTTAATTCAAATGTACACATTTCTGACATTAAATATGGATTTTTTCTTTTTTTATCTATTTTGTTCAGGCATGCATCACCATTAATTTCATTGTGTACCTATATGCCTCTTCACCCTACGGAAATCAACATTCAGATTTCTTAACATTGATCCCCAAAATTCTCAGTTTGAGTTTAAAAAAAAAAAAAAAAAAAAAAAAGGTGTTAGGGAAAGGGTCTGTTGGAAACGATCTGTGGCTACAGTTAAAGAACTCTCTTAAAAGGTAGAGTATTTAACAATCTGTGGCTACAGTTAAAGAACTCTCTTAAAAGGTAGAGTATTTAATCATGGGGGTGGATGCAAGAGGTCTTCATTATTGGCACGTTTTACCACACTTAACATTAATGAATCCAATCTGTTCTCCGAGGGTGGGAGAGGCACTTGCCACATTTTTTTTTTTTTTTTTTTTTTTTTTTATGACTGTAGTTTAGTCTGCCATCCTGTTGTGAAGGTGTGCACAGTTTAGCTTGATGCTTGGTTATAAAGGAAAAAGCAACGAGCGCATGAAAGAGAGCAAGCACAAATTACCCTGGCATCACTTGTGGAGGGAACACCACAAGTTAGCTTTGCATCCAGTTGAATTTCTGCTGAAGGAGAGAGAGAGAGAGAGAGTAGTAATGCAGAGGTTTTTAGACCACTGGCCCAGGCACCCATTCTGCTTTTGTCCCTGCTAATCCTCAAGTGCTGCCAAATGTTGCACAAACTGTTCCACACTTCTGCCTAGCTTGGAACTTGATGCAGTGTTATCAACTTTGTCTTCATCAATATGTCTGAAAGTGGGCATCAATTCTCATTGAGTGGCTGGATGTCTGAGGGGAGGATGCAGGGATGTTTATATTTAGCCACCACTGTATATAAATATAAATCATAATTCATCACAAAACAAGTGGTGACTATAGTGTAACACAATGCATTTTGCCACAGCCTATCAACACTGTCTAAAGTTTAACATTTTATGACGCCCAGCCAACCACAAGACCCTCTTCAGGCAACAGTGCACCACACAGTCTTTCTCCCTCACAGCAGCAATTTTTTCCCCCCAAAGACAATCCAGTCCTTTGCAGAGCAAGTTCTTAAAAGCGTGTCAAAGATTCTGAACAAAATGGGACCAGTGTAGAAAATGGATGTACACAATATTCACCAACAGATAATGAACAACACTGCACATAGTTCAGTGATTATTGGAGCCTAAATTATGGTGTACAAACAGAAACCCATCTATACAGCTTATTTCCCTTCCTTTTGTTTTTGCAAGACCGTCGTGGAATGACATCAACAAACAGAAATTTAAGCACATTCCTACGTTTTGTACACACTCCCTAGGGTACATCTCAATTTCTGTCATGCATTTCTCTCAGTGTATATTACATGTGGAAGAATGCATCCCAGAGTGGACGTTTCATGCATGTGTGAGAGAACAAGCGCGAGCACTTGTAAATAAAGTCAAATCGTGCCTAAATTGAGTATATTTACTTCGACGTGTTAATTGTATGAATGTAATAGAGAGTAATTTTTTTTTTTTTTTAATGAATAAAGATGAAAGTGCCTGTGCGATGCTTTTTGTTTGTTTTGTAGATTGGTCTCACCCACTGTATCAATGAAATTTCTGGCTGTAGATGGACAATTCAGACGGATAGAGAAGAGATGCAATAAAGTATATGGAACATTTCCTGGATGTGTTTTTACTTTCAAAGCCTTTCTCTTCCTGTTGTGTTCTTACACAAGGGCAGGGTATCATCCTGGCATGCTCTTTAGTTTGAATAAAACCAAGACCGCCCATCCAACCTTTGTAAATGGGCGATGGAAAATGTAGTTCACCTTACAAGCCTGCTCCCACATTTTCAACCGTTATGCAATGAACATAATGAATTACTACACACCTCACACCTGGACATTTCCTTAAATGTCTGCAAGCTTGATACTTCACTGCACGCCTTTCCATGTCATAATATATATATATATATATATCTTGACATCAACAGTATGTCAGAGATTTAGAAACCTGCCACATTAGGTGATCTGAAAAACATTCTCAAAGATGCCTCTATTCAGTGGACAAGACTCGGCTGCAGGATTCCCGGCTCCCCATTCAAACCCAAAGCATGCTGTGTGATTACAGCCTTTCCATCCTAACCCATACAACACTGTGTGATCAACGTTTTCCCATCTCACTCTTCCTTACAACGCACAAATGGGGGTATTTCACACACACATTTTGCAGTTTAAACACACACTTTCACAGAGAGGGTCCCAAAGACGCTTTTTCTGCAGCTTTGTTCGAGTTGAAAGTTAAAAACTCTTCAAGAGATGCAGTGGCCCAGTTTCACTGACAAACATCAACTTCACAGCTGCGGCCACCGAGTATCCACGTCTTTAAATTGGTTGCAGGAAACAAACAATTACAGTTAGGCAGATTGATTCAGTGGCCCTTGCCCACCCAGAACTTGCTGGAGGCAAGAGTAATCTTGCTGAAGGCAAAAGTCAGCCTCCGATTATGCGGATGAGATTGACTTATTCCTCTGCTTCAGTGTTCCCAATGAAGAGATCCACAGAACTGCCACAACAGAACTGCCGCAATGTTCGTAAATCTCATTTTCAATCTCGTTGAGAAGATCCACACAAAAAAAGCAGCAGTGATCATACTACCACCGAGTCCATTGATCTAAAGAGAAAAATCTTAAATGCAAAACCCATTCCATCTTCCAGAGGACCAAGCCGTCATGTGCCACAACAGTTAACACACTAGAGCGGCTAATTCTTCAAAGTCTTGAAAGTTGGCTGCCTTAAACAAGTAGAACACCACATCCAGTGACAGTGAACCATTACAATCAAAAAGTAGCGATTCTAAATGTGACGCAAGGCCTGTGTAGGGGTGTTACATTAGAAAGAACATTTGATGAAGTCCCTGATCAGCAGGAAGATTTGGGGAGAAAGTCGTGTTTTAAAGCCCCCTTCCCCTTTTCCCTATCCTTTCCGTGGAGAACAGTCTCCTTCAAACTGATGATTTTCTCCATGGGAGAAAGAAATGAGGAAGGGAAGGTGCTCTTAAATAGGATTTCACCAACTTTCTGTTTGCCTCTAACACTTACGGTTTGAAATAAGCTCATGGATGATAACGTTGATACTTGTCTGTGTATGCTATGTTCCATGGAGTTGTGTTACAGAATGGACAAGACTGTACATGTAGCGTTATTGTATGATTAACAACCTCTTCAAATTTTCATTTTAATAATATGGACCTCAGATTTCACCAAGTACACCAAGATGTTTCTCACATAGGGCCCCAAGGACCCTCAGATTTAAAATGCCGCAAGGAACACTACATCTAAGCCCAACACACACAATTCCAGTCCTCTAACCCAAGCCCACTGCATGATTCCAGTCCTGCCACCCACGACCGCGGCACTATGCGAGGCTTCAGTCCTCTAACCAAAGCCCATAGCACACTGCGTGACCCCAGTCCTGCCACCCACGACCGCGGCACTATGCGAGGCTTCAGCCCTCGAACCAAAGCCCATAGCACACTGCGCGACCCCAGTCCTGCCACCCACGACCGCGGCACTATGTGAGGCTTCAGCCCTCGAACAAAAGCCCATAGCACACTGCGCGACCCCAGTCCTGCCACCCACGACCGCGGCACTATGCGAGGCTTCAGCCCTCTAACCAAAGCCCATAGCACACTGCGCGACCCCAGTCCTGCCACCCACGACCGCGGCACTATGCGAGGCTTCAGCCCTCTAACCAAAACCCATAGCACACTGTGTGATCCCAGTCCTGCCACCCAAAGCCATAGCACACTGCGTGATCCCAGTCCTGCCACCCACGACCGCAGCACTATGCCAGGCTTCAGCCCTCTAACCAAAGCCCATAGCACACTGTGTGATTCTGGTCTTCTCATCCAAACCCACAGCACAATTCCAGTCTTCCCATCAAAGCCCACAGTCCCAAGAGGTTCCAGTCTTCCCATTCAATCCCATCCATACTGTGGTTTAAAACCTTTCCATCCAAGCCTAAAGCACATTGCGTGGACTCGGTCTAACCATCCAAGAACTTTTTCTTAGCACATTATGTGATCCCAGTATTCCCTTTTTTTTCACTCTGCAGTCTCAATCTTCCCATCAAAACCCATAACAAACCAAATTCCCCATTCAGGCTGTGTGATTCCAATTTTCAGATTCAAGTCCACCATGCGTTGTGTGAACCCAATCTTGAAATATCTTCCCATCCAAGCCCACAGCACACTGGTTTCAGTCTTCCCATCAAGGCCCACAGAATCCTGTGTGATTTCACTTTTCCCATCCACACCCAAAGCCCAAGGTGTGGTCCCAGTCTTCCTATCGAGGCCCAAAGCCCAAAGTGTGGTCCCAGACTTCCCATCTAAGCCCAAAGCACACTGTGTGGTCCCAGTCTTCCCATCCAAACCCAAAGCCCAATGTGTGCTCCCAGTCTTCCCATCAAAGCCCAATGTGTGGTCCAAGTCTTCCCATCCAAGCCCAAAGCGCAATGTGTGGTCCCAGTCTTCTCATCAAGGCCCAATGTGTGGTCCCAGTCTTCCCATCCAAGCCCAAAGCACACTGTGTGGTCCCAGTCTTCCCATCAAAGCCTAATGTGTGGTCCCAGTCTTCCCATCCAAGCCCAAGGTGTGGTCCGTCTTCTCATCAAGGCCCAATGTGTGGTCCCAGTCTTCCCATCAAAGCCCGATGTGTGGTCCAAGTCTTCCCATCCAAGCCCAAAGCGCAATGTGTGGTCCCAGTCTTCTCATCAAGGCCCAACGTGTGGTCCCAGTCTTCCTATCCAAGCCCAAAGCACACTGTGTGATCCCAGTCTTCCCATCCAAACCCAAAGCCCAATGTGTGGTCCCAGTCTTCCCATCCAAGCCCAAACCCACACTGTATGGTCCCAGTCTTGCCATTCAAGTTCCTACCCAGCCAACTGAGCAACTGTGGAGTTCACCCAGCCAAAGCCAAACCACTGCATATGGATCGGACAGTGTCACCTTCAAGTCCTCAGTCCATGTTGCTAACAACTCAACCTCCAGTCCTTCCACGCTCACTGCACTCAAACCTCCATTATTTTACTTTGGTTCATGATATGCTTACTGTGCATTTGCAGAGTTCTTTGCATCCTAGAGCAGTCCACTTTGTGATTCATGCGGATTGATGGATCCACTTGCGACTCTTTGTTTTATTACAATCTTTACTGTGCCCTCTTGAGGTTCCACATTACAAACATCATCAACCTTGAACAGCACCTTGTTCTCTCCCTTGTTTTTCTTGCTTTCTTTTTTTGTGGATGCAAGTGAGAAATTCATGTCAGTCCACTTCTTTTTCTTTTTGGAGTACCAGGCGCCATCAAAACATGACACTGCCAAGTTCCGACTGTCCAGACGACAGCAGCAAACGTCAAACAGATGAGATTACAGCGACCGGATGCTTACAGGTTGACTCAGTAATTATGAGAATTAACAAGCATGGGCTCATCCTGGAGCAGATCAAGCTAAAGGCAATCATCTCAGCCAAGAGTTATCCAAAGCTGTACCATTTTCATAGTGGTGTTTTCAGCATCAAGCGGGGTGACCATTTCTTCATCACAGCTTGATCAAACATGCTGCAGAAATATTTTGCTGTTCACTTGTACTCACAGCTACACACACACACACACACACTCACTCCATTTTGGAATTCTACACACTTTACTTTTTGTGTTTACATTCTGGGGATCAGGAAAGTACATGAAAAAAAAAATCAAAAGCCAAACGACTATAGAGTCTACCAGTCCTAACCTCTCAGACCATCAAAAGATTTTGTCGAAGCACTGTCCTGCCAGCCCTAGTCATCATCCAGTCACCGTCGGCACTAGCAGACATCCGCAGCAAACTACTGGGTATGAAGAAATATGGAGCGAGTGCTGGCGGGATTGCATTTCCAAGGCCAACCAAGAAAAGGAGCTGAGGGAAAAAAGAAAAAAGAAAGGGGCTCTGAATAGCAGAAGGATTGAGATAACATCCGAACAACTGCAGGATTTCTAATACACACGTCGTTCACTGGTGCAAGTCACTGGGTATCTCTCATACAGGGACACAGGTTTCTCCCCTGAGCCACAAATACATATTTGTAGCTAAACTTAAGCGAGTCCTTGTTACTTTAAAAAAGAAATAAAATCAGGATCATTTATGCTTACTCGTTACTTGGAAGCCGACAAGGTCCTCGCAGGTGACGACTTGCTGCAGAGAAAGATAAATGCTCATGTCTTAATTTGCACTCTTTACTTTCTACAAAATGATTATAAGAACCAGGCAAGTCGCAGAGTAAATGTTCAGATTAATTTAAAAACAAAAACAAAAAAGAAATAAAATAGCAGGATGACTGGCAGCTAAGCATCTGAACAGAACCCCCGTCAGTAGGACACTTCTCGAGGCTCTGCCATCTTCCAACAGGCAGACTAAAGCCTGTACCAACTCCTCCTTGGCTCCCGACTGGTAGAAAGGCCGAGTGCAGACACATTTAGTTACCATCCACAGTCGCCATGTGATTGATGAGATCCACCACTCTGTAGCTGTAGCCCATCTCATTGTCATACCTGCAACAGAACACTGTGGACTTCACCCCTTTCTCACAGGTATCAACATCCCCACCCCACTTCCGTATTCCCCACCCTTAACACCCTCATCTATGCCAAGCCAGTTTTGGCCAATTAAAGCAAGATCTCTGCAGGAAGACCGTCGCACAAACCGGTAAACTCAGCAATTATCAATGTCAGAATGGGCCATGGGTGGAGTTTTCTATATACATTAGAGCAGGCACCAGCACAATGGAGGAACTACCAAAGAAGAAAAGCATCGAAAACCTAAACCCATTTGGCGGGAGGGGCAATGCCCAACGGTGAGGTCCAGGCACTTTGCCCCCAGCCCAAATAGATTTTTCTCATTTTTTAACGCCTGAGAAGGCCTTTCCCTAACTTCCACACACACACACACACATATATATATATAATATATATATATATATATATATATATATATGCAGCCAGGCGCTAAAATATGCACATATCTCTGAGTGACCCTTGGCAGACAAAATGTTTTATTCGAGAGTTACCTTCCCCCTTTCATCCCTTGAATGATGAATCTATTTCGTGTAAACCTACAATGTGAGTGACTCAGAACCTACAAAATCATATATATGTCACTGAAGTCACAGAAATTAATGTCTTTTATTCATTACAACTATACTGGACCAAAAAGCCTGTATTTTTTCTAAAGTGTTATTTTGAACAATTAATCTATATTTCTTGATTTCACAAGAAAGTATGAGAAAACTGTTGAATCCAAAAATGTACATTAAAAGTAAAGCCCGTAAGCTCTAATTTTGTATATCAGCCCATGAGCTCTAATTTTGTATATCTGCCCGTGAGCTCTAATTTTGTATATCAGCCCCTGAGCTCTAATTTTGTATATCACATGCCTAGGATATTCTCCACACAAGCCTGCCACTGTAAGAAATGACTAACGGTGCCAACCTCTCTTGAACAGTAGTCTTTTTCATAACACTCTACGTCATTGTCGGAGTTTTGCGCTAAATTGTCATTCTATGAAATTCGGACTTCCTGATCGTAATCTTGTTAATGATTCCATTTCTGTGATAAATACAACTGAAAATGTATAAAAACTATTATCTAGTAAACTGTTTCAACAGAGTATTTTTTAACCGAAAATCGTATCAAAAGCTCATGTCGACAGCCAAGCGAGGGGGGAAGCCAGTTGTGTTTTGAATCAGTTTTCAAAGACAAAGTTCTCTGGTAAAACAGTCTTGGATAATCCAGTTCATATGTGTGAAAAGAGTTAAATGCTTGCTATTCATTCATTACAAAATTATTTCATGCTATTTATTATCACAACAGAGAAAAATATGACACAATCTTGTTTAAAGTGGGTTCATTCTCCGACTTTAATCACCAATAATTTAATACTGCAACAAAATTATCAAATGTGACATGTTTTATTTCATTCCTTGTGTTCTGAGGTTTTCACCAATAATAAATATGTTTGAACACTTTGAACAGATGGCGAGCTAGACAACACAGAAGCTGCAACAAATTGCACGAATTTCTTTCAGTTCTCCGCTATATATTTAAAACAGTGTTAGCCCGAGGTGTGTTCCCTCTGCATTCTCTTTGGCTGGTCGTTTTCCCTTGGTTCCTAAACCTACCATCATCTGTCTGTCTCTGCCTGCACCCCCTACCACTCCACAGCATCACACAAACATATATATATATTATATATATATATATATATATATATATATATATATATATATATATATCATATAAACACACACACACACATTTTCTTCATCTTCAACTTTTTTTTTTCTTTTTTTTTAAAGTTCAAATCTTTGCCAAGTCATTATTATTATGACAGAAGAATTGTCAGCCTGCATTTTGATTTCCCCCACCACTAATTGTTCAGCATTATATATATATATATATAGAAGAGAGAGAGAGAGAGAGAGAGAATATATATATATATATAGATATATAGATAGATATATATGTGGGGCAGGGGGAAACTTCTCAATAATTCTTCTACTCGTATTTCATAATTTGGTAGCCAATGTCAACATACTGATGAAACTAGTAACTCTTTACTTAAAGAGGCTCTGGTGTGTTTAAAAACAAAACCTACCGCTAAAATTGTTGATTAACATTTTTTTTTTTTTAATCTATTGACTTTTCCTAATACAAATACCCACTACATTAGGAGCCAAGTGAGTAGAATGAATGAGTCAAAGCACCTGAGCAGACATGTTCCATGTTCAGACTTCACTCCATTCATAAACATATTCTTTCTGCTTTATATTGCTTGGAGTTATGCACATTGTTTACTATTCTATACGTACATGCTTGTAACTGCATGTTAGTGGCTTAATAGTGGTGCAATCACATCGCCACTGTTGTAATATACATCTTTTACACATGCCAGACATCGTCAAAATCATGCCATGCCAAGTCTACCCAGTTCTTTCTTATATATTGCTTCTTCAGTAGTCACTACTTTGGAGATCCACTTCCAATTCCACTCATTCTTACAACCAATTTACAACTTTTACCTGCGAAAACATGATGCAAAAAGCCTCTGGCATGTATGAGCATAATGGGGGAAAAAAATGGCAACCACCATAACATTCGAGAAATGAACCATTTGAAGTGACCACTGAGTAAGAATATCTGCTGATGAAAAAAAAAAAAAAAAAAAAAAAAAAAAAAAATATCTGCTGATGAAAATCAGAATAGCAGATTTTTTTCAGCACAAAATAAAATTTAAACCAAGGAAATCATAACCAAAAAGCAGAGAGTTCCCCAGCTTGATGTAAGTGACTTGGCAGCATTTCCATGTGTCCTGTGATGGATTAGCTCCATGACAACTCAATATGAAGAGCTCTTTGTGCTGACACTGACACGGAACAAGCCAGGATGAAGCTGCATTTGAACGGACGAGAAACAGCAGCTTGGGCAAAATTTTAGTGAGGGAAAGGAAGATGAGGCAGCAAAAAGGAAAAACAAATTCAGGCACGCCTATCCCATGAGGAAAAGCAGCAGAAAATCTGGTAAGTGGTTGTGAGGGAGGTGTTTGTGAAAAGGAGAGGGGAGAGAGATCCAACGCATCAGACACTTGCAGAAAAACTAATGACCAAAGGCAGAAATAGTGGGGAAAGACCTCTTCTGATCTTCAGCGCTCAATTCCTAAATAAAAAGCTGAAAACAAGCTTCTGCTTCAAGCCGTCTTGATTCAATGGAGAATATGACTGTTCTACGACACATATTCACCGAGTCATCAATTCATTGTTCCATACCATCCATGCCTTCTCAAAGCTGTCTGGTTTGGAATATCAATTCACTGAGCTGTCAGTCCAATTATTCCTGAGTACAACTGTTAGCGGAGTACAACTGGTAACCATTCCTAAACATCCACCGACACGGATGTTTGGAAAGTTGCCAAGTGTATCCAGAGCTTCATGGTGCATATAATGTCTAACACTGCCTGAAGAATTTGTTTGCATTTTACCAGCAAGACACCTAATGCCAACTGAATAACCAGCTCAGGTACAGATCAACTAACACTGACATTACGTGCATGGCAGGAACACACACACACAAACAATAATCAGCTCAGGTACAGATCAACTAACACTGACATTATATGCATGAGCAGGAACACACACACACACACACACACACACACACACACACACACACGCACACACTCCATACACACAACACTTGCACTCATCTGGAGTGACTCAAACCAAAATACTCATTTTGCAGAGAGCAATATCAGTCCTAATGCCCAGATTTTTGCATTATATCCTGAAAAATTACACATATCAATTACCCTACAGGCATTTTATTACAATTTGTCCATTTTCTCACTCAATTTATCATACACCACATGCACAGGTATAATCTATACCCTAATCACCACACTATGTGCATCTCAGGTCAGGATCTCTCCGCCCCTTCCCCCTATGTATCTCAGGTTAGGGTCACCTCTATTGATGATGACATTTCACAGGGCAGTTTTTCCACAGTATTTTTTTGGTGTGATGACTAACACCATAAAAATGGCCGTCTTTGAAAAATCCCTCACTTCTTCCCTCTTCATTGGGCTTTTGCAGGACCAACAAAACGCACTGCCAAACACACTGTATGCATGACGTTTGCAAGAAAAGTAATTCTGGCTGACTTTGGTGTTCTCCTCAAAGTATCAGTAGTCAGCTAGCAAAGTTCCACGACATCTATGAGTACAATGGTGTTGTGATCACAATCTGTTGATCTCTGTTAACGTTTGATTGTGGCAGCAATGTAAACAAAATCCGCACGCACACCAACACCACCACTATTACATAACGGTGGAGTTCTAGTTTTACATATACCAATGAGCACTTGACTTACGGACGTGTCAATCAACGATTCTTAAATATCCATTCGAACAGCTGTCAATCAACTGTTCCTGAAAATACACAGAAAAAGTTGTTGCTCGACCGTTCCTGGACATCTGTTCACAAAGTTGTCAATCAACTGTTTCTCAATGCATGCTGACAAAATTGTCACTAAACTCCATGAGTATTTATTCATAGTGTTGTCAATTAACTATTTCTTAACTCTCTTGACAAGCATGCGCCCGCTAGCACCTGACCGGAAATCACACTGCCAAAAGGCTGAGCGCCTGCCAGCGCCCGGTAAAACACGTGACAACAATGGGCGCTGCCATGTTTCTCGTAGAAAAGCAAGTCTCACGAGAACATGACTTCCTTTTTCCTTTTACAATCCACTTCCGTTTGCAACAAGCCATGACTTGATACGTGCCGTAGTTCTTCAGTAATGATTTTTTAAAGTTTTGTGGTCGAAGTGCCGTTTTTCACCATGGCTAACCTTTATTTCTGGCATTCTGTCATGGGATTTAGTGATGAAGCTGAGCTGATTTGTAGGATTTACGGCACAAGACCTAGCGAAAGTGCTGGGTAATGAAGCTAAGAGTGACCTAGATTTCGATTGGGATGACGTTATAGATATGATGAACAACAATTCATAAGAAAGTTCTGAAGAACTTTTTTTTTTCCACAAATAAATAGCTCATGTGACATTCTTCAAACTTATCATATAGCAACATATACATTCGTAGGAATTTTAAAAATTATTTTCATTTCATTATTTCCTTTCCTCTCTTTTAAATTAATTTCTAAATTGGGTAACCATGTTCAAATTACGGAGTTACTTCTCTTGCCGTAGGTTTCTGGCATAAGCGCAGGTAAGTGCATGCAGAAGAGGGTTTTAATATTCATTAACAAATTTGTCAACTGTTCTTCAACACTGAAAGGCAAGATGGCTGCTCTAAGCAGAACCAGAGACCGTTTTCAGGTAACAAAATTTTGGACTTTTCCCTACATTCTGAAGAGCCTTACAAAGTAGATTGTTCTTTAAAAGCTGAGGTTTGTGTCCAGTACTCCTAAATCACCTTGAAGCCTGGAAAATGTACATATCGACATGCATACACACACACACACGCACGCACACGCACACACACACATTCAGAATCCATAGAAAAGCAGACTGACCATGACACCAGCTTGACAAATGTATTAGACAGTGCAATGCCGGCCTTGGCATCAAAGATGCTGCTGTGTGGGTTTCCAAGGAAGTCTGTGGAAACCAGGTCTTCCTCAGTGTATCCTAGAATGCCTTTCAATTTCCCCTCAGATGCCGCCCTGATTTCCGCCTTGATGTCATCATACGAGGCCTGAAAACAGCAATGAGACAATCACTAATAAAGGGGAACCACTCTTTCACAAAACTGGGGAAGCACAGAAATGGATAAAAACAATACAATTATCTGCACCTGCACTTCAGTGATAGGGAGGGAGCGGAAGCAGAGGCAAATTTGAGGGAGGAGAGGAAAATTACTATCACATTTCGACCACAGGCAATTTCTGTGTTAATCCTGCAACAGCCAAATTCAGACAGCTTTTCCTACAATAGCGAGGAAGTTTAAGAAATGTAGTGAATCACAATGCCTGACATTTACATTAAGATATTTTTTTATTCCAGGCATAAAATCTACACTTGCACAACTTTCGTTATGGATGTCGGCAGAAGGGAAAAACTCAATACATACACCAGCCTGAAGAAATGAAGGGAGAGAATTAACCTCTTTGTACATCACACTGGCATGAGCTCTCTGACCACAAAAAGTAAAAATTACACTCTGGTTTTTCAATGTATAGGAGAAGCCCTGAATGGAATTTTGATTCAGAATGCACATAAGCAGCAGCAGCTACAGGATGCTATGATCTGGTTGATTTCATGACGGCATTTCTCATCAAATCAATGATATAGTACGATGAAGCAAACCAAACTGATTGAAGTGAAATGTACAGATTTCGACTTTGCCAATCCTGTGCATTCAGCATGGACAGACTGTAATGTTGAAGATTGGTAGACTGTGTCTGCTCACTTTAACAGCAAGACATTTCCATAACCTTTACAAATTTCACAGAGCAACTGTCATCATCACATTCAGTTTTGCACATTCACATCAAATTCAATACATGCACAAATAAGCATTCTGGATACATTACTGGACATTGTTTGCGCAAACACTGTTTAGCCTGAACTGCGTTGCCGTTCATGAATATGAGTGGGTGATTCTCCCCCCTGTATGAAGAATGCCAGCCCACGTGGCGCACCTTGCCTTTTTTATGCGAGAATATTCACTGCTACCCACCCCGAGTGCTTTGATGCAATGTTTTTCCATCTCTATAAATCGACTGAGTACACTTGCAAATGGGATTACATAAATACATAAACTCAGTCTACCCATGAAACCTCTCATGTTGATGGGTTTGTTGTGCAAGTAAAGGCATGGCTCTCCATAGTTATCATACTTTAACCGCATGGCTCTCCATGGTTATTACACTAAAGAGGTCCTGGGACCCCCAACACAGCTGATCTGAAGACTCTTAGCTTAAAATGTGAAGGGTCCCTGACTCCCACCACTGCAACATCAAGCTGAACGCTTGTGACTGTAAAGTTTCTACTGCTTCTTAAATTGAGTTCCCTTTGACATTCATTGAATTAGCATCCAGGACATTGCCACACACACACACAAATACACACACACATTCTCTTTCTCTCCCCCCCTCTCTCTCTCTCCCTCTCTTTCTCACTCACTCACTCACTCACACACACACACACACACACACAGACAAAAAGTACACTATCATTCTCTCTCTCTCTCTGTCCCAAGATAAAAAAAAAATGTTTGTAATTTAACCGGAGCAAGAAATAAACATAATCAGTATTACCAAAATGATAATAAGCCAAAACATTACTTGAAAGTGAAGATTTAATAATAATAATAATTTCTTATATAGCGCTTAATCAAACGAATTTCTCTAAGCGCTTTACAAAGTCATACTACATTCACCCTTCTCATATACAATAATACACCTTATACCCAACTACAAATACTATTACTACAATAACTAACAAATCCTAATCCTACCAATGTGACATTCACTTATTCTTCAAATATCACTACAAAAACTTAATCCTATAACGTTCAATCATACAACAAATACATATAATAGAGAACATACACATACGCTACATTTGAAAAGGCCCAGACGGCTATGAGTTAGGTTGTACCCCCCCCCCCCTCCCCACAGCATTGACTAATTATGAGAAAATAGATGGGTTTTAAGTTTAGACTTGAAAGAAGATCTAGTTGCAAAGCGAGAGGACTGCAGGCAGAAATCTAAACAAATCTTAAATAAATGTTAGCGAACCGCCCAGAGAACGTGGACAAACGAGTCACAAGACGAAACACAACTAGTTTCGACCTCTTAGGTCTTCATCAGGTGAGACATTAACGAATAAAACAATGAAAATTCACTTAGCTTTGATCGCTTCAGATCACTTCGTAGGGTTCAGCGCAAGGGTTCTTCCTTGCGCTGAACCCTACGAAGTGATCTGAAGCAAATCAAAGCTAAGTGAATTTTCATTGTTTTATTCGTTAATGTCTCACCTGATGAAGACCTAAGAGGTCGAAACTAGTTGTGTTTCGTCTTGTGACTCGTTTGTCCACGTTCTCTGGGCGGTTCGCTAACATTTATTTAAGATTTGAAAGAAGAGATAGAATCTGAATGTCTGAGACAGTCTGGCAGTCTGTTCCACGTCGCTGGAGCTTGAAAAGAGAAAGATCTTTCACCAGTAGTAGTCCTGAAGCGAGTCATTCGCGGAAGGCGGTCGTCAGCACAGGAGCGTAGTTGTCGAGAGGGGGTGTAGATTTTAAGGAGATCTGAGAGATAAGAAGGTCCATTTTCAAAGAGAGCAGAGAAAGTGAGAGTTGAGATTTTGTACGAGATACGGTTTGAGACAGATAGCCAGTGAAGAGAGTGGAGGAGAGGCGAAATGTGAGCATGTTTTCTTGCTCTACAGACGACTCGGGCTGCATGATTTTGGATTCGCTGTAATCTTTCTATCAGGTATTTTGGAAGGCCGGCCAAAAGTGAGTTGCAGTAATCTATTCTAGATAAGACAAATGCACAAATGAGAGTTTTTGTAGCATCTGTAGAGAGAAGGTGACGTACAGAGCTGATTCTTCTTAGTTCTAAATAGGCAATCTTGCAAATATTTGAAACCTGTTTCTCAAAGGAGAGGGATTGGTCAAGTATGACCCCTAGACTGCGGACAGAGGTGGAGACAGAGACAGCACAGTCATTGATAGCGACAGTTGAAGGCAGAGAAGGATGGTTAGGCTGTTTTGTCACGAACATGAGTTCCGTCTTGTCGTCGTTTAGTTGTAGTTTGTTGGTTGTCATCCAGTCCTTCAGGTCTGCAATGCAGCCCCGCGTCCAAGAAATCAGTGAGTCAGTTTCAGCAATGGGAGCCGACTGATGAAGCTGAGTATCGTCAGCAAAGCTCTCATGCGACATGGCGTGACCACTGATGACGTCAGACACAGGACTACATACAGCACAAAAAGGACTGGCCCAAGTACAGAACCCTGAGGCACACCGTACCTAAGAGGAGAAACTGTCTGAGTATCTTCCCTGTACACACACTGTCTGAGTCCGTCCAGTCAAGTAAGAGATAATCCAGTCGAGAGCTGTGTCTTTGAATCCAAAGGAAGTTTGAAGCCGTGAGAACAAAATATTATGATCAATCGTGTCAAATGCTGCAGAGAGGTCTAACATCGCTAATAAGGAAACATTCCCATCGTCAAGCCCGCAGAGGAGGTCATTGACTATACGGAGGAGTGCTGTCTCACAACTATGGCCTTGTCTGTAAGCAGATTGATGAGGATTCAAAAGGTGATTCTTTCCGAGATGTTCTAGAATTTGTTCCAAAACGATCTTCTCCAATAATTTTGATAGAAATGACAAATTTGATACAGGCCGATAATTCTTTAAAACATTTTTATCTAATGAAGGTTTCTTGATCAATGGACGTACCACTGCGGACCGGAAGATTTCAGGAACGTGACCAGAGGACAAAGAGGTATTGATAACATGAGTAAGATGGGGTAGGACATCATCAATGCACTGAAAGAGCAAGTTAGTGGGAATGGCATCAAGTTCACATGATTTAGGGCTGCATCGCAAACAAAGTTTTTTGACATAGTCTTGACTAACAGGACTAAAACAAGCCAAAGGAGGTCCACAGTAAACTTTGTCATTCAGAGGATGTACAGGTGCAGTAGAATCTAGCTTTTCACGGATAGTGTCAATTTTTCCATTGAAAAACTCTAAGAATTTCTGAGGGAGCTCTTGAGTTTGGAAGATGGTGGGAAGATTTGCCTGTAAAAATGAGATTGTTCTGTTGACAATACTATTTATTATCTTAAATGATTTTTAATGCATGACATGTGCTGATAAAATGCAGATATTTCGTTTTCTTTCATTACCAAAACCAAAATTCTTGATCCAAGCTCAAATAGGCAATTTATAAAAGATTTCATAAACTCAGTTGGTTATAAGAAGTGGACACGTTTGTTGAAGCATGTAGCACAATGTGCAATTCATTTCAGCTTAACAGACTACAGGACTGACGTAAAATAGCAAAACAAATTAAGTGAATAAAGATTAAAAATGAGAAATACTGAGAAGAATGAAATAATCCATTACTGACACAACTGAATTTGATCAACAGCAATATCACTGCACAGAAATCATGAAAAGGGTCTGTCAGCAACATCCTTTGGATTTTACCACTTGCATTGTTGGTTAGTTTTTTTATGCCAAAAAAAACAACAAAGTTAACAGAACACATTCTTAAATCATACATAATTTACATCTAATATAAACGTTTTAAGTTCACTTACGTTATCACTTTAAGTTGTAATGGTATTCAGTGAAAAAAAATTTTTTTAAACAAAAAAATGGTTAGACAAATTCTTCAAATCGATTTACATGATCAAGATCCAGCACCTCAAATCTTGGACCATGAATCAAAACCCATCCTAGTCATCACCGATTTCCACCCAAAATAACAGCAGACAATCATCAAATTTCAATCTCAAATATCCATTCAGATGCAACATCTTGCCTTTCCAGTCTTTCCAAATAAATGTTTGTGGGACAACAATTTCACACTTGAATCGATACAGCTTCATTTTGAATTTTCTGTTGGCAACCGACGATTTTCAACACGACTAAATCGACTTTGTTGAGGTTGTTCTCCAACAATATTGGCAATAAACAAATTCCTTTCTGCATGAAAATCATCATAAAATACTCTTTTAACTTAGTCACAAATTATTTTTCCAAATAAATCAGTTCATTCTGTTAAAGTCATGCTGCTGTCTCTGCTCGAAACTTCTATGTCTGCCATTTGCAATCGTTAATTTTCCTAAAAAATCAACCAATCAAATTAATTCTCACTTGAACTGAAGTCATTTCCTGTTGAAATGTTGCTGAGTCATCACAGGTTCCAGTGATATGGTCCACAAAATCATGTTATGCATACTCAGCTTTGGATAGTAATATTTCAAGGCCTCATTATGGTCATAATTTGCCAAATGTCAGATTGACAGCTTCTTTGATTTATAGATTTAAACTAATCACTTAAAGAAAAAAGTGTCTATAAATACATTGACGCTATCTGTAGCCAAAAAAAAACAAAAAAAAAACAGTAGTAATGATAGCATTTTATTCATTGATCACATCCATTCCATTTCATTCCTACCATTACTATCAGTACGAAAATCACTGCATATAACTACTATCATTTTGATCACCACCCATTTGGTTTGTTCGCTTTTATTCATTGATCATTTACATTCCTCACTATAAAGCATCATCATCTACCTGCCATAATCACTATCATCACCATCACTACTATATCATACCATTAAACAATAACAACAAAAAACAAACAAACAAACAAAGCCCGTTGTTTTACTGCCCTCCAACCCCTCTGCTTTCTCTGCTTCTTGTGTTAAGCCACTGATACAACAACTGTCATCATCCTATTATCATCAAAGGTAACAGTATTCCTCCTATCATTTAAATATTTTTATCATAATCACTACTATTACAATTGTTATCATTATACAATTGTTATCATTATTATTAGTAGTGGTTGCCTGTTCGTTTTCATTGTCCTAGATGATGTGTGCTTTTGCCTGAAGAAGACCCAAGAGGTCGAAATGCATCATGCTTTGTCCTGTAATCTGTTTGTCTGCGAAAATACAATTGTTCCTTTTCAAAACAAATAAAAAATCAAATGACCATATCATTTTCCACTGCAGACATCCAAAATGACTCTAGCCTGTTTTTACCGAGTCTCCTTTCAATGGGTTTTGAACAACCCAAATTTAACCTGTGATATTGCTTTAGCATTAGCTCAAAGCCAACCATATATTTTTTTCTGTAGATGGGTGCTGTTGATTGTCACTTGTTATAATGCTATGTCCAGTTTCATTTGCATATTATTAGCGCGCGCACACACACACACAAAATCTATCTCTTGTCTGTTTGTCTCTCTCTCTCTCTTTTATTCCCTTTGTCTGTCTGTCTGTCTGTGTCCCTCTCTCCCTCTTTCTCTCTGTATCTCCCTCACACCCTTTTCTCTCTCTCTCCTCCCTCCCTCCCCCCTCTCTCTCCCTCCCTCCCACTCTCTCTCCCTCCATCCCTCTCTCTCTCTCCCTCCATCCCTCTCTCTCTCTCTATATATATATATATGACGGTATGGAAGACTTAGGGGAAAAGATTTTCAACACAAGGAGAAGAAAAGAGCGGGGACACACACACGCACACGCACACACACACGCATACACACACACACACACACACGCACACACACACACGCATACACACACACACACACACACGCACGCACACACACACACACACACACACACACACACGCATACACACACACACACACACACACGCACACACACACACACACACACATAAAGGGCAAGTGAACAAAGACAGAAATATCCAGACAAGCAGAAACGACTTACAGGCTTTTTCAGTCTAACTGTCAGATCCACCACAGACACATCAGGCGTTGGTACACGGAAAGCCATACCAGTCAACTTCCTGTGGACACATACCAACAGCTGCATTATTCCCCATTATTCCTAACATTCCTCTCTCTTAACTCTCCTCATACCACCGGTGATACCTACCGCCTATGATGTTTCCTATACCTGAGAGCTGATAGCTACCGCTGAAAAGCAAATGGCACACACTAAGCTAACTTTAAAGTTGATGTCACTTTCCCTGTTAAAGTTGATGTCACTTTCCCTGCACAGCCTAGGGCATGAGCACTTGAACTAAACACGGCTACTTCCTTTGTCTGCAATTTCAAGTGGCAAAACATCAATTCAGTAGACTTTTTTTTTTTCTCAGCAGTTTCCGTGATGGTGGTAAGCGAAGCATTTCTAGCTGAACTCTTTGGTGACTTAGGGAGCGATGACAAGTATTTTGAAGAATTTACACTGGAGGAATGTTTCGAGGCGACAAAGAGAAGAGTGCTGAAAGAAGACCATGTGGCTGGACTGATCAATTCTGATTCCGATTCGGAAGAAGAGGATGATGAAGTGATGAGCAACCCAAAAGTTTTATGTTACCCAACAATTGCCACCACCTACAACAGCAACAACATTACCACCAAAAACACATCATTATATACTTGAAATTTTTTTTTTTTTTTTTTTTTTTTTTTTTTTTTTCTCACGTTTTTAATCAAACAATATAGAGATTACAAATACGTCATATGTACATTGGCATCATTTCTGTAAGTTCTATAAACAGTTGTTTTTTTTTAACTCCCCTGATATATATCATACACATTTGACATACATTTGTTACATTACAGCAAGAGCATACGGATAATATATCAATACATAAAAAAGTATGTTGCTTCAAATGTACATTCAAAAACATGTCAATTCAAATATCATGAGAATTTCAAAACAAACAAACAAACAAACAAAAACAAAACAAAAACAAAAAAAAACAAACAAACAAACAAACAAAAAAACACACGTGAGAAATGGATACTGGGATTACGGAGATGCGTGTTAGATTGAGATTTTGTTGTTGTTATCGATTTTTTTTAAAGTATTTGTGTAAAAAATCATCGGCATGTAATTGTACCATTCAGCATCAAACCTGTTTTGATCATTGTTGACTTTAGCATTATAGAGTTCGATTTTGAATCTACTGCTCAGCTGGCTCTGAAAAACTGAAGCATTTGGCCTACGTCTTTCGATCTTACACTTGTAAATATAAGATTTAGCAACCATAACAATAAAGTCAAAAATTGTCTCTGTTTGCATATGTTTGTCGACTCCAAAGATAACAACATCGCGTGTTATTTTAATGGTAAGCGAGTTTCGGCATTTTTCGTTAAATAAATTTTCAACCTCTTTCCAAAAAGTTTGAACGTAATTGCACATCCATAAAAAGTGTTGGATTGAATCTCTCTCTTCATTGCAGAATGTGCAGTTCGTCGTGTTTGTCAGGCCCATGGCATTTAAAACAATATTTGTGCCAATAATTCTGTGAATAATTCTAATTTGAAGCCATTTCAATTTTACATCTTTAATTTTGTGGACGTGGGTAAATACCTTATTCCAAGAAACTTCAGAATTAAGTTTTTGTAGCCATTGAGAGCAACAGTTTGGCTTACGCTCATCTTGAGTAAAAATTTCATAGTATCGTTTAGCTCCTTTTGCTTCTTTCATAATAATATTAAAAGCCCTCGGCATATTCTGAATTGTGTTTGCATTGTTATTATCAGGTTTTATTCCAGTTTTCTTTATGAACTCTTTCATTGAGGAAATCCATCCACAGTATGAGACAAAATTTATAGTATAATCATCATTGGTCATGAATTCTTCAAAGTTCATGAATTGTCCATTTTCCTTCAGAAAATGTTTTATTGCATACTTTCCTTTCTCAATTAATTTCTTTTGTTTAATTATCTCATTTCCTGTTTTTACCTTGTCGTTATAAAAAACAGGTTCAGCTAGAAGTTCATTTAATGTTTGTGGTGTCACGCAAAGACAAAATTCCCTATAGGCTATAAAGGTGTGTCTCCAAAACAAATTAGAGCTCATGTATCCTGTACCAAATGCTGGTCCATAATTTTCAATTTTTCGCTGAATGGATATATTTTCATAACAATGCTCTTCCATTTGTGATTTGTGATTTTAAGTTTTTTTATCCATAAAAGTTTCAAAGCATTAATATATTTTTTGATGTCAGGTATATTTAAGCCACCTTGTTTTATAGTTTTAATTGTTGTTTTCCTGCTTATTCTATCTTGTTTACTATTCCACACAAAGTTAAAACACATCTTTTGAAGTTTTTGAATTAAGTGGTCAGGTGGGTTGGGTAACAAAATCCAGAGGTGTATGAGCTTAGACAGAATGAGTGACTTGAGAACAGCAACTCTTCCGACTGGTGTTATACTTCTTTGAGACCAAATTTTGAATAATATTTTAACTTCCGAAAATTTATCTTCATAATTCATGTTATCACATTCTTTCAAGTCTTGAGTAAACCAAACACCGAGTATTTTGAATTGAGAAGGGTTCCATATGATTTTTAGATGAGGACAATATTTTTTCTTGGAGTTTTTATGACATCCTAGCCATATTGCTTGCGTTTTTTCGCTGTTCATGAGGAGTCCTGAAACTCTTCTAAACGTGGTAAGGATATCAATAGACTGTTCAAAAGAACTTTTGTCACCATTGTTTACTAATTGAGTGTCATCAGCAAACTGGGATATTTTGTGTTCTACATCGTTTATTTTTATACCTTTTATCTTCTTTTCTTCCTTTATCATTATGGCTAAAATTTCTGCGCATATAATGAATAAGTAAGGAGATATAGGGTCTCCCTGTCTGCATCCTCTTTCTACTTTAAACCACTGAGCAGCCTGGCCATTTACAATAACAGTTGATTTGATATCCTTATAGAATGTTTCTATCCAGTGACATATACTTTCACCAAACCCGAAAGCCCTTAGAACGTTCAACATAAA
The DNA here is from genome assembly GCA_033310375.1 of Conus canariensis. Taxonomy (NCBI): domain Eukaryota; kingdom Metazoa; phylum Mollusca; class Gastropoda; order Neogastropoda; family Conidae; genus Conus; species Conus canariensis. The sequence continues at coordinate 62,201,499 of CM065718.1, read as the reverse complement.
ATCCCAATCGAGTGAGTCGAAGGCTTTTTCAAAGTCTATACAGAGCAGCAGTCCAGGAAGGTTTTTCACATTTAAATAATTAATCAAATCATAAATTAATCTAATGTTGTCGCCCATAAATCTATTAGCCATGAAACCTGTTTGATCCTCACTGATGAGAGATGGTAAAACATTTCTTATTCTTTTTGAAATACATGAGGAAGCTATTTTGTATATTACATTTAGGAGGGAAATAGGACGCCAATTTTTTATATATTCTTTGGGTTTATCACCTTTTGGTATGCAAATAATTAGTCCCTGCTTCTGTGTTGTTGAAAATTCTCCGTCTTTGTACGATTCATTTACAGATCTTACAACCAGTGGGCCCAGTGTTTTCCAAAAGAATTTAAAGAATTCGGCTCCGAAGCCGTCTGTACCTGGGCTTTTACCATGCTTCATATTTTTTAAAGCTTCGCTTGCTTCCTCTATAGTGATTTCTCCTTCCAATATTTTTTTCTCATCTTCAGATAACTGTGGGATATTTTTAACAAGTTTTCTTATTTCACACTTTTCAGTTATCTTTTTCTTGTATAAATTTTCATAAAATGTTTTAACCTCCTTCAAAATATCTTTTTGTTCGTTTATTATTTCATCATCTTTAGTCACTAGTTTAGTCATTTGTTTACTAATATAGTTTCTCTTTTCAAGGTTGCAAAAGTATTTTGATATTTTTTCACCATCTGCAATCCATCTCGCTTTTGATCTTAATAATACACCTTCCATTTTTTGTTCCCTGATTGCTCTTAGTTCTTGGTTTTTTTCTTCGATTATTCTTATTTCAATTTCTGTTTTATTCTCAAGATTTTCAAGACTTTCAATGCGTTTTAAAATCTTGTTCTCTTTTTCTGTTGCTGTTTTCTTTTTCATTGTGGCGTAAGCTATTGATTTCCCTCGAATTTTCATCAACAGAAAATCCAAAAAATTTTTATCTGAAATCTTGAATCTGAGTCCAGATTTTATTAACTCAGACAATACTGACTGATCTTGTATCGCTGATTGATCAACTGCGTATTCTTTTATAACATCCAGAATTAACTTATTAATTTCGTCTACATATTGCTTATCCTTTAATAGAGATACATTAAATTTCCAGAATCCTTTGAATTTTTCACTTTTACCAAATTTCAAGCATAATGTAACCATCGAATGGTCAGATCGATAACCTGGTTCAATGTCAGATTTTTCATGATAAATATAAAGATAATCAGACAATAGAAAGAAGTCTAGTCGGCTTTGTTTCAGTGGAGTTCGTTTTCGCCAGGTATATCTCCTACAGTCCGGATTGTCTTCCCTCCATATATCTGCCAATCCTATTTCCTCCATCATGTTTATGAGTTCTTCTCTTGCCTTTCGATTATTATCTTGTACATAATTATAGCAGTCTAGATGTGGATCCATTGTGATGTTCCAATCACCCACAGCAATAATATTATTAGTACTGTAGCTCTTTATAGTTTCTTTAAGTGAATTATAAAAAATGGGATTATCTTTATTAGGCCCGTACACATTAACCAGGAGAAACTGTTTTTCAAATGAACTAAATGCTACAATTATGAAGTTTCCGTTTTCATCTCGTTGTACATCTGTAATTTTGAATTCAAAATTATTCGAAAACAATACAGCTACACCTCTGGAATTTGAACAAAACGAGGCAAATAAGCATTTATATCCCCATTCTGCAGTTACATACTTCTCTAGTTTATTAGTAAAATGGGTATCCTGTAAACAGTATATTGAGTATTTTTTCTGTTTTAAATAGTGAAATACATCCCTACGTTTATGTAAATCACCGAGCCCTTGACAATTTAATGAAGCAATTGTTATGCTATCCATGACAATTCAGTGAATAATTGTTTCATATATACAGAACTTAAAGCAAAGTAGGCCAAAATGATCAGAAATAAGAATGGAACCCAGCTCTTCCAAAAAGCACAGCTTATATAACAATGATTCTCATACAATACATTAATGTACCGCATCCCCTGGTGTGATACGCAAAAACAAACAATGACAAACATTAAGATTGAAAAATATATACGAGTTGTATGGATTATACACATCAGAAGTATGATAAATATATAAAAGAAAATCAAAAGCTCCTTGACCATTGCAAGCGGATAATGACGCTACAGCATCTTTGAGGGAATACAAAGATAATTTTTCACACAATCAGATTCGTTTTAACGATTAATATAGCTTAACTTAAAAACAAACAAACTTGGATCCAAAGAGTCACAAAGCATTATCAAATTTTTAACATCGGCAAAAACGATGACACACCGATCAAACTAATGGTTTTTAAATCATGTGAAATACTATCCCCCCCCCCCCCCCCACCACCACCAAACGGCCGGCTTGGTCTCCCATCTGATTGGTTTTGTTTTTGAACACCTCTCACCCCCTCCACCCACCCACCCCAACGATTCCATCCACCATCACAAAATTCCACTACGATGACGGGTGTCCACGTGCATCACTGACCGAGAGGTGAGCGATGGTGTCAACACTCATACATGATTTATGGGGGCGAGGGAGGAGGGGGGGGGGGGGGGGGCGCAGTTCAGCGTGAGCCGTATTTGGATGTCTGAGTTTGTTTTTGTTCAATGATAGGTTCCGAATACTTGTGTCACGCACAACAAGCCCCCACAACGCATCAACTTCAACAACAATATACTTGAAATTAATGTCAGAACATAATTTCACCAAATCTCATGGCAATTCAATTAGAATTGTATTTTCTGGGATTTTTTTTGTAATGAAGGTGATAATATTCTGAGTCAGCAAAAAAATACTTGGTTTCCACGTACAGAAACAGTACTAAAAATCTGGCGTGAGAAGAGTTAAGAACAAAACTTTCTCTTCTATCTTTTACTTCCATACATCCATAAGGGAAATAAATCTGTGTATGTGTGTGTGTGTGTGTGTGTGTGTATTCTTGTTGTTGTTCTTGTTTGAGTGTATACATTTAAGTACAGGCGTGCCTGTGTGCATGCATGTGCACAAGGACATGTTTGCGTGCCTGTCTATACCCGTTGAGCTCAGGGATGACTTTGCCCACAGCCTTTGCAGCTCCTGTGGAGGAAGGGATGATGTTCTGACCAGCTCCTCGGCCTCCTCGCCAGTCCTGGTCCACACAGACATCATTCAGAAATGATCACAGGAAACAGACAAGGTGACAGACAAGACAGGCAGGCAGACGGACAGAAACAAAGAGAGAAACTGAAACAAAAACTGAAAGAATGAGAGAGAGGATTGGGGAATGGGGGGGGGGGGGGAGGGAGGGAGAAGGGAGAGAGAGAGTGATCATACTGCTTATAGCCCAGCCAACCGCAAAGGGCCATTATCAGGGCTGTCACTAAATTGAAGCCAACTCACAAGTCATTAAAAAAAAATGGGAAAAAACTCACACACACAACCCTATAAAATACTCCCTCTAAAAACACACTGATATTTTGTTAAAAATCTTTCTTCCGTAAAATCTTAGATTACATAAAAAATGTTGATCTCTTTCAGAAATCCAAAGATCACATCTGGTGGGACATCTCTGAACAGATTTTCATGGAATCTGCAAAAAAAGTGTTTATGTCTCATATCATGCATGACTCTTAAAAGAACATGCTTCACTGTGAATGGTATATGACACAGAATGCACCATGAAGCGTCTTCACCTTTTAAAAGGTAAGAATAGGTGTAAACCGAGTGGCCCATGTTCGAACAGCACAACACTGTTTTTTTCTTTATGGCCATCCCTGGAACATGGCAAGAACTCTTTCAGGTTTGGGCGGATTTGGAAGAGTTGTTATCCATCTGCGAGTTCCATTCCTCTTGCCAGGTCTTTGACATAAGCCTCAGCTTTTGTTTCAGATCAGTGTGAGGACAGACTATCAGCTCAACTCTTTTCTTTGTGGCACTCTTGACAAGCTGATCGACCATCTTATTACCACGAACGTCCACATGGCTGGGAACCAAAGCAAAAGCTATGTTGCATCCACCAGATTTCAGAGAGATTATGCACAGTTTAAATAATTTCAGTAGCTGAGGGTGCTTCAGGTTATGGCTGGCAATGGCCTCAAAAGCTGATATGGAGTCTGACAACAAGAAGAAATCTTTATGTTGTAATTTTGAGACCATTTTAAGAGCCAGGACCAACGCTGTCAACTCGGCAGTGTTGATGAAGCTGTCAGAGGGAATGTGTTTAAGACATCTCGGAGGACCTGTTGCACAAAACACAGCTGAGGCAACCCCCTCCTCAGATTTGGAGCTGTCAGTAAAAATTCTTCTAAAGGATAGAAACTTTGGACACAATTCAGGGAAAAGGCATTTTTACGCCAAGGAGCTAGTGGTTGGTATCTTTACGATACAAGGCTAAATCAAACTGGATCTCCAGAGTGAAGAAAGTTCATGGTGGGCCATCAGGAAATTTGGACAAATCACACGCCTCCAAGGTCTATATCTGCACTGTTTAAATAGACTAATCCCTAAAGGTGGAATGGGACTGGGGTGGTCATCGAATTCCTTTAGGAACTTAAGGTCAAAAACACAGTCACAAGCAGGGTTTGGGGAATCAGAAAAGAGATTCAAATGGTAGTTCAAGGTAAGTTCCAGCCGACAGTTTGAGAGGAAGGGTTCCCCTGCCTCAGCATGCAGGCTATAAACAGGGGTTGTGGGAAATGCAGCTATCCAGTGTTGAAGCCCTTGATGGTGGAAGGGATCAAGAGTTTTCAGGTAAGGTCTATCAGAGCCATAGACTACACACCCACAGTCCAGTTTGGAGTGGATAAGAGCCCTGAAAAGATGGAGAAGAGTTTTCTAATCAGCGCCCCAATCCCTCCTGTGTGCCCCAACTCTAAGAATCTTTAGTGCTTTCTGTAATGCAGTTTTTAAGTATTGGATATGGCTTTTAAACTTCAGTCTTTGATCAAATGTAACACCCAGAAATTTTGCTTCCTTCACAGCTGGTATGGTGGATTTGTCCAGACGAATTTCAGGACAGCAAAGAACTGATGAAAATTATGAAAATGGATACACTATCTTTTGATGCTTGAAAAGGTAAACCTGTTTTCCTCCGCCCACTGAAAGATCTTATCCACACAAAGTTGGAGTCGATGCTGTATGCTGGCCTAAGAGGCTCTAACTGAATAGAGTGTGAAGTCATCAACAAACAGAGAGGACTCGGAACCCCGGTTTACTAAACAGACAATCTCATTAACTTTAATACTGAACAGAGCAGTAGAAAGAATGCTCCCTTTGGGTACACCCAACTTCTGCCCATGGATGTCCGACAGTGGTGCCAATACAAACTTGGAACTGCCAATCAGCCAGAAAGTGTTGACTAAATAAAGGCAGATGACCACACAAACCAAGTTTAAGAAGATCCCAAATAATTCTGTATATCAAAGTGGTATCACAGGCTTTCTCCAATCTTTTTGCTGAATTAGAGATTCTGCTGGGTCTCGACTTTGAAGTATGTCAGTTCCTGGAACCCCTTTGAAAGATTTCCAGCAAAAAGATTACAATTGGACTTGCATACTTAAAGTGTTGTGGTACAAAGGCATTTTCAGTTTTTAAGGATTTTAACACAATGGGAAAAATGGTCACTTCCATGCAGATCTTCATGGACAGACCACACATAGTCCTGGACCAGCGAGGAGTCACACACTGACAGATCAATACAAGAAAGCGCACTATCAGAACAATGCATAAACGTAGGAGAGCCATCATTCAGACAACACAGACCTAGCTGAGAAAAAACATCCTCCAAAAGGAGACCTCAGGATGACGCATCCATACTACTCCGAAGGGGATTATGGCCATTAAAGTCACCCAAAAGCAAACAGGGGCATGGAAGTTCTTCAATCAGACTGACAAGGTCCTGATGACTAACCATGGCAGAAGGTGGTAGATATAACTAGCAAACTGTTAACGTTTTTATGCTTTGCAACAAATATCCCATTTTGATGACTCGTGGTGCGAAGGAGCACAAAACATCCTATGCACATCTACGGCTCCTTGGGGTGCTAATTCTGTTCTTATTTCCATCTCCAACACTCCTCAAGATCCAGTCATCTGATGACTCCCTTGGATGTGTTCAATTGTTTTATGAGTTACCCCTGTTCCCTCTGTCCACCAGCTTTGCAGCACTCAGCAGCTGTTCCGACTGTCGTTTAAGACTTGCACTGGATGAGGAATGATTCATTCCTAAGCCTCTTTACTGACTGAGGGTCACCTGCAATCCCCTGGAAACCTTTCTGGATTACAAATTAACTCAATACCAAAATACGTTTCTCCTGTCCCGTTCCTCCTACCACCAACCACAAAGTCCCCAAACCTGTCATGTCCCTTGTTTCCGTTGCTGTCTGCTTCTGATTTATGGGGCACTCTTCTTGACTTTGAACATATTTTTTATTACTAGGGGGCAGTGGTTTTTGGTGAAGAAGCCATTTTTGTTGGGTTTTTAAAATTTCATCTCTCCCTCACCCACCCACGATGGAGTCCAACCGAGGGCCCAGGACCAAGCAGTCACTGTCTTGACCCCTTCCAGGCTTCAGGAGGGATATACGACAAACAGAAGCCCAACAACCATATCCCCCACTGATCATGCTCAACTCCCGAGAACAGAGAGCCGAGCACTGCAGGGGTTACCTTGGCCAGCTAGGGAACTGCCTGTCTTGACCCAACCCCATGCAGGGGTAGTTGTTTGATACACCTGGGCCAGTGTGTACCTGCCCTCTCCACCACCAGGATCTCATTCCCCTCCATCACAGGTCGCAAACACAGCATATCTTAAGAAGACCACAGAGAAAAGAATGCGAAAAAGAACGCCTGAAGGGGAGAAGATAGAAAAGATCCATAAAGAAAGGCAGAAGAGGAAAAAAGCAGGTTACAATTTGACAAGACCCTCACCCTGACATGTGATACCCTACCAGGGGCATCAACTCCAACCATGTTGTGCTTACGCCAGTCAGCAACTTGGCTATACAGACCTACGAGCGTTAACAACTTATCAGCCTTTCACCAGCTGCCGTGCCGAAGTGTTTAGTGTTGCGGACTCCAGGCAGGAAGGTCCTGGGTTTGATTCCAATCAGAGTCATGTGGGATTTTATTGCCTTGACCTGCTCCTATTCAGAGTTGAGTTTGCTACAGGCTCAGTTGGGAAAACTGACTAGGACCATACAGTTGAATTTCATCCACTTCATGGATGTGTTTCTGAGAGTGTTGATCAATTTCCTGACCAACAGGTGTCTGTATCTGTCAGGCCTGGTTGACCAGCATCATCTTCATTATCCTCATAAATCGGCGAAAAAAAAACTTTCAAATTCTGTGGCCCTTCATATCCTGCTCTCATGGTGACCTCAGTTCTGAATTCCTCTCCACATCTGTGGATTGGTTTGATTACATTGGGGTCACCATCATCGGCGAGTCCATGGGGGCTATAGTTGGACAGACGTGGTGGTGCCCTCTGGAGGGAGAGATTACTCATCCAGCTCCGTGACTAAGCTATTATTGTCATCAGTAGGGGGTTTACTAGGTGGCCTCCTGCATATGTTGGATCAGAACACGCGCCACTGAACACCACTGAAGTGCAGCAGTGCAGTCTCTCCTGCGGTGGGTTGCCTCTTGATGACTTGACACTGACTGCTCCCTATGGATTGCCAGCGCCGGGCTGCAGCAAGCCGGGTCAGGCTGTGGCTGTGGATAGGGTGTTGGAGTAAGCGGCGTGGGTGCACTGCCACACTGAGGTGGCATAGAAGATAGGGGAAAACACACGCACGCACGCACACACGCACGCACGCACGCAAGGCTGCAACCCCCGGAGGGCCATTACTGAAGAAACCTAGGGTAGTGATATACACAGTGATGTGGTGTTATCTTTAATTTTCTTTCTATATGTTCAAAACGTAAAAACAATTGCATTGTATTGCTGCCTGGAAAAACAACTGCCGGTATGCTGAAAATCAAACTCTATAGGTTACTAAAAAAAAATCTGGTCATTATCACCACAAGATATACTGCGAGTTGAGTTACCGTGCAAGTATTCCGATTACAGCATGTTTATTTTTAGAATAACATGATTGGTACTGGCTACGTTATGCCCCTTGGCCCCCTTTTTAGTATACCAAAAATCTCAAAAATGCAAAAAAAAATTGAGTCACGGCAGTTGTATTTCCGGGCAGCAGTGTGTTTGATAGAGCTGAAAATTTGTGACAAAAATTCTGAAAACAGAAATACTAAGTCTTCACATCCTCTGTATGCTGTATTTAATAAATCATCAGTGTCTTTGTGATGTGCATCACTCATATAATAGAGAACATTCAATCACCTAAATGGGAGAACAAAAAAACAAAAACAATCAAAAGAAACACAAAAAAGCCCTCAGGTTCAGTGCTGCTACTTAGATCCAAATCTCAATCCAGCGCTCAATGTTATTTTCAGGCATGTCAGTCAAAAACCATCTGTGGCACTTACTTCACTGCTTGTGTAGTAAACCACTCTTACCCGAGCCTTGCTGCAAAATAATTTCCGCTATCAAAGCATGGCTGACCTGACATCATACTATTATGTTCACAACAAATCACACAGGTTCCATGCTTGAAGATAACCATGTGCTGGCTACTCTCTCTTTAAATTTACGAATGAAACCAACTGTTCCTGGTTTGCTGTAAGGTTTGCTGTAGGGTTTCATATGTCAAGGAGGATCTGAACATGTACTCTGACAGCACCAGTTCAGCGTTCTCTGGGAACTCTGGGTCGCATTTATTCTTAAGAGACCATCACCTACATTCTCACATGCCCTGTCTGACCTACCATCCACCTTGTACACTGTCACAATGTTCTGCCAAGTGGCAACTCAGCAGCAGAGAGGATCCTTTCATTTGTGTTGGGGAAAAGTTAAAGAGTGTGGATTAAACCTTACAGACGGTGGATGTGCCAAATCACGACAGGTTTCTAATCAACAGCAAACCTGTGTTCTGAAGAGATCAACTTCTCAGTCACTGGCAGCGCTAGCCTGTGTCTGCTTTTCCAAAAATTACAAAAATGTCAATTTTGTAAACAATACTGTCAAAATTTTGTAAGGCCTGCCAACCATCAAGCTATGGTAAGGCATCATCGGACAAAATGCAACGCCCTAAATACTGGACCTCTCACCTTGGAAGATGGGCCGTCTACGGTCTTCTGAGTGGCTGTCAGAGCATGGACAGTGGTCATGAGGCCTTCTTCAATGCCGAACTTGTCGTTGATGACCTTGGCTAGAGGGGCCAGGCAGTTGGTGGTGCAGGAAGCATTGCTGACAACAGTCATGTCTTTTTTGTACGCTCCCTCATTCACCCCCATTACAAACATGGGGACATCAGCTGACGGGGCAGAAATCACCACTTTTTTAGCTCCGCCTTTAAAGTGAGCCTGAAAACATAAAGGACCACGGGCAATTTATCCAACGTGCCTGTTAAGGTCAGGAGACAGCTCAGTCTAAGCTGTCCTACACATTTAAGATCCTAAAGACCTTAAGAAAGTGACTGAACGGCAGCGCAATGTCTTCTCAGGAGCGCTGCCAGCAGAAACCAAGATATGGTAACTCACTTTGAATTGTTCATGATGGGACTGCAACAGAGTCAATTCTAGGTATGACTGTGTGCGGGGGACATGGAATGAGCCACATCAGGTCCAGCATTACTTCACTGGAGGGCACAACAGATGGAACACCAGACACCAAAAACAAAACTAAACAAAAATTACGTTGAGGAAGAGCATTACGCATCATGATGAGGGAGAACAAGGACGACCACATTTGGATGACAAGGACAAAGCTCGCTAAAACCTCTGCACACAAAGGTTTTTACAGATTAATGCTATGAAACATTTCCTTATCGTTAAAACAACAGTACTCTTCTTTTTCAGTCTTCTAGGTATTTTCATCTGCCGAGTGTCTACAAACAGATGTGTTCTGAATATACTTTCCATTCAATATCTAATTTAAATATCCTCACCATATTTTCTGGCCATTATCTAGAAATGTAAATCTGCTGAATATCTAAAAATGTAAATATCCTCACCATATTTTCTGGCCATTATCTAGAAATGTAAATCTGCTGAACACATTCTGTGTTCACTATCTGGAATTGGAAATGCTCTCAGTACATTTTCTGTGAACTATCTGGAAATGGAAACATATATACATATTTTCTGCAGATCATCAGAATATTCCAATATTCTCGACATTTTCTTACCAGTATCTGGAAATAAGAATATTCTCAACACTTATCTGTAAATTTTCTTAAAACAGAAGTATTCCAATATATTTTCTGATACCTGTCAACAAATGACAATGTCCTCAACACATTTCATGTTAACAATATACAAATGTAAATATCTTCAATACATTTTCTGTTACTGTATGGGAGTGGAAATGTTCTACACAGAGTATCTGTTAATTACCTAAAAATGGAAAAGTTCCCTATACGTCTTCTGTCACAAATCTACAAATGAAAACATTCTTTCTGCTTGAAAATGAAAATTAACTTTTTGGAAGAGGTAATGTCCTGAAGTTTTTTTGCTGCACCTGGAATGTCCTCTTCACATCTTTCTCAAATTCATCTGCAAATGAACAATCTGTTGACTATCAGGAAATCTCCTCAGCACACTTTCCGTTTTGCATTTACAAATGATAATGTTCTTAACAAAGTTTCTGTCATGAACTTGCTAACAGAAATGTTCCCTATACATTTTCTGTTAATCATCTGGAAATTTCTCAACACTTTTTTCAGCTATTCAAAAACAAAAATACCTTCAACACATTTTCCATAAATCATCAGGAAATGGAAATGTTCTTAACACATTTGTTGCTAAATGTTTGGACATGGAATTTGGAAATGCTCCAAATATATATCTCTTCATTACCTGGAAACTGAAACGTCCATATATACTTTCTGAAAATTATCTGCAAACAGAAATTTCCTCAACATATTTTCTGTGAACTATCAGAACGTGGAAATAAGGAAACACATGCTCCCTTACTTCAACTGGTAATTTTCTTCTAACAGAGATGTCTTCAACACAATTTTCTTTTGATTTATCTGGACATGATCCTGTTCTCAGCACATGACATGTAATATAAATACAGATGTGAAAACCTGGACTTGAACAGAAAACTCGGCTGACATGGAAGGTAAGCGGAGAAATTTCTTATCAAACACACAAAAATCTAACTCATCTGACTTGACATTCAGATGTAGCTGTTTCATCATAAGACTAAATATTGCTCCTCCCTCTCCCCTTTTTTCTGCTTACCTCCCTGCCTTCCAAAATTTTTTTTTTTTTTGGGGAAAAAAAAAGAACAGTTCTTGAAAATCAAGAGAAAACTACAAATAACCAGTGAAGGCCACAACATGGTTGTTTCTCATGGTTCCCCCCCCCCCCCCCCCCCCCCCCCCCCCAAGAGTAAATTCAACAATATTCAACAAAACTGAAAGTGTATCCATACAGAATTTAGAGTGCACACAAAAAACAAAGAATAAACATGAAGCAAGAGACACAAGTGGACCATTGTGCATGGCACTTCCCTTAAGGCTGAAATGTCTGGGGCGTCAACAATAAGAATACAATACAAGAATCATGTCAAACATGTACAGCATATATTCTCTCACATCAGCATCATGCAAACATAACAATGATTCCACTGGAAGAAATTTATCTATCTTTGTGTTGTTCCAAGAAATTTAGGGGAAAAGGAAAAAACCTGTCACACACTAAAGATTAAATAAGACTATGCCTGGTCTTCACATATAAGTTTACTAAATCCAGGTTAAGTATTAATAATGTAATAAATCTAAACCAGAATTTTTTTTTTAAATCACACAAACTACAACAGTTAGCAATTCAAAACAGCATTAAAGTACATACGCTTGCTTTTTCTGTGGTGGTGAATACTCCAGTGGACTCCACAACATACTGGACTCCATGTTTGCTCCAGGGGATGTTCGAAGGATCTCGTCTGCACAAGCACATTCACGTCCACATGAACAAGTTAAATAAAACAAATGATCAGATAAATCAAACAAACAATCAGAGTGTGTGAACGTGCACATCATATCGAAGAGAGAGATAGTCGTGTAAAGAGACAGACAGAGATAGGCAGACAGAGAGAGAGATTGAGAGATAGTCATGTAAAGAGACAGACAGAGATAGGCAGACACAGAGAGCGACGGAGAGACAGAGATAAAGGAAAAGATGGACTGACAGACTGAGAGACAGTCAGAGATGCACAGATGGACAGAGACAGAGACAGAAAGACAGAGATGAGAGGGAGAAAGGGAGGGAGATTCCAATTCAGATGTTTTATTCAATGAAGGCCTCATTCCCGTAATTTCCACACCCCTTCCCACCCCATAAAAAAAAGCAACAGTATCACAGTTCCTTTCAACAATTTCTTATAATGCAAACATCATTATACAATCGTTCCTTTCAGCTAAACAAATTCATGAGCTCAAGTGTAAACCACCATCTCATTATTTGGTGGCTTTTTGTTTTTCATTCAAAAACAGAGTTTAATTGTGGCATTCCCTGAGATTCATTTTAAATGGCCATCACCAAGAAGGGTAATGTAAAGCACAATGAATTTCATCTTCAACTCACTTCATGTTGTCCGAAGACCATCCTACTTTGAGGGGGCCATATCAGAACTGTCACCTCATCAAAGTCAATTCCTTAATTAATTGTTAAATAAACAAACAAACAAAAACTGTGGGCTTTTTTTTAAAGCAAAAACTGCTAAAAAAAAAAAAAAAAAATCTTCCTTCAGTCAAGTCTTGGATCACTTTTTTTTTTTTTTTATTGTTTTGTAATTCCTTCGTCAACATGTTTTGGGCGGAACTTTATCAATAATTTTTTCAAGTTTGTTCAGATTTCCGCCTGCAGTCGCCTCACTTTGCGAACAGATTTTTAAAATAGCTATCTCTTTCAGGAACTCAAATATCATGTCTTGTGGCACATCACTGAAGTCTGGTATAAAGTGTTCATGAATGAAATCAACAGTCTCAGTAAGATAGTTTCGGCAGTGTTGGAGATTTTCTTTCTTAGGAAGAGTGACAATCAAAAAAAATAACCCAGTCCAAAGCATGAAATTGCAGGCTGACAAAAATTTGTCAGACTGCAATGAAATACTGAAAAAGGTGAGATCACTCAGTTCAAACTGACATCTTTCATTGAAATTAATGACTGGTCTGCAGTTATTTTGGCAATGAATGGCGATGACATATTTTTTACTTCGTGTGTGTGTGTGTGTGTGTGTGTGTGTTGTGTATGTTTTGTGTGTGTGCGCGCGCGCGCTTGTCAGTCTAAACATGCCAGCAACAGCTGCCTCTCCTGCCATGCTTGATGGAGAAACCACAAGCGCAAAATTCACAAATTGCATGCTATTTGCCCTTCTTCCCTGGCTTGATGAACAGGTAAGGGTAATGTTGCTTATAGCCCAGCCGACCACAAAGGGCTCAACCGATCATTTGTCAACTCACAAGTCATTCACACAAAAAAAGAAAAAAAAAAAACTCACTCACACAACCCTTTAAAACACCCTAAAGGCACACCAGAAATTTTGTTTAAAATCTTTCTTCTGTAAAATCTTAGGTCAGATGAAAAATGTTGATCTATTTCAGAAATTCAAAGTTCACGTCTGGTGAGACATCTCTGAACAAGGTTTTCATGGAGTCTGCTGTAAAATACTTATGTCTCACATTATGCGAGTCCCAATACTCTATGAGAACATGTTTTACTCCGAATGGTACATGATAATCAGACATGGAATGCACCAGGGCACTGCCGTATGGCCTAGATGAAAATCGCCCTCTTTAGCGAACAGCCCAAACGCACTGCTGATGACCCCACACTGTGACCTTCAACACTGTGTAGCGGAAGCGCGGATCATGGGAAAAGCGCTCTGGCAGTTGCAGAGAACGAGTACTACGTGATTCTTGTGCTGATGTTTACTCTGGTGTTTGATGCTTTTTGTGCTACACACATATCTGTGGATATAATTTACTCTCGTGTGTGATTCGTGCAAGTATTCTCCTTCATTGTGCCGTTTTATATAATGCGTACTTGCGGCGTTTGTGTTAATCCTTCAGTTTTATACAATGGGTATTTTGCGTTCTCATCAGTTGGCCAGTCAGTGGATAGCCCAGTGCAGCAGTGAGAGTGCCACATCTTAGCGTGGGAACCGAGTTGCCGAGACAGATCTTTTCGTGTGTGTGTGGTTCTTCTACTTCCCCTTTCTGTACATTATACACTCTATACCAAATGTTCTCTCTCTCTCTCTCTCTCTTGCATACATGACAGTGAGCGTGGAGCAAGCTGTAATACCAGTGATATTCTCTCTCTCTCTCTTCTCTCTTGCATACTGCTCGTCACATACCATACCTGAATGACAGTACGGAAAGCTGGGTTTTCTTCCCCGCTCTCTCTTGCTCATGACATGCACAATGTTACCGTTTATGACTAATGTGACAGTCGTTTACCATAAGATGAAAGTGCAACAACGATTTGCACTGGCGTTTGTTGATATATGTGACATCAGTTTCAAATGGATTATATTCAGTCATTCAAACAGGGGCAGTACAAGGTCCAGTAGGAAGCACTTCATTGTTCATGACTGACATCTGCATGTCTAGCATGCTAAAATCTTGGTTTACTAAAAGCATAGTATGGCTGTGATAGAATTAGTACTGGCATGCTTCACAAGCACATAGAGCATACAGATAAACATGCCAACCATGCCTAGGCCGTACTAGGAAAAGCGCCACCGTGTTCCCAGTGAAGCTGACCAGTGCCGACAGTGACTGTTTTGGGGGCCCTCTACCAGCTGTCAGGTAGGCGTACCACGAATAATTCTCTGTCAGTTGTAAAGGAAAGATATGCATGTCCAATATGTTTGAGTCTGAGCATGATTGAAATCAAGACGCATGCTCTGCACTGAGTTGAACTTTCACTTCACTTTGTGTGTGTCCGTCAGTCTGTTTCAATCGTTTTTTGTTGGCAGCTCTTTGTGCTGTTAGCCAGCAATGTGTATGAAAGAAGACCCATTCATGTTTGGTATCGTTCTGTCAGTCAAAGACCCCACAATCCAGTGACATCAATCACTCACAGTTCGCTCCCTTCTGGCACAAAATGTTAATGAAGAACCACAGCACCCTATTTCCAACACGCTGTCAGCCAGATAGCAAGTATCACCTTACGAGTAGGGAAGAAAGCTTGCAGAAGGTTAGCGTGAGGCAGGTGGCAACTATGTGCTGCAGTGTGCTGTTTAATCAAACTGCTGCCACTTCCATCGCTTCCCGTCGCCTCTGCTCTGCGAACGGTAAGAGATCAGGGGTGATTTCCCTTCTAACCAAATACTACTCTGCAGACAAGTGTTAGGGAGCTTCTTCACCTCTTCAAAAAGTAAGAACAGGTGTAAAAGGAGTGGCCTATATGCAAATAGCACAAGAATGTTTCTTCTTTAGGGCCACCTCAGGAACATGGAAAAACTCTTTCAGGTTTCAGAAGATTTTTAACAGTTTATCCATCTGTGAGTTCCATTCCTCTTGCCAGAGGTCTCTGATGTAAGCCTGGGCTTTAAGTTTCAGATCAGTGTGAGGGATAGACAAGCTGCTCAACTCTTTCTTTGTGGCGCTCTTGGCAAGTTGAACATCAACCAACTCATTGCCTTGAATGCCCACATGGCTGGGAACCCAAGCAAAAACTATGCTGTATCTATCTAAAAAAAAAAAAAAGATAGAAAGAACCAGCTGCTTTTACTCACTCAGCATAGACAGCAATCTCCTTGCCATTGACAACCAACTTGCCATCCTTGAATTCCACACAGCCTTTAAACTGGGCATGTGTGGAGTCATACTTGAACATGTACGCCTGAACACAGGAAATATCAGATTATTCTCTCTCTCTCACACACGCACATGCATGCATGCACACACACACACACACACACACACACACACACACACACACACACACGTGCCAGAAATGAACATCAAGGACCTTTAAATCAGTGAACTTCATTGTGGTAACAAGAAACCACAAGCTCCCTGAAACTAAGATAAGCACATGATCGTATGGTAGACATAAGTTTAACAACAAGGTATTTATGCACCGACTTGGAACTTCGCTTTCAAATCAAACCATCAAGTTAAACGTTTCGCCATCTGCAATCCTTTCATCCACTCAAATGTTCTTACTTACTGCCCATGAACAGAATGGTGATGTGTCAAGTTTCAACTTCCTTTACCCTTACTACATACTGAGACAACTTGTAACTTCTGTGGAACACTGACTTGTTTCCCAAGCAAAAGTGAACTTCAACCTAAGGGAAATTATCCAGGCATTAGCTTGACCATGTCACTATGCAGTTATTTCCCACAACCTAAAACCAGAATAGTTTTCTCTCGGCTAATGCCCTTTCAAAGGAACCTCTATCCCCAAATAAGATGGAGGTGGCATCCTTCATTTGAATGATTGTAAACCTTGCAAAAGTAAGATTATCTGACAGAGAACCCGTGAATAAATGGCTAAAGGAACATTACTCTGATGGGGGGAAAAATCTATAAATACTTGACAGTGCATTTCCTGATGGACGGTACAAGCTATAGTGAGCACAAAGACCTTTCAGTCTTTTTTAATTTTAGAATTTAAAGACAATTTAATTTTCAAAGACAGAAACTTACAGGCAACACTCAAGCAACATCTGTATGGAGTCCCACAGATCCCAAATAATTCTGACCCATCAGACAGTATTCCCATGCTAACGATCTCTCTGTCAGATTTCAGAAGACCCATTATCGAACGCATCATGTCACAAGGCAAAACTGGGTAATGACTGCTTCTCAGCTTTTCCAAGTCAGGCCATAAAGGCAGTCATAAAGAAAAAAATAGCAGTCACAAAAGATTCAAAGACATAGTCAAAAGCATGAAAGCAAAACAAATGGGAAATTTCTTCAACAGGACTTCCTTCTGATGAGATTACAATTCTCGCTGCAAACCAAAGTCTTACCATGTAGTCAGATGTAATAAAAGGATCGTTGACGGCCGTAACTTCCACATTCTTTTCCAAAGCAGCTCTCAACACTAGACGCCCAATTCGGCCAAACCTGAAACAACATTGAATGACACAGTGTGGTCAAAACACGTGTGCCTGTGGAGTCCAGAACCTCCACCTGAAAATGTCTCCAGGTCACAGCCATGTAAACTGGACAAAGAGTTTGACACAGAATAGTTTACAGCCAAATATTACATTTATTCATTGAACAGAATACAGACTGATAAAAACAATGACATGCACGCATGCGTGCTCTCACACAAACACATTCTCTCTCTCCCTTTCTACGTACATGTGCACACATGCATGTATCCACACACATCCAAATACATTCTCTCTCTCTTTCTCTCTCTCTCTCTCACACACACACACACACACACAACATACAAACAAACACACACACACACACATACACACACACACACACACACACACACACACACACACACACACACCACAAACGCTCATCAAGAATAACAAACATATTCACATTGCACAATGCAACATACTAAGGCCTGCTAAACAGAATACTGTCTTTTGCACATTTCAGAAGCACATCTGGCAGGCTTTTTGCAGGATCTTGACTATGCAGAACTGCTTTGAACAGTTCCTTTCAGACACTTCCTGCAAAAAAGGTTCCAGCTAGCTTTCTGAAAACTGAGATGTTCAAGTATGCTACAGCTTTCTGCAGCTTTACATTTCAAGGCAGTTGGAAAATGGTCACTACACCCCTGACCATGGCCAGCTCCCAGGAAGAGACAGCAGAGCACCACAAGGGTAACCTTGGCTAGCCAGGGAACTGCCTCTCTTGACCCAGTTCCATATGGGGTCTGCCAACTGACACCCATGAACCAGTGTGTTCTTCCAGTCTAAGAGTGGTCCAAACCAAAGAGATGTGTTGAGAGCACCTGCCCTTCAGAGCACCAGGACCTCATTCCCCTCCATCACAGGTTGCAATGCACAGCAAATGCAGCAGGTCTAAAGAAGACAGCAGAGTGTGTAAAAAAAAAAAAAAAAAAAAAGCACTTGAAGGGGAACAGTGGGGAAAAAATGCATCGAGAAAGGCAGCAGACAGAGCAGGAAAAAGGCAGGTTACATACACTCTATCTGACATGGGAGACATTACCAGGAGCATTAACTCGTACCTTATTATGCCTAGGCTAGTCAGCAACTCGACTATACAGGCCGAGAGGCATTTAGGAAAACTAGCCTTCCAGAAGAATGGGAGAGGGATGCACCATTTCTCAATCATTCATCCTGACAAAAAATGACATGGAACAGGAGGAAAGGGGGATGATGAATGGATATGAACAGATGGGGAAAGGGAAGAAGGGAACTGTTAAAAGAAGACTGGGAGGCTGGGTTTGACCAACCATCCACAACAGGTGGAGAAAACTAAAGAACTGTACAGACTATCTTCTTCAGGACAAATGAAATAAACTAAAGAACTGTACAGACTATCTTCTTCTGGACAAACGAAATAAACTAAAGAACTGTACTGACCATCTTTTTCAAGACAAACAAAATAAACTAAAGAACTGTACAGACTATCTTCTTCAGGACAAACGAAATAAACTAAAGAACTGTATAGACTATCTTCTTAAAGACAAATGAAATAAACTAAAGAACTGTACAGACTATCTTCTTCAGGACAAACGAAATAAACTAAAGAACTGTACAGACTATCTTCTTCAGGACAACAAAATAAAGTACAGAACTGTACAGACTACCTTCTTCAGGACAAACGAAATAAACTAAAGAACTGTACAGACTATCTTCTTCAGGACAAACGAAATAAAGAACTGTACAGACTATCTTCTTCTGGACAACAAAATAAACTACAGAACTGTACAGACTATCTTCTTCCGGACAAACAAAAATTCAATCACACCCTTCTGTCCATGTCTTTTTTTCTTACCCGTTGATTCCAACTTTTGGAGCCATGTTTCCTGAAACACAGAATACGAGAAAAAAATGGTGAAAAAGACAGAATTATGTTACACTAGACCAGTACAGTAGGCAAACATTCACATTACATGCATCAGTAAACACAGGTGAATGGCCAGGTGTGGATCGTGTTTGCCTGAAGTTCAAATCATAGACTGTTGTTTTTAATCATGTTCATTTGGTGGTTGCATATCTTGCATTCTCATGTTCATAATGCTTTTCAGAACAATTTCTCATCTGTTCAAAAAGTTAGATGTGCGTTTTGACACACACACACACACACACACACACACACACTCACACGCGCATGCACACACACACACGCATGCCACACACACACGCACGCACACACACACACACACCACAAATTATACACTCACAACAACAAATATACACAATAATTCTTGCATGGCTAAATAAAAAGAATCTGAGTTTTGTTGTTTTACAACATCCAAAATGCCCTGTAAGCAGACACACACACAAAAAAACCTAAGTAGTAGAAGAAAAAGATAAACACAGAAATAAAATTCAGCTTAATTATGTATGCAGCATCATACCTTTTCTCATGTATGCGTGTGCATGCAAGTAAATGGAGAGGGGGGTTGAGATGGTGATGTTATTTTCAGCTTTATTAACCACAATCCCCTGTCCTGACCCATCTTGTCTTTCAGTTATCTATTAAAGACACTGAAGTCAGTTATGACCTTCAATGTCCATACCTCTCCGACATAAAAACTCTCAGGCTACATCGTTAATTGTTTTTCTAAAAATAACTCGGCTATTAAAGGCAAGTACACTTGTGTCTGCTTCCACTTCCAGTACTTTTTCCCCAGTGGAGCTTCTATGAAATATCTTATCAACAAACAGAAAACCAACAACAACAACAATTTGCTGCAGTTGAGCTTGTTTCAGTTGTAAATCATATTGAACACCTAAACTTCGATTTGTGGTATTATATATTTTATTCTCATACACTGTGGACCTATTGAATATCACAATCTGTCAAACAGTAATGGCCCTTTAACATCTCAGTTTATGCAAACTGTTGTCAATTTGGTAGCCCTGGCTCTGCTTGGTCATCAATCAATAACCCACCACTCATGAAGCAGTTTGGACTGCCCAGTCTGTCTCCAATGGCTTCAGTCTTCAGTGTATGATGACCAAGAAGTAGGGAGTCAACTTCAGTGTTACACTAATTCTGGACTCTTTAAAAGCACTGGCCAGTTACCACACCAACAAGTTACATTCATCAACAGCACTACCAGACATATGCACAGCAAAATACATCAACAATTATACAAAATTTGATTTCTTTCTCTTTCATTTTCTTTGTTCCCCCTTTTTTCATTCTTTTAAAACACTCCTCCATTAAAAAATAAATAAATAAAAACTGTCCGATTCTTTAAGATGCTCAATTTCAAAATGACTGTTTTGAGGTGCCATGAGTCAATTGTTAAAACTTGCGATACTGCCCTCCAAAGGGAGAGCTCGCTCATGCCGGCTCCATGACTATGCAATTGCTGTCATCAGAAAGGGGCTTAGTAATAGTGTCTGGTGTATATTGGATCAGAACAGGTTCCAATGAACACTGAACAGGCACCAATGAACACCAATTTAAATGACTCGGTGGCAGTGCAGCCTCTCCTGCGGTGGGTTGCCTCTTGACAAGTTGACACTGACTGCTCCCTGTGGACTGCCGGTGCCAGGGCTGCACCCAATTGGGCCCGGCTGCAGACATGGATCAGAATGAGTGGCATTGGTGCAATGCCACTAAAGTGCCACTTAAGAAGGCATAGCAAAAACACAAAAAACATTTTAACTTATGATTGTTCCTAGATAGCAAAGTCACATGTTAGAAGTAAGATTGCTCTGAGGCACCAACGATCAAATGACAAGTTACTCTTTAAACTGAGGGGTATACTTTTTAAAACCAATTAGCCAATTTTTAATTATCTCATGCACCCTTCATGCATTTTAAGTGATTTCAATGATCCAACTGATCACCTTCAAGCAGTTTGTATTTGTTTGGAAGGATGAATTTCTGATGGCCTCTTTTGCATTCCAGACAAATATTGTACATAAAGCAAACACTACCATTTGAAGACTCCAGGCTTTGTAGTGGTGCAAGCACTGCCATTCAAACACTCCAGGCTTTGTAGCAATCTCAGAAACATGAACTCTCCACTCTTAAAGAATAGCAGCAACGCTTGTGCCGATTATTCTTGTACAGAGTGGCTGAAAGGCTAATGCCAACTACAGACCCCAAGAAGTTACTGACACCATCATCTGGAATGACTAAAAAAAAAAAAAATGGGGAATGGCCACAAATGACTCTTCTTTAGCTATGATTTTATTGTATGAACCGAGTTCTAAATGTATTACACTTTCCATGTTCACCTACTGGAGTTCACATTCACTTCTTTCGCATTCATTTGCACATGGGATTCACCTTTGGAACACGTTTTTGTGCATTTAACACCCTTTACAAGTGCATACAATCTACAAAAAGAAAAGTGGGCAACAAAATCAGAAACCTGTCACCAGTCAGTGAGCACAAAACCCATGCATCTCTGGAATATTCTGGAATTAAGTGAAGTTCATTGGAAAAATTTTGGAGAAGCTCCAACTGACAGAGGACACAAGATCTACTTCAATGGCAGAGAGGTCAAACAGGCACATGGCACTAGCTTCCTACATCACAAGAACACAGTGAACAGTGGAATGGGTTACTTCCCAGTCTCTAGTCGACATGCAATCTGCACAGGGAATCCCCTTCAATATCACCATCATAGAAGTTTACACTAAAATATCTGATTACAAAGACAAAATTTTATGATCAACCACAGGAGGTTCTCGACCTAACACCTAAAAGCAACAAATTGAAGTTTACGCTAAAATATCAGATTACAAAGACAAAAATTTTATGATCAACCACAGGTTCTTTATCTAACACCTAAAAGTGACATATTGATAGTGATGGGAGACTGGAATGTGAAAGTTGGTAAGGATGCAAGAAACAACTGGCCAGGCCACTGTGGACGATTCTGCAATATGAAGATAAATGACAGGGTACTCAGGCTCCTGGAATTTGCCTGCTACAACAACCTCCTTTTGGCAAACACTTACAGCTCCTACAAAACATCTAGAAGACGGACATGGCACAGCTAAAATGCTGAACATCACCATTAAATTGATCATATCTCTCAGTGTAAACATCTCGAGGGCCAGATGCTTTCTTGGAGCCGACACTGGCAGCTGCCACAATTAAGAATTGTTTACCTTCAACCTCTGCTAGGAAAAAATTCAACAACAAGAATGCAAGACTCAGGTTTGACCTTAACATAACTGCAGGATCCTGAGATGACTCAACACTTCACACTATGATAAGGGGGAGATTCTCACCACTTACTGGCTATGGTGCGTATGTAAAAACACTGGCTGCAACATTCAATCTTGTCAATACAAAGACGCAAATGAGGTTCTTGGCAAGCATCATCAAGTAAATAAGCCCTGAATCATTACTGAGACCCTTGTCCAATGTGACCAAAAAAAAGTGAGTTGAAGCACACATGAAGAACCAAATAAAAGGTGCAGACAAGCCGAGTGCAACCAGGAAGTTTGAGGAAGAAGGCAAAAACCAAAGAGGCTGATGCTGCAAACAAAAACAGTTCACGAAAATCAACAATAACCTCAAAAAGAATGCAAAGAGAGCTATGGCACACTACATGAGCAGTGCACAAACATACGAGAACAGCCTGAATAAAATAATAGTAAATGAGCATAACAGTAAGGGGCTTAGTAGGTGGTGTCCTGCATATGTTGGATCAGAACGTTCAGGCACCACTGAACACCACCAGTGACTCGGCAGCAGCACAGTGTCTCCTCCGGTAGGTTGCCTCTTGACGACTTGACATTGACTGTTCCCTGTGGATTGCCAGTGCCGGAGCTGCGGTGAGCCGGGCCCAGCTCTGGGCGGGGTGTCGGAATAAGAGGCATGGGTGCACTGCTACTGGGATGGCACAGAAGAAACGACAGCAAAAAAAAAAAGGGGGAAAAAAAAAACATAATGGGGCAAACAGAGGAAGTTGGGGGATACCAACATCCTGGACTGGACAGGACTGACTATTAATGATTCCCAAAGAGGGCAACGGACAGCAGAGGATGGAGGGAGATCTGTCGATTCAAGTGATGTTCCACTGAACCCATCATTAACGGACTAATGATGATGATAATGCAAAGCTTGATGGAGATAAGTACTCCACTGCATATGTGGTTTCGTTCATCACTTTTGGTGGTGTGCTGTACTTGAAGCCACTGTCAATCACCAACTCCATCATAGCCTTGCTTTAAATTATGGGGAAGTAACTCAGTTGTGGATAAGCTGCAGCTATTTCCTTTATTGGTCACCCCTCCTCCAACCCCCCCCCCCCCCCCCTCTTTGCTGTTAAAGTGCATAAAGAAAAAAATCAAAATTTTACATGCTATGAAATTATATCGGTACCACTGGAGAGATTTAAATTATCTGCTGTTTTTCCATTTTCTGCGATATAATTTGAATTCATTTTCATGGATTTTTTTCTTAAATTGTTGAATTAAGAAACGATCTGCTGATAGCAACACAAAGATCTGAGCGAATGAAACCGTGAGTTTTAAGTTCAACTGAAAATCGTACTACAGTATGTCGAAATTCACGATCTACTTACGCAACTAATATACAACCGACTCTAAGACCGCCCAATCATTAAAGAAGTTGCCGGATGAATCAAGTAGAACACGAAGATAATCTTCATCACTTCCCGCACATAGACTGCAAACAACTTAAGCTTCATTTAAAATCACATAATGATAGATTGGCATTACTGAACCTACCGAAAACTCAAGCAAAAGCGTCAAAAGCACCACTCGATTACCGGCGCCGGTTGCAGCAAACAGGTTAAGATTCGGTTGCGAGGTTCATACACAGTGACAGACACAACCCGGCAATCAAACCTCGGCGTAGCCTCGACTGCTGAGCTTTAAGCTAAAATTGATTTATTACATAAGCCTAACTGATCCTTCAGGCGGAAGATGGACACCGGAGGTCAAGTACATAGACTGCTTGTGGGTTAAAGGAAAGGTACACTGACCTGCACTGGAGGCTTGCTGCTGCATAATGACCGTGGCACGTAGGTTAGCGAGCGGATCAGCGATTTTGTTGCGCCCAGTGGCGGTTACCTCTCAAGGTCGTGTCCTTGCGATTCACCAAGGGCAGGTCGTAGCTCGCAACTGATGTTTCGGCGCCGCCTAAAAGTCGGTCTCGATTACAAGTGGCACAAAATTTAATTTCTCCTTACGACGGTTTAGCATGGTGGACTGCGGTCAGAGGACGAATCGATTGAAACGGTGTAGAACCGTGGTGCGTTGTTGTCAGTTGTGTCATTAAGTTATTAAAATTGAGCGCTATGGAGTCAAAGGACCACTCAATCAATGGCTCACTACCTTCTTCACCCAGCAGCGTATAAAGGTAGCAGTAGAACTTTGTCAATCTTCCAGTGAAGTCACTCTGGACTCAGGCGTACCCCAGGCATGGTCCTAAGCTTCGTCCTATTTCTCTGCCACATTTACGATCATCCAACCACCGTCAAGTCTGACGTCAGACTCTTTGCAGACGACTGCCTACTTTACCAGGTAATCAAAATCCAGGCAGATTACGTCATCCTGCAAGATGATCTGACAAAATACGAAAAACAAATGTTGAAAAGAGAGACTGACGAATGGGTCAGTAGGTTCAGTATCAAGAAATGTTACATTCTGAGTGTATGTCATAGATCACCCATCTTCTATCAGCTGGATATGCACATCCTGCAGCAAGTAAACTCATACCCCAGTTTTGGAGTCCGAACCAGCAAAGAACTCTCGTAGCCTGCCCACAACAACAAAAAACAGCCAAGAAACCACATGCCAACCTGGGAATACTCCGTTGAAGTCTTCGCTTTTGCCCTGTCAGAAGACCACCTATGTCTCACATGTCAGATCTCTCTTGGAGTACAGCAGTACACTGTGGGACCAGTCCGTTCAGAGGGAGACAGACAAGCTTGAAAGCATGTAAAGCAGAGCTGCAAGGTTCATCAAGCGTGATTTTTCTTTTTCGTAACCAAGGCTGTGTCACACTGAGGGACCTTGGCCTTCCTACACTCCAAGAGAGATGCAAACAACACCGCTTCACTTCACCTTACAGAATTGTTTAGGGACATCTTCCAGACATTGAGGTACCGCCTGTTTAACACCAGTAAAAGAACAAGAGGGAGATAAGACCCACAAGAAACGAGGACCAGCTTAGTCCTATCACTAAAGGTAAAGCAGTTCGCAAGGAAGAATTTGCGTTGCCTCAAGGTCAATATCGTAAAAACTGAAATGTCTTGTATTTGAATAGCCCCCCCCCCCCCCCCCCCCCCCCCCCCCCCCCCCCCCCCCCCCCCCTTGAATCACTAGGAATAGAACAACTAGAATGACAACGTAGATGTAGAATTCGAGTGTCTCCACCACCAAACTACACTCCAGTGATAACGACCTCCCACTTTCACTCCCCTTCCACTCACCCATTCCCAATATCAAAAAAGAAAGAGTGTATGAGAAAGGGAGAGCGAGAGGTAGGAGGAAGGAAAAGGGAGGATCTGGCATCTGAACAGGTCTGCTTAATGCACTCTGGATAGCCAGGTCACCATAGCTTTATGTACACACACACACACACACACACACACACACACACACACACACACACACACACACGTGCGCGCGCGCAGGTTGGTACTCTTTTCCCACAAGGATAAATTTGATAAAATTCAAGCTTTTGCCACAAGGGTTTCTTCAAAATAAGCATGGAAGCTTTCGTGGCGACAGTTTGATTTTATTCAGTTTATCTCTGTAGGAAAAGATTACCAACTTATCTTAATCTTCGGTATGTGTCTGTGTGTGTATGCGTGCGTGTGTGTGTGTGTGTGTGTGTGTGTGTGTGTGTGTGTGTGTGTGTGTGTGAGAGAGAGAGAGAGAGAGAGAGAGAGAGAGAGAGAGAGTTTGTGAGTTCATTGACTGAAATATGTAGTATCCAGCCTATGAAACTGCTACGTGTGCTGGTGCTCTTATGGATTTACGCTACCACATGCTACACTAGTCTGAACGAATACCAGGACAAACAGCGGCGGCAGAATCATTATTTTTAATACTGACTTGGAGGTAGTGGTAGTGGTCTATCTGGGGACTTTATTTTACGTGGTAACACACAGAATTGGCAAGTACCCAAGTTTTCTTCCTTGGATGCCTTCATTTGCATTAACAAATCACGCGAGTTCGAGACTTTACGAGGGCACGTGAAAAGAAAGCGATCGTATGCACATTTTTATCCGATGCCTGTTTTTCACGTGGTCTAATCTTTCTGAAGTGTTTCTTAAAAATAGGGCACTCGGACAACAAAAAGAATGACGGCCTTATTGCAACTATTAGGAAAGAGTATGGTGAGGTGAACAGGCGCGCCACGGTCAACACACCTTTTTGAGACCGGCATCGTTGTTTCAGCTGTCTGTTTTGGGGTAGGATTCGCACACATGGTTGCAAGCGATTTTTTTTTTTTTTTTTTTTTTTTTTTTAATCGGCAGAAAACAAGAGAAGACAACCTCACTGTCCCACACTACAGCACAGTTTATCAATGAAGGTTTTTAGATTAGGTGTTATGTACATTACGGGCTAGGTTTATTAATTCCTGAGCTAGAGAGAGCCATGTATCCAAGCTCACGCGTCAAATGCATAGGCATGCTGCGTTTCGCACGTTGCAGACCGTCAACCCTGTCACTGACTTCTAGTCAAAAAAGATAAAGGGGGAGAGATAAAAGAGTAAAGCCCAACATTATCTGATCACGGGATACAAGTCTCGGTTACCTAGCCACACGCGTGAGGACTGTGATTATTAATCACGTGAGTCCCATTTGCGCTTCATAACAAACTGAGCCAGCATTCGATTTTTCCAGCATCAGCAGAGAAGCAAGGGGAGCAGTAAGAAACCTTCTCTCCCTCCCCCTCTCCCTCCCCACCCCGCTCAGTCTTTGCACTTGCGTAGTGTGTTTCGCACACAGTAAAACCGGCTGTTTAGTCATGCCGAGGTCAGCTCCCCCCCCCCCCCCCCCCCCCGCCCCCACCCCCTTCCCCACATGAGAGAACTATAAAATAGGCATTCTGGCTCACCCGGCTCCGCTGTTGCTCCGCCGGCTTACCCAGAATGCCTATTTTATAGTTCTCTAATAGTAAACACTTTACAAACAAACATAATGTGTAGGATTGTCTGTTTTTAACACTAATTTAGAAAACTTTTCTGTCTTCAGTTTTTGCTTAATCCTTTGTTTTTCTTGGGAATTTTCAATAACATCATTTTCTTTCATACATTCATCAAATGCGTCTCTGTCTTAAATGTGAAATAAAACTACAGTCTTTAATTGCTCTCTAAAGTCTTTTAAAACTGAGTTATATTTTTGACATAAAATCCATACACTTATCCCAGCATGTCTTCCACTGAAAGCCAGTTTTGACAAAGTGTTTCTTTTTTTGACTATATCCTTTTCTGCCGAACAGTCATCTATAATAAATAGTGTCTGTGTTCCCTCAAACAGTCTATAAAAGTGTTCTAAACACTCACTTAGTTTATTGCTAGGATCAACTAAATAGATTTCATCATCCGTCCATATAAACCTTCTATCGTGATATGCTTTGTTCCATTTGAGTGTTGGACAGAAAATTACTATGTGTTCAAAATTATAACTATAAACTGTTTGTAATAGGTCGAGGACAAATATTGTTTTTCCACAACCAGTCTGTCCACAAATCAATGAACAATGAGGGGTTTTTGTCATAAAGTTTAACATCGGCATTGACACCAAAGTTGTCTGCTCCATAGTTTTAAAACAGAATTTAATCTAATCCAGTTATTGTTTTTATCATACTCTCTGTCAAAACTTGTTCAGTATAATAAAAACCTATAAGGTCCAAATGTGTAAGATTAATCCAGTTCAGTTCTGTAAGATCGTTTCTATTTAGACTAATATCAATTTTGTTGCTTGTTGTCATGACCTTAATATCCTCGCCATTGTAAAGAACAACAACAGTAACTTTAAGTTTGTCAACGTCTAAGTTTTGCCAGCTAATAAGAATTCCTTTCATAAGATTGTCACTGACGCCCAGAGCTCCATTTCTCGCCTCATCTTTTAAGACAGAAATGTTAAATATCATTGTGAACGTGTCTCCTAATTTTGTGCGTGGAATGAACTGTAATTTTGTAGTAGCTTTCTTTAAAACCGATTCTCTTCTGTGGAGGATGTACTGTTTGTCCCCAAACGGCTTTATTTCGATCTCTTTCCGACTGTTGTCCTCTGGCATAAGACTTACATGTAAAGGGCCAGAGTTCAATGCTTTTCTGAAACTTTTTGACGGTCAAAAAATGTAAATGGGCTTAAGAATTCAAATTTTATGTCCCATTCTAAATATGGTTCTAAGTGCCATTTGTTGTCAGTTTTTCGAACTATTTTATATTCATACTGACCCGCATTATTTGCTTCTACATTGCGTAGTTGTTCTAGTTTAGGAAACCTTTTGTTGTCGTCAACCTCTTTGCGCTTATAATAACCATCTTTAGTGTACTCAAAACCATACAAAGTGCCTATCTCACCGTTCTGTTCAAAGTCCTCAACGTCTGCAAGGTCTTTTAATTCTAAAGTTACACACCTCTCAGGCGCTAATGTAACTCCTGAATCGTCTGGTCCACGTGACATTTTTTAAAACAACGTATTATTTTATTTCTAAAACAATGTGCAGGCTGTCACATTTGACGACTTTTCCTGTTTGGTCTTTGATTTTTATATTAAATGATCTGACCCTCCCACAAGCTAATCTTTTAAACTGTAAATTAGGGAATCGTATAATTTCATAATCGCAATATGCAGCTTTACCTGCTGGAAGAGCTCTTAAAACAGTTGAGGGCCTTCCATCATATAAGTTTTCATCAGTGCTCAGCTCGTCCAAATGAACATAGAGTAATGAATGTAATGCAAGATCGAGCGGATTTTGCCCCTCATAAGTAGTTTCGTCTGGTGCAACTCTAAAATAATGAATGTCTTGATTGTAAGTTGCAAAACCTAACATTTTAGCTAGCTCTACATCAAAAAAGTAACGGTCTACTTCTTCTCCTTCATGTTTGAATGTCAACATTGTTTTTAGATTTGCATTGTTAAGTTTGAGAGTAATGTTGAAGTTACTCATTGCTTCTTTTAGCGAGCAAAACCCGTAATAACCATCAGGTATGGTTAACTGGCTAATTACGTTTCCACTATGGTCAACTTTTTGAACCTTATTATTTTTCTTGGATTCGCTTATATTAAACCATACGACTTTGTAAAAAATTTCATGGAGTGCGACCCTTTGACCCCCGCATTCGTTATCAATAGCATATTCTAAAAACGAAGGACTGTCTTGAGTTGTTATTGTTACAAACATTTTTAATACAAATTTAAAAATGAGTGCATTCAAATATACTAATGCAAAATATTCTGTCGGGCCGCACTACAATCTTAAAAATATAACAACTGACACCCTTGACATTTCTGTGACTCAGACTGACGCCTTTCAAGTAAAGGTTAGTACTCCATTGGATCGTTATCTTAACCCTCCCATTAAAAAAGACTACATCGCGAAAGTGTGGTTCAGTCATCCGATGCAGTTTTATCAGAACCAGTTAAACTTTGCTGTGTTTTGCGCATCAACTGGGTGTGGAGTGTCGTATGCTGATCATTTAAATCATCCTGATCCTTTGGTGAGGTCAGTGTATAGATTTCATTTCTATTACACCTTCAGACGTATTTTATCTGAACTGCAAGCGCCATTACCAAATGACAAAACGTTTAATCCATTCAGCAACAGAATAGATTACAAGGCTTTTGAAAGGATCTGTAACGAATTTGATATTGACCCAAAGACAGACTTTAGACAAAAGTTGGATCTTAATCATGGTTTAGGCACCCTTTATTTTTGGGGCGTGCACAGAAAGTATAACTATGATTGGAATCCTCCTTACACATCTTTCTCTTCAGGCACAACTGTTCACCTCGGGTCCATAGAGCAAGAGCATAAAACAGCATGGACAACATTTATTTTGGATACTTCTAATGGTCTAACTAGAGCGGGAATAGAACGAATAAACGACTCTATTCGTACTTATGTTTGGTGTTTGCTAGGTTCGCAAGCACAAACAAGATCAAACATAATTGATCCTTCTACTGGCTTTGACGCCCAAAAACAGTATTTAGCAAATTTAGAGGATTCTATTAATTCTGCAATTGATTTGCCTTCAAGTATTAAAAGGTACCAAAATGTTTTGCAATACGCAAGATCGAAAGTAGACTTTGCTGTCGGCACTGGTTTATACATGCTGCCTTCTGACCTCAGACTTCAGATAGGAACAATAATAAACTATAATAATGAAATCCTTGTGGCTGGTAAAGAAGAGAAGGTCGGAAAAAACAACATAAATTCTAAGCCAGCAATAGCAATAAAAAAAGAAGCCCCACCAATCCCCGAGCCCCCCAAACCCCCCCATCCAATCCCTGTGGTCCCAAGAAATAATGACCATGAATATGAAAAGACAGCACTTGTTATTGGATTAACTGCCCTAGGATTACTTGGTCTTTATCTTACTATAAAGTAACCCAACTATTAAGACAACTAATGTCCATAAGTGCTCAGCCATAAAGCCAACTACTTTGCTTGCAGTAGACAAAAGCCAGCTAACGATCCCCCCTATTATACTAGGCAAAGAATCTATTGCCTTACTGGCTAATTTTTTTAATAAACTTGCAAGATGATCAAGTTGTTTTTTTACCCATGATTTATCTGATGGTGGTCCTGGTGGCACTGCTCCCCCACCACCGCTGCCTGTAATAGCCATCACCAGTGTACTTATTGCAAAACCTAAGGCTGTTATAACGCTCGCTAATGTGACACCTTGCTCTCTAAACAGTGTTCTTATTCGTTCTGCTAGCGTCGTGTCTTCATACAAAATTCTGTTGATGGTTTCTCTTATTCTGTTCGCTTGAGTTCGTAATTGTTCTCGGTTATTAGACAACACTTCTAGTCTTGCTGATCTCTCTTGTTCAAGATCTTTTAGTCTTTGTGTTATTCTTTCTTTAACACCAGGTCCTAAGTTGTGGTCATCAGCCTCAACTAGTTTTTCTTTTTCTCTTTTTATATGCTCATCTAGTTCACCCAGTTTTGCTAAATTGTTTGTTAATTCGCCTCTGATGCTTCTCAAAGCATGATCAAGGGCCGTTATTTCTCTCATAGGTAGCGGCGGATCGTGCATAGTTTTTAAAGCTTCTGAAAAACTGGTTTCTGCTTGTATTATTTCGTCTGCTGTTGGGCTTAAATCTTTAAGTTCCATGTTTTGTATTTCTGTTGGGAGTTCTTGTAGTGTGTTTTGAAGTTTAGCAACTGCTTCCCTATCTAATTTTGGTTTAGTAATGCCAAGGCGATTTTGTTCGCTCATACTGAGCCTTTGTCTAATTGTACTCTTTTTTAAAAACTTTGATGAGTCTGGTTTAGTTGTAAGCTGAACAAGTTGTCCTTCGTCGTTTCTCACAAACAAATGGTCATCTTTTGTTTCAAAATCATTAGGGTCTATAAATTCGGGAGGTTCTTGACCTAAACTTTGATAAAATGATCTGACCTTACTTTCTGTTAATTCATGTCGCAATGATTGTAATGGATGTGTCAAAGGTGTCATTTCACTCATGTCGTCTCCAGGATCATAAACATCATAATCTTCCATGTTTTAAAAATAATTTATTTTTGTTTTATTAAAAAATGTCACAAGCATATGGCTCAATTCTTGACCCGCATAGAAGACTGAAAGAGCCCTTTGGCGTGAAGGGAAATAAGCAAAATATTATTGTTCCAAATAATCCATCTACTATTGATTCAGATCAAATTCTTACTGTTAAATTTCCAGACCTAGGAGCAGATGAAGTGATTGTGCCGGGATCTGCCCGACTTACTTTCAAAATAGAACTCGAATCAGCAACAGATTCTAACAGGACAGTAGTTCAGAATCTGGGACGGGCAATCGTTAAGAAAATTTCTATAAAACTTGAGGGGCAAGAAATATTTTCTTTACACAATGCAGACATATTTCTAATCTATTCTGATCTATGGCTAACCGCGAATGAAAGGGCCGATCTTGCGTTTCAAGGAATCGAAAATAACGAAGCACTAAAACACAGAATAGACGCCGCAGATGCTAAAGACAGTAACAAGGCTGAAGCTGTAAGTTTTGCTTATGGAAATCGCTTTTCTATACCCTTAGATTTTGAGTTGTTAAAAGCGCATGCGCCATACTTTCAAGGAGCATTAAAAGACAGATTGTCATATGAACTAACTTTTAATGAATACAAACGTGTCATTAAATCTACAGACGCTAACGCAAAGTACAGCATTTCTGACATCTCGTTAGAGTTTGACATTGTTAGCAACCCTAACTTAGCAAGGCTGATTGAGCAACAATATCAGTCAAAATTAGCAATATATTACGAAAGAGTGATTCATCATACTAAATATCCTAAAAGCAAGGCAGACGCTATATGGAACTTTAGTTTTAGCGCCTCAGCAAGATCCCTTAAAGGTATTTTATTGCTGTGTGAAGATGAATACCCATACGAAAGACAAACTGAAAAGTTTGTTAATCCTAAAATAACGAAAGTACAATGTTCAATTGAGGGCAGTCCTAACCAAATCTACAGTAGTGGGCTTAAACCTTATCAGCATTTTGACGAAATAAGAAAATATTTTGGAGGCGGGAGGCATAGATGTCCAACAGCAGATCTTGTGTCCAAAGATCTACATCTTCATAATGTTAGACTTGATAAATATTTAACAACGAAATACGGTTTATGGATTGACCTAAGGTCAACAGAGGATAATCAGTTGCATGGAAGCGGAAGATCTGTTAAAGACCAAATAACCATTCAAATTGATAAAAAGAAAGAGAGTGATGCCCCGATTAATGTATATTTGTTTTTAATATATGATGCGCAGCTGAATATTCAAGATAACAGATTAAAAGATATCCAATACTAAATTATTTTTATTTTTAAAAAAAAGCATGTCTGTTCAGGTTTATCCAAAAGTGCCCAAAGAAGAGAACTCTGTTGCTGTAGACATAAAAACTTTCAGATTAACCAACATAACACAAATGCAAACCCAACTAGAGCAGGACCTTTCAAAATACAGTAAAACCAAACGAAGGTATTCTGCTGTCTTTAATGCTGTTACATATGTTAATACTGGAGCATCGATCACTAGTGCTCTATCAGCAGGAACAAGTGTAGGTCTCTTAGCAACAGGCGTAGGTGCACCGGCAGCTTTACCTCTAGGCGGTTTGTCTTTAGCTTTTGGTCTGTGTTCAATAGCTGTAAGTGCTGTCAGCAAAAAAATAAAAGCTAAACTCCAAAAGCACACAGCTATGGTTCAACTAATAACAGCTAAACTTAGTTCCTTCAAACTGACAATAAATAAAGCACTTGCCGACTCAAACATCACGGATGAAGAATTTAGTCGCCTACAGGCTGATTTTGAGGACTACAAAAGACAAAAGTTTGATCTTCAAAGAAAGGCAAGGGCAACTTTTTCTCAACAGCCAGACACCGACCAGATAAAAAAGGAATGTTTAAAAAAAGTAAACGAAACATTAAACTCTGTTCTAAACAGCTCACATTAACAACACCAAAGGGCGTTTAAACTTTAGTTTACGAGTCCAAGCACAAAAAGACCGTTGATATTGATTCTGATTAAGACGACTTTGGAGTCGATGTATTTTTTTAATTTAAATAAATATTTTGAGTTAGAAAAGAAGCTCAAAATGGAATACACTGATTTTGATTCTTGGTTTGATGCAGAAGAGAGTTTGTCAAAAGCTTTGAAGGATACAAATATAGAAGTTATTAATCCAACAAATGTGTTAGAAAGCGTTGAGTATGCTATTTCTCAAATCCCCAATTATTTAGCAATAAACCCTCCAGTTAAAGTAAGGTTAGTTGTTTTAGTTGATTACATAACAATAAACGAAGAAAATCTAGAAGTTTGGGTCTCAACTAAACAGCAGGCTATTCTTTCTTATAATGATTTTACGCCTGATTGGGCAGAACAACTTCTTATTCAGTTTAACGACGCCTCTGAAGCAGCAAAAATGAGAGGTTCTGGTTGGTCAGAGGGTAAAATATTAGAGATTAGATTAAAACAGGCTAAATACGAGCCAATTATAGGAAAGTCTTTTATTCCTCTACCATCAGAATTAGTTGCAAAGAGAGCGGTTCTGAACATAAAGAATTCAGATAACAAATGTTTTATGTGGTGCGTTCTTGCTAGGCTACACTTTGTTAAAAAAAAATGCAGAGAGAGTTACTAACTATTTACAGTGGGCTAATGATCTTAACTTTAACGGCCTTGAATTTCCTATGGCTGTAGACAAGATTGATCAGTTTGAAAAACAGAATCCACCAATAACTGTTAATGTCTACACATGGTCTGTTAAATCAGGTCTTCTACCAATTAGAGTGTCAAAAAACAGTCCATCAATAGGAGAACCAGCCAGGAGTCATGTAGACTTACTCCTGATGCAAAGCCTTAATGGGTTGCACTACACGCTAATACGCACAATGAGTAGATTACTAGTTCATACTACAAAACAACATAGCAAACAAGAATTTTGTAGAAAATGTTTAACAAGAATTCCGTCTGTTCAAGCAGCGAGTGAACATGTAAAACATTGTCTTAGTCCAGTTGACTGCAATACAGAACTAATTATGCCAAGAGAAGGCAGTAAGGTTAGTTTTAAGAATTACAAAAAACTCCAGAGGTCTCCATACGTTGTTTACGCAGACTTCGAGTCGCTTATTGTTCCTTATGAAGGACCAGCTCCAAAAAATTTACCAAAAACAGTTATAATGAATAACCACCAGATTTGTTCATTTGCCTTCATTGTTGTCAGGTCAGATGGTGAACATTCAAAGCCAGAATTATACAGAGGACCACATGCAGCAAAACATTTTTTAAAACGCATGCAAGAAGTTCGTAATGTCTGTTCTAATAATCTAGACCTATCCGATCTTAAGATGACCCCTGAAGATCAAGATCGCTATGACTCAGCCACTCACTGTTGGATTTGTGGATTAGAGCTAACCCCTGAAAGTCCAACAGTAAGAGATGCCTCCGTCAGGGATCATGATCACATTAGCGGGGAATTCAGAGGAGCAGCGCATAACAATTGCAATCTTCAACTAAAGTTTGATCCTAGGACTTGGAGACTTCCTATATTCTTTCATAACTTGCGAGGTTACGACTCTCATCTTATATTGCAAGCAGTAACTAGCGCCTTTAGGGTGTCATGCATTGCGCAGTCATCAGAAAAGTACATGTGTTTCACTTTAAATAACCTGTCTTTTTATGACTCTATGCAACACCTGATGGGGAGTTTAGAATCGCTAGCAGGATCCTTAAAGTCCTGCCCAATAACGGAAGAATATTTTGACCCAACACTTGTTAGAAAAGGCGTTTATCCTTATGAGTACATGAACAGCTGGGAAAGGTTTGAAGAGACAGCCCTTCCGCCTAAAGGTGCGTTCTTTAGTAGTCTTAGAGGAAAGGACATCAGTGATTCTGATTACCAGCATGCACAAGAAGCGTGGCAAAAATTAGAATCTAAAACAATGGGAGACTATCATGATTCCTATTTAATGGCGGATACTTGTTTGTTGGCGGATATCTTTGAAAATTACAGAAAAACCTGCATGAAACATTATAGTCTAGATCCTGCGCATTATATTTCTGCGCCTGGGATGAGTTGGGATTCCTTTTTAAAATATACAGGTGTACAGATTGACCTGTTGTCTGACTTACCAATGCTTCGGGTGATTGAAAACGGATTGCGTGGCGGAATTAGTATGGCGTCTCACCATTACTGTAAAGCAAACAACAAATACTTGGATGATTATGATCCAAGTAGGAAGTCTAACTATCTTATGTATTTAGATGCAAACAATCTGTATGGTTGGGCTATGAGTCAATCACTTCCATTACGTAACTTTAAAATGTACACAGGACTCAAAGACATTCAAAAGTTTTTAAAATGGCTACCTACTCTAGAAGCTGATCGTAAAAGAGGTCTCATTCTAGAAGTTGATTTAGAATATCCTCATGAACTTCATGATTACCATAATGATTACCCATTAGCAGCAGAAACCCTAAAGGTGACAATGACAGAACCGCCTAAACTTGTGCCTAATCTTCGAGACAAAAAAAATTATGTCTGTCATTACAGACTTCTCCAATTTTATTTAAGACATGGTTTAAAGTTAACAGCAGTTCATCGTATAATTGAATTTGATCAAGAACAGTTCATGAAACCATACATCATGAAGAATACTGATCTCAGAACTAAATCCGCAGATGCTTCAGAAAAAGACTTTTTCAAGTTGATGAACAACAGCTGTTTTGGAAAGACTATGGAAAATCCGCACAAGCGCAAAGATGTCAGATTGGTCACTAGAGAGAACGAAGCAATTAAGCTGGTGTCAAAACCAAATTATCAAGACTTCAGAAGATTTCATGATCAGCTTTTTGGAATAATGATGAAAAAAAAGAAAGTCAAATTGGACAAACCTGTTTTTATTGGCTTTACTGTTTTAGAGCTGTCGAAGCTTTTGATGTTAGAATTTCTTTACGACTACTTTAAACCCTTGTATCCTGAGTCCAAAGTACTTTACACAGATACAGATTCTTTTGTAATTGACATCCCTACTGAAGATTTTTACAAAGACATAGAATTAGAAGTAGCTAAAGGGCATGCAGGATGGTACGACACATCTGATTACCCTAAAGATTCACCTTTGCATTCAGTTATTAATAAGAAGGTTTTAGGTAAGATGAAGGATGAATTATCTGGAGGTGTAATCAAGGAGTTTATTGGTTTAAGGTAAAAAATGTACAGTCTTTCAAGCCAAAAAAAAGTTGTCAAAAAAGCAAAGGGAATATCTCGCAGTGTTGTGCAGTCAAACATATCGCATGATAACTACAAAGAAGCATTGTTCAATAAAAAGACTTTTCATCATGACAATTACAAGCTGCGATCTAATCTGCATGAGATTAACACAACTGTTGTAACAAAGAAGTCATTAGATAGAACAAACACTAAACGAGTATTTGTTAATCCAGAGTATTCATATGCAATTGGGCACTGGAGGACATTTGGTCAAGCGCAATTAGATACTCAGTAATTTCTTTATCCAGTATAGCTGGATTATTTGTGGTTGTTGTTTCAAGATTTTTGATTTTTTCATAAATATTAGGATCAATGGGTAGTTTATTCTTTATCATTGTTTTGATAATAAATCTATACGCAAATAATTTTTTTTGAGCTTCCATTTTAAACTCAAATGTATTTGCCTAAATTAATTAAGCGGAACTGTGTCTGGGGGGATTATCTGCAGTTCTTCCTTCACAAAAGATCTTCGGGGGGCTGGTCGTTTTGTTGTGTCAGTTTCTCGTAAATAATACACAGGCAGATTCATCTTTACAATTCTTTTTATTTCATATGAGTCAACACTCCAAACTGGATCTGTTGCCCTGATGCGAGTGTCCCCTTCCGCTTCTCCCAGTGAATAAAGGTACCTTACTTTCAAACCAAATGGTAATAGTTTACTGGATGAAGACTCTCCTTCAACAACATTTATTGTTTGTTTTCTGATTGCTTGTACTGGTTTTAGACCTTTAAATTCTTCATTATTCATTGCGCGCAAAACTGAGGGCAGTCTTTTTACCCATTCTGTGTTGCGAGAATTGTCAATCAGCTCTCTGTGATACTGGTAGGAGAAAAGTCTTTCAGATAACTGTTTGTTAAAGTTTTCAACCAAACCCTGTGATCTGTGAACACCCGGAATGCCTCTTTTAATGGTAACTCTATGTTTTAACAATAATTGATTCACTTGACCTTTAAATTCTTTTCCATCATCGACTTGAATCATGCGAGGATAAGTTAAGGGTCCTCGTTGGTATATCAGCTGTATAGCAACAGCAACAGCAGAAGCACTCTTTTGTGTTAATGGTTCCGCATCTTTGTATCTTGAAGCTATGTCAATGACTGTAAGTGCGTACTTAAATCTTTTTCGTCTAATCGTATCATGGGGTAAATATAGAAGATCCATTTGATGGGTGTCGTTTGGAGTTATATTCACAAAGTGTGGTCTCTGTATTCGTTTAGGCGCTGGTAGATAAATTTGCCAAATCGCTTGTTTAGATAACCATTCTTTTGCTGTTTGTTCACTGACTCCCGCTGCTTGGCTAAGCTTTTTAATTGCTGTGATTCCCTTCCAATATCCTTTTGGCGAATAATAGATCTTGTTCATTTTTTATTCAGCCAATACTTTGTGCAACAAAATACACAGCGGTCATGCCAAAGACAATAAACAATATTTCTTGCATCTTTTGTTTTTCTGATGGTTGATAGTAATCGCTAAATTTTGGTGGGGGCAATGTTTCAACTTGTTGGCCTGTTACTAGAAAATATTCTTTTATTGCCTGGTCAACATCTTTAAATGTGTAAGCTGCATGTCCCTGTTGTTTAAGTCTGTCGTTAATAAAATCTAACTGCTCCATTCTTTGCTTTTCATAGGTGTCTTGTGCAGCGGCTAGTTGCTCCATAGCTCTGTTATGTCTTTTTCTCTCATCGTTATTTTGTAGTTTACTAAACGCGTAATTACTTCCGCTGAAAGCAAGCGCGTTGACCACTGCGCCGCCTATCATCATTACGAGTGAAGCCATTTTTATATTTTTACATATTTATATTTTCTGGAATTATTCCTTGCTTAACTAGAAAGTCTTTCGTAGCAAATGAAGCTGTAATGACAGCAATCAACTTTGCTGAGTCTTCAAAATCTAGCTTGCCAAGATCTGCTGGTTTTATTCTTACAAGCTTTTACCAAGCATTGTGTATCCTACACTTAGACCTCCAATAACAGCAGAATGGTATACGAGGTTAGCAACAGTTTTTTCGGTGCTCATTTTTAAAAAATAGAATAATTATAATTATTAATAAAACATGAACTGCGATGATTTACTTCCTGAACTTATGATTACAAATGATCAAGTTGATGACCAAGCTATTATGCGCCAAAAGGAAAGGCTGTATTCTTTGGCGGCGTGTGGAAAAACAAAACAGTACCTTGGAAATGAATTCAGCATAGAACAGATTCAACAGATGTCGCCGCAAGACATTGTAAAGTATCACAACAGGTATGAAGCGCAACTGGGGTCAAGAATGGTCAAAAGTGTCGGACAAACTGTTCTTAGTTTGTACACTAAACTAGTTAGTAGATTTGCGCCCATTGATTCTGAACAAGATTTTATGTATGATTTAACGCAGGATCCAGTTTTAACAAAGTCATTAGAGTCTCTAGGATGTGATCTATATTACAGATTTGGAACATTGTTATCTCCAGTAATTATGGGGTTAATTACGTTTAATCATATAGATTTTATTTCCCTTAAAAATGACCGAGCAGAAAACGTTGATGGAGAAAGTAACCCGTGAAAAGCATCCTGGGCGCGTTGAAGCAGGGAAAAAATTAGCAGAGTGGAACAAAAAAAGAAAATTAGAGTTACAACATATAACTCATAATGAAAAAACACCAGTTGTGCCAGAACCACAACAAGAACAAGTTGTTCCCGCAACATCATCATGGATTATTTGGATTAAAAAGAGTTGGCATTTTTGGCGTCATTGCTGTTGGTGGGGGTGGTTATTACGTTTATAAAATATATAAACAACGCCAGCAAAAACCAAAGCAGTCCAAAAAATCTCAGCCACTAAATACAGAAGCCGAACAAAAAAGCATGCCAGAACCGACAACAACAAAAGATCATTTTGATACATTTCAGATGCAATAATATTTATAAATAATTATAAATTGACTTGAATAAGAACTTGGTTGTACTTAGAGGATGACTTAAGTAAAAACTTAAAGTAACTTAAGTTAAGAACTTGAGGTAACTTGATTAAAAACTTAAGGTAACTTGATTAAGAACTAGATTAAGAACTAGATTAAGAACTTGGGGTGACTTAATTAAGGACTTGGGGTGACTTAAGGACTTGGGGTGACTTAAGGACTTGGGGTGACTTAATTAAGAACTTGGGGTGACTTAAGGACTTGGGGTGACTTAATTAAGGACTTGGGGTGAAAAGTGGAACTGGTAGGACCACTTGTCATTTGATATGTCAGCCACTTGCTTTGTGACTGAACAGGATGTGCCTGGGCGCTGCGTTGTCGGGCTGGCCTGCAACTACTAGTTAAGCGCGATGAAGAACAGAGAAAGAGGCAGCTCACGCTATAGCAAAGAACGTGTTAGCGCACGCCCGCGCCGCGAGCCCGGTGAGAGAAGAAACGCAGTAGGCGCGCAAGGCGTGTTTTATTGATTTTTTGGTCAGAACATAGGGAAACTCACAGTTTGTAAACAGGACGCTCGGCCTGCTGACTTACTGCGTGTTGTCTTGGTCTTGCAAAAAAGCTGACAGTCAACCGGCTGGTAGTACAGACTGTTTGGGGGAACGCAGACACTATTTATTATAGATGACTGTTCAGCCGAAACTGGCTTTCAGCGGAAGACATGCTGGGATAAGTGTATGGATTTTATGTCAGAAATATAACTCAGTTTTAAAAGACTTTAGAGAGCAATTAAAGACCGTAGTTTTATTTCACATGAAAGATAGAGACGCATTTGATGAATGTATGCGTGAGAATGATGTTATTGAAAATTCCCAAGAAAAACGAAGGATTAAGCAAAAACTAAAGTCTCAAAAGTTTTCTAAATTAGTGTTAAAAACAGATAATCCTACACATTATGTATGTTTGTAAAGTGTTTACTATTAGAGAACTATAAAATAGGCATTCTGGGTAAGCCGGCGGAGCAACAGCGGAGCCGGGTGAGCCAGAATGCCTATTTTATAGTTCTCTCACATGTTTATTCACCAGCACTCAAAACGGGTCAAGATGAATCAGACTGCACAACCATCGTTTAAAAGGAAAATATGTACACGAGCTGCGGTCGTTGATTAGCCGGCAAAAGATACAGGTCCAAGCCACCAGCAGTTAAAAAAAAAAAAAAAAAAAAAAAGGGAGAGAGAGAGAGAGAAGAAAAGAAAGGAAGAAAAAGCCGGTCTATTGAAAAAAAAAAAAAAAAAAAGGAAAGAAAAAGAACAAAAAACTGCAGAGCATGTCGACACAAAGAGGTAACACAACACCAGCAAGGAAAACGCAAGATCTACAGGCATAAACCGAAGCAACGAATTTCGATCGTTCCGGCCTCCGTCATACCAGTGTGACATAAAATAGGCTATCAAGTCGATGACGTCCTCAAATTTTAATCGGCTTCTCAAAACAGGGACAGCGGACAACCTCTACCACCCGCCCCATCAGTGTGCTGGAGTTGCTGACCTTGATGGCAATATCCTGCTGTCAGGAACTACAAGTGAAAGCGCTTTCTCCCTTGATTTTCGAGTTGTTCATCAGTCTTCCCGACTTATGCCACCGACTGAGATGATGGCCGAGCCGAGTCAATCATGTTTGATTCTCTTTCCGGGGACAGGTTGTCAATCGTT
Source organism: Conus canariensis (assembly GCA_033310375.1). Classification (NCBI taxonomy): domain Eukaryota; kingdom Metazoa; phylum Mollusca; class Gastropoda; order Neogastropoda; family Conidae; genus Conus; species Conus canariensis. The sequence continues at coordinate 62,159,722 of CM065718.1, read as the reverse complement.
TTTTTTTTTTTGCTGAATTCTACTGGTTGAATTCTACCCGGCGGCCATTGGGGCCGAATTCAGAGTCGCTTGAGAAGGGACTGTTTCCTAGTTTTGGTGCGGCGTGTGTGTGTGTTGTTGATGATGTTGTTTAAGGAAGGGGGGATTCTCATCCCAGTGTTATTAAACACACATACTCCATTCCCGGGAGGGGGATCCTTCTAACATTTTGTTAGAAACCCGGAAAGGGGGGGAGAAGCGTTCTTGTTTGTTTGGTTTTTTTTATAAGTGGATAGGATGGGGGTGGGAACAGATCTCCTCTCCCAAGAGCTTTGTATATGCATGGGAAGGGTTGGTGGTGAGGGGGTATTATCTTCCAAAATTCAGCAAGTGTCACACAACGGATTTCATGTTGTAAACAGGAGGGCATGGACGGAGGGGGGGTCATTCACTTGACCCCCCCCCCCCCAAAAATCACAACCTTAGCCAGCCAGAGATGGGTCAGTAACCGGGACACCTCTACCCCCCAGTTCAGCCCTGCAAACAACTACAGGGTTTTGCGTCAGTTGTTCGGTGTTACTTCCCTTACTTGTGAGATCATACACAAGTAGGGCAAGTCTTGCTCCCGTAAGAAAACCTAACACAAAGTAACTTTTATTCGAGACTAGCACAGCCTTTTAAACTTGCGTAAAGTCAGACAAACACAAAGACGAACAATCTAATAGGGGGGAAAT
>CM065718.1:62101509-62154009 GCA_033310375.1 Conus canariensis | reverse complement strand
CATGGATCTGCCGCTTGTCCATCTTCGCATCCCTCAAGGCCTGTTCCACTGGCTCCAGGGTGCTGCGGAATAGGTCTGCACACAACTCCTCGAACCTGGCCCTGGTGATGCGGGTGTAGAAGTCAATGCCTTCGTACAGAGAATCAATCTCCACACTCGCCTCTGCACTGCTGGACAGGGTCCGCTTGGCACGTTCACATGCTGTTCGTAGTCGTCTCAGAGCTCTAGCATTCTTGCTTATGTCCTTCTTGTATTTACGCTGGAATTCCTGGGTGAAGTGCTGTACGATACGATCATCAAAGTCCTCACCACCTAGATGAGTGTCGCCTGCCGTGGCCTTCACCTCAAACAGAGACCCTTCGGAAATGGTCAGGATGGAGACATCAAAGGTACCACCACCCAGGTCAAAAATGAGGATGTTTTTGTCACTGTCTTTGTGCACGTTCTTATCCAGTCCGTACGCTAGGGCAGCAGCCGTGGGCTCATTGATGATCCTCAGCACGTTGAGGCCCGCGATGACTCCAGCATCCTTGGTGGCCTGTCGTTGAGCATCGTTGAAGTAAGCTGGCACGGTGATGACAGCGTCAGTGACCTTCTGACCCAGGTAAGCCTCCGCCGTTTCCTTCATCTTGGCCAGCACCATGGAGCTGACCTCTTCAGGGGCCAGGGTCTTCTGCTCCCCCTTGTACTCCACCTGCACCTTGGGTTTGCCGCTGTCGTCATTGACCACTCTGAAGGGCCAGTGCTTCATGTCCTTCTGCACTCTGCTGTCCGTGAAGCGGCGGCCGATGAGTCGCTTGGCATCAAAGATGGTGTTCTGGGGGTTCATGGCGGCCTGGTTCTTGGCAGCATCTCCCACGAGTCGTTCCGTGTCCGTGAAGGCCACGTAACTGGGTGTGGTTCTCTGCCCCTGGTCGTTGGCGATGATCTCCACCTGCCCATGGCGGAATACCCCCACACAGGAATAGGTGGTGCCGAGGTCAATGCCGATTGCAGTACCATTGCTGTTGTGTGATTCCATGTTCTGCCGGAATGCAAATAAAGAGTAAGTGTACTTTTACTGCAAGGTGTAATTCAGCTTGTCAGTTATGCAGTGAGTGGTCACAGTAAACCATGCAATGCGCACTCTGGACAGTATTCTACTTGATTGATTGCTGCGAGGGTATAGAAGCGCTTTGACGTTCCGAGTCGCCTTTGTAGTTGGTTCAGGTTGATAGAAAATTGGTTGGGCGGACCTCTCGATACAGTCACGATTGAAGAAATCGCTCCTCTTCGGATTCTATTTCCGTTATGCGTTGATCTCTTGTTGCTTCTGCACAATGGCAATGCGAACTTACGGGCCCATATTTAAAGGCACCGGCAAGTTGCACGCGAACATTTTGGAAATTCCTTGGGGCTTCTAGAACACTAAAAATAACACATGACAGTGGAATCTGCGGTACCTGCATTGTGATTGGTAGATATTTTAATCAGCACAGTCTACCTGACTCCGATTGGCCCAGAGCTTCCCATTTGCAGCAGACGACACAAAATCCCGACCTTTCTCGATTTTTCCACATTTCTCATCATGGATCGAAAACTTTCTCGTTGATTCGAATGTTCTTTGCCTAGCATAGCGAAATTACCATAGGAGTGTACACAGGACAATCACATCATTCAAAACTAGAACTGGTCTGCACACGTAAAATATGCGAAAGATACTGACTTGTTGCGTTCACTGAGCTTGTGTTACTGATTGTACGACGGGTAGGGGTCGAGTTTGAAGGATAGCAGTTTAAAAAATGAGGTGACAGCTGGCGGAAATTGAAGCAAATTTAACAGAAAAATTATTATTATTCGGCTAGTCAATAGGGACAAACTAATTAAGATTTTTGTCCGGCGGAATAATGATAATTTTTCTTTTAAATTTGAAGGATAGCAGTTCATTCCAGTCTTTTCACGTGCAAAATTTAGAAAGAGAGAGGGTTAGTTACCGCCAAAGACATTGACAAACAAAGCACAGGACAAGACACGATGTCAATGTCCTTAGCGGTAACAAACCCCCTCTCTTTCTAAATTTTGCTTTGTTCTCTGCCATCAGTCACTCCATTTTGAAACTTTTCACATGCAGTTAGTACCTAACAGAGAGAGAGGTGGTGTGTGTGTGTGTGTGAGAGTGAGAGCAAGATCACTAGACAGCTTTTGCCATGCCACGCACGCAAGTCTACTTTTGAACAGGAGTGGTGAACAGGCCTTGTAAAAAGGCCTCCAACACCCAAAATATCAAGTATCAAGTAAGTATCAAAGAGCCGATAACTTCAGTGGTTGATTTGATGTCTCATCATCATCGATGACATAGACGACAATCAAATCTAATCAGTTCACACATTCTCATTTTGATCTGCGCGTATCACGTACACATGAGAATCCAGTGTGATCAGCAATCTCTCTGGAGTAGGCTAAATTGCAAAGTCCTCTGCGATAGGCACTACTGAGCCAAACCAAATGTACTGCCGATTCTGCAGTTTTGAGTTGTACCCAGTGGTGTAAATGTCCGGATAATTACCAGTTACTACAAAGACTGCGAACTAGTCATGATCATGATGATGATTGTGTGAGTGTGTGTACAACGCCAGACGAGAGGAGGTATTATGAAACTTCCTCCTGGCTGCCAAAAATTGCATTTTGGTGTGTTGCACCTTCTTCACCACTAGGGAAGTATTCCCAGACCTTCACCTCATCCCCTCTTGAAAAGCACCCTTTCTCATGTAACGGTGAGAGAGAGAGGGAGAGAGAGAGAGAAATTACTCCCGCCATGCAATTCCAATGATAAAGTAAGCAAGACAAGAATAGAATTATAATCTCTTTGAATGTGATGGATGTCTTTAGTTCAACACACAATTAGTTTCAGTGGATGTGATAAATGTCTGTATAGTTCAACAGCAGTGTGTTGTGTACAGGTTGATTTTCCCCCAAAATCTGCGGATGTTCAGATATATACATAACAACAAACTGCAGGTCTTTAAAATTGCCTTTTGGTCAATTGTAGCTTACACTACCACACACACACGCACACGCACACACACACACACACTGACAAGTTCATTTTGAAGTCTTAGAGGCAATATATTGATACATTCACAACTTTGACATTTTTCATCCCTCAAGGGTAGGAGAACAAAAGCTGTGAATGCAAAGTATAGTAGACTGACAAACAGAATAGTACTCATCAGAATTGGTGTGGGCTCCAAGGTAGGCCCTTTTTCCTGACTGCCTACCAAAGCTTCAATCCCCATGGGGCATGCAGCCCTGACTATATATTTATGTGCCCTTGCATTCATATGGATCTGGCAGCTGAGCTGGCCCCTGCTGTGACAGGTCTCTTCCAGCAGACTGGAGAGCAGCGCACATCACACTGTATTGATATCAGAAGGGCTAACAGTTTGACCTGCCAACTAAAGAAGGCAAGTCTCTCTCACTAGGATCACACATGTGTAAGCTCCTGGAGCATGTTATCATGATAAGCGCAGTGATGCAGCTCTTTGTGAAGCACAGCATTCTCAATGCAAAGTGCCATAGCTTTAGAAAGGGGAGATCCTGTGAGACCCATCTCCTGAAGTTCACAGAACTGGACAGCAGCAAGCAAACAGATGTCCTGATCATGGACATTTTTTCCAGAAAGTTTGACAAAGTAAACCACAGCTTGCTTCCACACAAGCTCCAGTGCTGAACTGTCGGATGTACTGTTCACACATTAATCTCCCAACTTTCTCAGAGACCGGTATTAGGCTATTGTGCTTGATGGATTTTTCTCCTTATTCAACAACATGAGATCAGAGTTAGTGCTTGGACCATGTTTGTTTTTGATATACATCAATGACTGGCCCGATGACCTGAGTTTGGCAGCAGGATTGTCCATGGAGGACACAGAGTATACAGGATGGTCTCCAACTATCAGGATCAAAACCAGCTGCAGCAAAACCTCCACTGTTTAGCCAACTGAAAGCAGAGCTGGAACATGGAGTTCCCTCCTGCAAAGGGCCAGACTCTAACAATCACTAGGAGCAGGAATCCACTTCAGTACTCCTTTGTGCTGCATGGACACACTCCGGACACCGTCACAAGAGCCGAATACCTTGGCATCGGCATCCACTGCTTAGCTGACAGGGAGCTTGGTCATGGAGTTTCCCTCTACAAAGTGCCAAACTCTGACAATTAACAGGAGCAGGAAGCCACACCAGTACACCTAGGTGCTGCATGGAAACACTTTAGACGCTGTCATGAGGATCCAATATCTTGTCATCAGCATCCTTTCAGAGATCAACTGGGACAACCACATATTGCTATCAGTGCCATGATGGACAAGACTCCACAGTTTCTCAGAAGACACCTAAAGATCAGCAGCACCAGCATCAAAGAGTGAGCCTACAGGGTGTTTGTAAGCCATTTGCTGGAACGGGCAACTTCCATCTGAATCCCAAAACACAGAAGAACATTGAAAATGTGCAGGCAATGCAAACGGTTAATGCATTTTGTTCTCAACCATTACAATAATTCATCAGCTGCATGCTGGAGACTGTGGGCTGGCCGAAACCGGATCGTAGATATCAGAAAGCCAGATTATCCATGCTGCAAAATATCCACATCAGTCTTCTCCACTGCCTCAGCCTGCAAGCAAAACTTGTTCCTCTCCCCTGTCATCAGCGACAAGGACTCCACCAGCATCCTGAGAATAACTGGCAAATAGAATGGTCTGTCAACAGAAACTGTGGGGCCAATGATCATGATGTGCCAAATATGTCAGACATAAAGCCTGAACAATACATTAGCCCCCCACACACAGACACCCACTCCATCCATATTTCCCAAACAGTTTGCCAGGCCTTCAAAAAAACTGACAGCAGAAAATGGACTCTGCATCCCTTTGCAAGATCCATGTTTGCAGCAAATCCTCTCTTTTCCCTTTTTGTTAAGTGCCAGAATGATGATTGTGGGCCCTCAACAGAAGAAAAAGAAATTCCATTGAGGATTGACCGGTAACTTCACATTAGATTTTTCCATGCTGTTGGAGGTGCATTCATCAGATAGTAGTGGGATAGGGATACTAAGGTGTTACATGTACAATGGAAACATTGTTGCTGCAGGATATAAGAACCAAATACAAAATATTCCATGGACACGAGTTAATGGGAATACTCTGACATGGTAGCTGAAGTGAACTGAGTGATGAGAGTTTTGTGTCAAGAGCTCGGTCTGAGAACATCTTAGTCTTGACCAGTGTGTTCTTTGAAAGACAGGAAACATACTACCTGATGATTCAATGACTTGTTCTTCATGAAAAAAAGCTTGACTTAAATCTGAGGTGCTGGGTCCCTGGTTAGCTCTGAGTTAGACTGCTGTGTCATCTCTATGTTTCTTTGCCTGATCAGTCACAACACTGAATCACAGCAACAAACTGTAACTGATAGAAAGAGACTTTATTCATCACAACCACCTCAAGAAAAGCCGCAATACCTGCATTATACAATTTATCATTCAAGCATATCTGACTCGCATCCACACACTAAATACATGGATGGAATACATACAGCAATCAGATATCTGCTGTTTGTAAGAACAATCTCATATACACAATTCACTGTATAAAGACAAAGCATGTGCACATGCATTCATGCACCCGTACATGCAAATGCATGTTTTAAAAAAGTCTAAACTTTGTGCACACAGAATACGTACAGCAATCAGATATCTGCTGTTTGTAAGAACAATCTCATATACACAATTCACTGTACGAAGACAAAAGCATGTGCACATGCATTCATGCACCCGTACATGCAAATGCATGTTTTAAAACAGTCAAAACTTTGTGCACACACATCCATCTCCTCCCCCACCTTGTTCTCCCGGCCCTGTCCACCTCAATTCTCACTCAAACTCAGACTTTCACCTCCATATCCTTACCACCCTAATACAGACTATTTTTGGAGTGGACTATTTTGGGAGTGTCTACAAGATGAGATGTGGCATCTGAAACTGAACTAACATATTAACGAATAAGTCCAAGTTTCTGGTCTGATAATGATTCATTTGTTATATAGGCATAAAGGTTGTAAACGGTGATCTTGGCAGGCAAAAAAATCTCCAATTCAGAAATGACAGCATATAAAATCCCTTTGCATTTATGTAGTGTGTTACTGGTACAAACATTAACAAATTCAATCAATGTACAGTATATCAATGTTATAGCGCCATGCTGACTGCTGGGTGATGAATCATCATCATCAAATATCAAACGTAGAAAACATGTTCACCCAGCTTTCAATGGATGCCATAAAGAGACTGGAGACACTGGGCATGGCTGACAGCATTCTTCACACTCCACCAACGAGAAGTTGCCTTCAACACTCTACGCACCCCAGCCCCAGTCCCACCTGCAAGAATAACTATACAATCAGTTGATCTACCTTCTTGCTATGTATAAGTCCAGCCAGAGGAAAAACTCATTCTTTCCATGTGCCATGAGAGAGTGAAACTGTCTTTCACCTGATGCTGTGTCTCCATGCTTCAGAATCCTTGATTTGAACATCACTGCAGGTCCACTCACCCACTCTTCTTCCCCTTCCTTATCCCACTCAGTCTTTACCATCTCCCCTCCACCCTCTTCTCCCTACCCATCCCCATATGAATGAGGTGGACCATCAAGCCAACCACATCTACCCAACATCCACTTTATCACCAGAACCTCTTCCAGTTCATGTCAAAACCATCAGCATGATAAATGACGGACATCTTCAGAGGAAAAATGATCACTTGACAACATAATATCATTTGGTCACCAACTGCCTCATATTCAGTCCTTGTGTGTTTCAATTGACTGTCTCATGGCTTGCAGGTGAAGCTGCTTCATAATGCGATCATGCTTTTACCAACTTAAGATTGGTGGGAAAGTGACCCATTCCATTCTCACCGGCTGTTTAATTTTCATGCAAAGCACCCATAGTTATTTGTCAGTTAGTAATGTTACTCATCATCTGAAGATGCCAGTTTAACAAAACTTGTTTTGCAGATCTAGAACTTGTTGTAAAATGACAACACACATGGAACAGCTTCAGTATCAGTTTATGTAAAAGTATATTATAATGTTAAAACAGAAGCTTCAATATCCATTTAAAAAATGGCATATCACATTATGATTTCAAAGAATATCGGTAGAAAGATGGAATGTGACCTTATGGACAAAGCCATTAGACTTTGGTGCAGATTTGAGTCAAAAGGCAGTTCCAGGATCTGTTTAGCGGAATTATGCAAAAAGAGCTGAGCCAGTTTCAGTGAAACTTGGTGGAAATACGGAATGTGGACAATTGAGGAAGCCATGAAATGTTGATAATGATTTGGATCATAAGGCAAATGCAGTATCTGTTTGACTTTGGCAGAGATCTACACTTTCTTAACTGAAAGTCGTGGGTATTAAATGATCCATAGTTGTGATGTTTTACTTCATAACTGAATCAGCTTTTAAGCTCTCCCTACCAAAAATTAAGAGTCTGGCAATAAAGAGGTGGCCCTGCATCCGTATTTAAAATTGCTTGTATTTTTCAGCAGACAAAGGGGTAAATAAGACAACAACAAAAAAAGATGAAACCACAGAAAAAAAAGTGCCCCTGCAGACCCGTAATGAACTGTGAGGGTTTATCACTATTAAAAAAGTATGTATTGCTAGAGACCCATGACAAAAGCATGGCTTTATTCCTTCACAAAAAGCATGGGTCTCAGAAGACCCATTATGTATGGTGCACAAAATTGTAGGCAACATATATGGAAGTTTATGTGCCCATGTAGTTAGTGATTTTTTTTCCTTAATAGACATTTCACGGAAGTCACAGGGTTATTTTTCAAACAAGATGAGTTTGATACATGAGAGATGCTACAATGTTGCATGCAATTCCGTTCTCAAAACTTTGTGTGAGCTCTCACTTGTTCACATGATGTTGATCTAGAGCAGGATTTGGGTGGTCATGGTTTTGGACTCTACACCTCATTCCCTTTTACTCCATTTGAAAAAAAAAACTGCACCCAGACGACTGGTTTGAAATAAATGCAAATGACTGTGTTGGATAAGGCAGTGTGTGAGTGTATTTCCAATACCAATAAACACACAACAAACTGATATGTATGTATGAAGGAGATCTTGTCAAACACTGCAGCATGTTTTCCAGTAACAATAAACACACAACATACTGATACGCTTATAGCACTGAGTTCTTGCCAAACATTGAATAAGAGATTCCAATAAAAGGTTAGTGTGCACACAATCAGATATTCTATACATTTAAATGCCAGATCAGTATGTGAAGCTTGCTTCTCTCTTCAGTATAAGTAAAAAAAAAACAAAATGAATAATCCCAGAAACACACACACACATACATGCACACACTTTACGCACACAGCAATGTACACACACAAGGTTTTCCTGTGGAAATCTCAATATCGCTTCACTTACAATATTTTTTTCCTATCTGCACAAACCAGCCCTGTCTCAATCTGTGCTTAAAAGCTGAAATTTATCAGAGTGATCATACCTAACTGGTGAAATAAAACAATCCTTTCAGCAATTAACAACCAGTGACTGAAACCTCATATAAAATTTTCTAATATCTGTCTTGGAGCAGAAATTAAGACCTCTGGATAGAAATATTTCTATGTTGTTCTGTCAGTTACCGTCTCTGTCATTCAGAAAGGAAGAAAAGGGTGAGGAAGAGAGGGATGGGTGTGAGGGTGGTTACCTCCTCCCATTCCTTCCATCCTCGATCTTCTTCCCTGAGACCTGGAAAACATTTATGGACATTTTACTTAAACAACTAAACGAGAAAAAATCGTACACTTCTTAATGTGTTTACATATGTTTGCTTGTCTAGTTTACAAACATGAACATTGCAACTCATTCAATCAAGGTAGAAAACAGTTCGAAATTAGATTGAAAGTCGCATACAGACTCAATAGAACGTGGTGTAATATGTTCATGTTTGCAAAATTTATGTGTAGATGAAATAACTACAACAAATAAAATTGAAGATCTAAGATTCAAAGGTTTCCTTCCTGAGCCATGACGTGTGAACTTAAATTCAACTGAGCTGATACAGTTTACAATGACATAAAATGTTTTAACAAGCTTAAAGTATGATGTAATCAGATTAAGTTTAGCAAACCAACGACACCATGTAGCAGTGTTACAGCTGTTCAATATTCCAAACTTATACACACACAACCCAGAAATTTTATATCCTTTCACATGTAGTATAGCATTCAACTTCTGTTCTTCGATTTCGTAACACCGATACAACTTCACATTTTACATCATGAAGCATGTAGGAAGAAACATGTGAATAACTGTTCATGACCTCTATTGATTCTGATAATACTGTGGTAGATATAATTATCAGCTTGCACAGATCATAGTCCTACCCATATCTCAATTGGCACAAATATTGGATTCAAATAACTCTGCAACTTTTTGTTCTTCTTCACACTTCAGGGAAAGACGGGAAGATGGAGGGGCAGAAATGTGAGTAGATGGAGCTTGATATGAGGAATGAGAAGCGACAATCGTGCTCTTCATTCTACTTCCTGTGGCCCACTGTGATAGTTTAACTCACTTAGGACGGACAGTTCTGTCCCTTGATTTTCCCTGTGGACGGGCCATTTGTTATGGTTAGTAAAAAAAATCACCAAAAATACAAATCAAGAGATAACTCGACGAAATTTTCAGGAAGTGTTATTCATAAACTGTGTTAGTAGAATACAAAAGAATAAACTTCCCACTTTCATACGATTTCTTATGCTTGAGGTTGAAAAAATGTCCATTTTTTTCAGGTGCATCACAACACTCTTGCACAGAGTCAGTGGGTCCATGGCTTCACATTCAGAAGAAAAAGTCAGCAAATACACTAAATGAGTTGAAAAAAAGGTAGATACACTGCAGGAAACTAAATAAGATAGATAAATCACATGCCTGCTATGCACAAGCTAACTTGGAATAATGCAAAAACGGGGGCATGGCACTCAGCTGACACACGAAGGCCAGAAGTACCAGAAAAAGGAGGCACTGTCGGAAAAAACTCGAATCTTCGTGCCAGTCGCGTAAAGGAAAGCCAATGAACTCTTGCTCACTCAAATCCCCAGTCTTTCGCTGCACGCAAACGCTCTGCTCGCGTGGCGAATTGGCCCACCCTCACCTTCATCATCACTGAGCTCCACAGATGAGTCAGTGTCAATTTCCTCTTCTCCTCGAAATTCTTCACTGGAATCACTTTCATCAGCTTCGTCATCCTCTTCTTCAATGTCTGAACCTTCTGTTTGTAGCATTTCAATAACTTCAGGAATGCTAAAACGTTGCCGACGGGCTCGACTTTGCTCTGACACATTCGCAGAAAAACTTGTTTGAGACGCCATGTTTCTATGCAGATTAGTAAGTCATGTGGGTTGGTCTGGTCAATGCTGACAATACTATCTATATCTTATTGCCATGTACTGATCACGCCGCCACCACATAAAAAATCGGTGAATGCCGAAACCGTGATAGCGTTTGTTCGTACGAAAGCATAAAGTCATCGCGAAACGCTATAGCGTCTGTTCGTGACGAGAGAGTTAATCTGTAAGAGTGTGCATCCCCAAAGTAGAAGCCACTCACACTAGCCTAGAACCATGCCTGATGCTGCTTCAGTTGTTTAACTTTCAACCTAACCTTCTTAACAAAATCAGGCATGACTGCGATGTTTTTAGTCGTGAATTGATTTATTTGGATAGATTCGTCTTTATTGGATGGGATATTCATTGCAAAAAACTGAGATCATCCCCAGTATGGCTGTCTCCATTGGCTGGCATATGGGATGTTCATTGCAAAAACTGAGAAGATCATCCCCAGTATGGCTGTCTCCATTGGCTGGCATATGGGATGTTCATTGCAAAAACTGAGAAGATCATCCCCAGTATGGCTGTCTCCATTGGCTGGCATATGGGATGTTCATTGCAAAAACTGAGATCATCCCCAGTATGGCTGTCTCCATTGGCTGGCATATGGGATGTTCATTGCAAAAACTGAGATCATCCCCAGTATGGCTGTCTCCATTGGCTGGCATATGGGATGTTCATTGCAAAAACTGAGATCATCCCCAGTATGGCTGTCTCCATTGGCTGGCATATGGGATGTTCATTGCAAAAACTGAGATCATCCCCAGTATGGCCGTCTCCATTGGCTGGCATATGGGATGTTCATTGCAAAAACTGAGATCATCCCCAGTGTGGCTGTCTCCACTGGCTGGCAGCAGTTTATCTTGAAGCCATCAGTGAGCTCTAATGGAACAACTGAGGCATTTCACAGAGGGGATCATTTAAGCAGCAGTATGGATTATGTCACAAAAAGTGAAAACAGTTCTCTACTGCAGGGTTATAGCCATCAACCAACTGTTGACTTCATATTAGAATTTCTCGTTGAAATGTTTCACCAGCAATTAATACACTGTGCCATCAGCATGACTCTTAGAGCTGTTTCAGCAGTTTTTCAAACCAAGCAAGAGAAAACATTCAGTTTACATCCAAAAATTGCTGTATTTATGAAAAGAGTTTGTACAGCAAAAGTGTCACCATCGTGATAAAAATGCACGTGGGATGGTAACTCTGTTACATGATTTTAAAAACAAAAAGATTTTTTTTTAAATTGTCTCTGACATTGTTAACTAAAAAGCTCTGCATGTTCTACTCTTATCGATGAATGCTTGGAGTGTACAGACAATTCATGTGTTCAGAATAAGCTGCTTGCACCTTCACACTAATGGGTCTTCTGTGAACTTTGAAAATTTAAACATTCTTCACAAGGACATCATCAGTCAGTGATAGAGTGACCAATGTGAATGTAGTGTGTTGTCTGTCTTTTGGAATGTAGAGCCAGGACAAACAAGATAAGAGGCAATACTGATCGGCTTTGACTCTTTTATGTCAAGCCAATCAGCCCAGCCAGTAAGCGCACAGTTTTTAAGATGCGTGAAAAGTGTGCTGATGGAAGCAGCAAGATGACACAAACTAACACACTGATTTCAATGATGTTTGGTGAACAGATGAAATATGGCCCCAAATACAGATCCAATCATTTTGGTGTAGATCCACGGTGTGGATCAAGATCAAATGACAGATCCAGGAATAGTTTGGAGATGATTGAAGGGAACTGAAGTTAAGGTCTGATCGAAGTTAAGAGACTGTATGACCTCGGCATAAGTCTGCATCCGCCTAAGTGCCCATCCTATCTTTTTTAATGTGTTCGTCAAAATAAAAGGACAACCATCAAGGTTAAGAAAAAAAAATTTCATTACTTTTTCATGATGTTTCTTTCCATTCGTAATTATGGTAACATTCAATATGCTTTAATTAACAAAATAAAACACAAAAATAAAAAAGATACCCCCAATTTTTCCATCGACTTTTAAGCATGGTTTCTACTTCCGGCATGCACACTGTCATCTATCTCTCCCTCACACTAGGCTGCAGTTGGGGAATTACACAACAGCATCACCTGACCTAATGGAAAAACTCCTGTGCTATCTTGATTTCACTTGTCACATCCCTCTTATTATCCTTTAGAATGGTGCCAGACAAACAACGTTGAATCTGTTTGCGAAAGATTATTATCAAAAACACAGTGGGGATTAACAACAGAATCATCAACTGAGTGTTGGTCCACGGCTGCTCCTGGAACAAGGACGGCTCATCGCTGCTGACATACACGAAGCGAGGTGGGATGTAGTGGTTGGTGTGGCCTGCTGCGGTCACTTGCATGGCTCGGTTCAGAACGATGCTGAGAGCAGAGAGGTCGTAAGTGTGACAGCCCGTGGTTTTGGGTCTGCGGAAATGGAGACAGCCGTCAAGGCGTGACCAGCGCGGAGCAATACAGTTGAGGTTGAGGGCGCACTTCAGCCACGGTTTCATGACGCCATTCCAGGTGGTGTTGGTTTTGTAGAACACCATCACCTGTACAGAGGGGGAAGGGATGGGAGTTGGGGGGGGGGGGGAGGGGGGGGGAGACAGGAATGTATTATGCACAACATCAACTTTCTCTCTGTGTGTGTTTTTGTGTTTGCATGCTTGCATACACACGTGTGTGTGTGTATATTAAACATGTGTTAAATGTGTGTGTGTGTGTGTGTGTGTGTGTGTGTGTGTGTGTGTGTGTGTGTGTAATAAACAAGTGGGTAAATCTAGAGCTATGGGCCTACCTACAACCAACATTCACTTATATTTTTCTCTGTTGCATTTTCTTTCCATCAAAGATCAAAGAAATGTATTCCAAAACACCCTATACATAATTCTAAAGAAAAAAATGTGACATACTATTCACAAAAGTTGGTATATTTCAACTAACTCAACCTTGTTATTTGATAGAAACCTCATCAAACCTGACTGTCTCATGCAGGGACTGTACCAAAGAGCTTTGGATCATGAAATCAATGTTTTAACCATGAGGCCCAACCACACACACACACACACACACACACACACACACACACACACACACACACACACACACACAAAACATAATGAAAAGCAGCCTTGAAGGCAAACATCCCATCAGAATGGACAACTAGGATCTGCCTCAGTGCTTACAATCACATTGCTCAGAGTAGCTAGACCATATCCTCTGAAACACACACACACACACACACACACACACACACACACACACACACACACACACAGCCAAACAGCATGTGTCGTACGTAAGATCAGTTTTTATGACCATGAACTGGAAAATTTCAAACTTAATTTACAAACATTTTTTTTAGAGGTAAAGTCAGCTAATAGGGTGCTAAGTTTGACTTATTTGATTATAAATGTTGATAATTTAACTGTTTTATTTCAAATTCATTTAAAGGTCATTCTTACTTGAAAATCTTTGATCAGTTAGTGACTCAGTCATTATAATCCTTGCCTTTGTTCTTAATTGCCCAGTTTTGTGGTTCACAATCCAGGATTGCACAATTTGGTGACCACTGCTCACAAGAGGAAAAAGATCGCTCAACATGACACAGGAACTGTTAGTCTGTGCAGAGGGAAGTAATATTACACTTGTGCTCACAAGAGGAAAAAGATCGCTCAACATGACACAGGAACTGTTAGTCCATGCAGAGGGAAGTAATATTACACTTGTGCTCACAAGAGGAAAAAGATCGCTCAACATGACACAGGAACTGTTAGTCCATGCAGAGGGAAGTAATATTACACTTGTGTTCCTGTGGTAGACAGCAATCTGCAGCTAATTGACCAAGGTGTGCACTCTTGATTTGTAGGAAAACAGTCCATCAATATTAAAGTTTTAATATTCAAGTTCACATGTTTTGGAAATAAATATGCTGAATTTATTTTCAACGAGATCACAAGAATCTGCTTCACAACCTATTAAACCATTGAATTTCCAAGTTCTGCATGCCTAACGACCTAAATCAGTCAAGCCTCTGACAGCAGTATTTTGCAAGGCATGAAGATGTGTTCTCTACTATGAATAAAGACTGTTACATTTACGCAACACACAAGATTGTAGATTATGCAGTGAAATAAAGACAGAAACTAGGACTGTTGTAAGCCCATGATCTATTTGCATGAACAAATAGTTTGTTCAATAGACAATGCCTTTCAATTTAAAAATGAAAACTCTTTAGAAAAACAATATGAAGAAATGCACTGGGAAAGCCAAAAGAAAACGGATGACAGAAGAATTTGGAGAACTAACCAACTTTAGACATTTCTCATACAAAATTTCTAGCAGGCAGGTATGCCATTTCTAACTTAAAGTTGGCTGGTCCTCCCTCCCATCTAAAAAAATTCTTCAAGTTCCTGACCTGCGAATCAATCAAGCCAACATCAGAGAACAAGCAGCGTGTCTCATTCAGGAAGTTGAAGGTCTGTTTGTTGGTGTAGGCCACCGTGGAGGTGAAGGATGGTCGGTCCCACAAGAGAAAGTGGTTGTGCCCCCTGGATCGCACCAGGTTCAGAGACTTGCCTGTCTTGAAACGGGTGGTGACATCCACGTAGACTACAGCTCCAAATTCATCCAGCACCGACTGCGAGAGAGAAAAAAAAGCTGATCAAAATGCTTGATTCAGTTCATGTTGATTATAGACCAGATGACCAAAGAATTCGTTTCAGGACTTAACTACGACACAAGTATGATTACATGTATGATTTGATTGTACCAATGCTAACAGAGTCAGATTGTTAAAGCATGTACAAAAATAACACACTAAAGCAGCAACCTATTCCCACAAGCATGTAACATAATACTAGAAGAGACTGCACTACTTTAAGAAAAAAAGATGTTTTCACAAATGCTCAAACAGACTTCCAAGATTCCGTCTGCCCTTAACTCTGTCTCCATGTGTACTGATGAGAGTAGTCTTTCCCTATGTATGTGTAATGTGTAATGTTTATGGTTGCACAACCATTGCTACTGCCTTCGTAGCATGTTTAACAGTTTGCTATATATATTCTTTTATTTCTGTACTACATTGGCATTTTCAAATAGATGGATCCAGTTCTGATGTCTAAACTTTATTTTTCATACAAAAAAAAAACTTTGATGTCTTGCTGTGCACTCAGAAAATGCCATTTAGTGCTTCATGGCACTTGTGAACAAACCATAAAGCTGCTGCCTCTATGTGGAAGCACGTAGGGAGAAGGTTAAACATTAATCTCAAGATCATAATAATCATTACTTTAAAAAAAAAACATCACCAGCCCCATGTGTGGAGCATGGCTTTAACAAGCTGTAAATTAAAAAAAAAAAGTCATGAAGAGATGACATCAATTAAGAAAAAAAACAGCTGTGGTTCAATTCAACCCATTCCACTGTGATCATAAAAAGAGAGTTTATGCCAATAAAACAGCTTACCCCACTCTCTCTCCATCAAGAGACAGTTTATGCCAATAAAACAGCTTACCCCACTCTCTCTCCATCACTCCTTCCCGCCCACCCTCATTTCCACCCACCCCTTCTTTTTTTCTCTCTCCCCCTCCTTTCCACGGCCATACAGCCTGGTTACCTCTGTGGCAGAGCTGCTGGTTCAGCCAGACGATTGTTTGAACTATGAGGATGCCCAAAATAACTATTAACATTTTTACTACCTTTTTTCCTGTTGCAGCATCTTGCACTGCTCTTCCCCCCACCCCCAGGCACTAAGCCCTCACAGTTCATTTCGGCTCCCCTAAGCATAACCACACCCATGTATGTGCCGTCATGGCCTCAGCACCAGTAGTCCACAGAGTGCAATTAATATTAGAGTACCAAGAGGCAACGCACCAAAGGAAACACCGCACTGTGGCTGAGTCACATCAATGGTGTTCGACGGCGCCTGGTCTAATCCAACAAATGTGGGATACCACCTACTGATTCCTAACTCACAGCAATGCATGAGTGAGATTTCCCCTCTTGTGGGTGTCACCATGTCTCCATTAAATTATGCCCCTTTGTACTTGCTGACACTAACAACTTTGATGTGCTCTCGATGGGCATGGATGTGGGGTGGAAATCGAAAATGAGGACATCACAAGAGCAAGGCATGAACAGTCAGAGAAAAACATGTAATTGTTTTTGTTTGTTTTGGGGTGGGTGGGGTGGTGGAAATGATGATACATGATAATACAGAGACTAAAGATGATGCTGTGAAGTTCCATTCTAATCTCGGACAGCATCAGAACCTGACAGGATTGTACTCCATGTTTACTTTCTTATAATGTATTTCTGCATCAACCAGGACTGATAGATACAAATTTGAGCAACGCTCTCAGACACATGTCCATTAAGAGCATGCAGCTTTGCTCTGTCATTCAAATTTCCCCTTTGAGCCTATAGAAAACTCTGGGGTGGAGCTAAAAACATCCAACAGATGTTTTTTTTTTGTTTTTGATTTTCTTCATTATCTGTAGGATGACAGGTCACTAAGTAAAGTTACTACATGGTAATGTCCATGCAGCCAGGATACAGGTCGCACTCCACTGTTAATGTTGTCATGTTTACTTTTTTTTTTTTTTTTGTACAACCATCGATTGTCAGGCAAAGTTACTACATTATGATGGCTATGTTAAATCAAATCTGTCACTTTTAGATCTTCTCCCTTGTTCCTCTTTTAGCATCAGTGACCAGGCAAAAATGTCTTCATAAAGATGACAATTTTGCTGGGGTTAAAGGTCATACTCCACTGTCATTGTTTCATTTTCGTACGTTTTCTTCCTTACCTGTATGACAATGGGCCGCCAGGCAAAGTTACTGAAGTCAGCCACATGGTCTGGATAAAGATCGTATTCCACTGTTCTGACTTCACACCCACAGTACAGCTTCAGCTGCAAATCACAACACAGGTGCTCTACAGCGTGTCATTGTTCCCAGGGAGCCATTCAACCACCAACTCCAAAACTCTTTAAAAAATGAAATAGAAAAAAAAAAAGGGTATTCAAGAGAAGAGATCTTACACAGGAAGATTACCACTCTGGAGAGGGCATTACAAAATCAGCGAAGACATCAGCCTCAGTGACAGCTCTTTGTATGAATATTCTCACCTGATCTCTGATGTAATACTTCGAAACAGTCATAGATCATTCTCTCTGCTGCTGAAGTGTATGGTGTGTGTGTGTGTGTGTTTGGGAAGATAACATGCATCCATGAAAGATAATCCTTTCAACTGTCTTCGCATCGAAGGCAAGAGTTGTTCATCTGATATGTACAAGATCTCTGCTAAAGAAGAGAGTCCACTGAGGGGGAGGAGGAGGGGGGAGGAAAGGAGGGAGGGGGAGGGGCACTTTAGCATATATGTATATAGGCAGAGGGAATTTTTTTTTCCTAGATGATCAGTCTGTATGGAGGGAGAATCTTTATTTATATGGACTTGAGTGGAAGGTTTCACTGTGTATGTTGTCATGTCCCAGCCTGCCTTCACATGAGTGTGTTAATGCACACACACACACACACACACACACACACACACACCACACACACCACACACACACACAATATATATTCTCTCTCTCTCACCCTCTCTCTCTCTCTCTTCGTCTAATACCACAGATGTGAACAGACGTAAAACTGAAGTACTACTACTACTACTATGCGTATTCTCAGACACACACACACACATATTCTCTCTCTCTCTCTCTCTCTCACACACACACACACACAGATGCATGCATATGCACAAGCATACACACACACACACACACACACACACACCAATGAAACATCTAAAATTCAATGACAAATCTGCACACAAACATAGGTATTCATGTACTTTGTGCATGCACAAATACACACACACACACACACACACACACACACACACACACACACACACACATACACACACACATACTCTACACAAATACAGACCAAGAGACACATGCACACACACACACACACACACACCAACATAATAAAACTTCTACAATTCAATAACAAACCCGGAAGTTCTACTTACATCCAAATGCAACCAGCAAATAAATCTGTCCCTCCCCCCCTCCCCCCCCCCTCCCCCTCCCTCTCCAAATTCAACCCCAATCAGTGACAGTCAAACTCACAATCTCCTTCTCCCGCCGATACAGCCCGACATCATAGACAATCAGCTTCACATTCTTCAGCTCCTCCTTCAGATCGTGATGGATGTGCTGCAGGAAGCCCTGCATAAGATAGAACTGGGATGACGCCACGGCTGTCACCAGCGGCGGCAAGCTCTGGGACTCTGCCGGATAATCCTCATAGTCAGGGCGATAGGAGGCGAAGCGGCTGAGGTAGGGAGCAGCCTCTCCTTTAGGGTAGTCGGACACCAGCCTGAGATTCTCTTGGAGGTCAGTGCCGAAGTGGGCTTGGCATTCCTGACACCAATGGGTCAGTGTTTGCTAGTAGTGCTAGTGGTGGAATTAGAAATAGCAGCAGCAGCAGCAACAGTAGTAGTAGGAGTAACAGGAGGAATAGCAGTAGCAGCAGCAGCAGCAGTAACAACAGCAGCAGCAGCAGTAGTAGTAGTTGGTGGAATAGCAGTAGCAGCAGCAGCAGCAGTGGTAGTAAAAGTAGGAGAAGGAGTAGCAGCAGCAGCAGTAGTAGTAGTGGTAGATACAGTAGTGATGGTGACAGAAGTAGCAGTAAGCTGTGTTAGTAGCAGCGGCAGCAGTAGTAAGAGTCAAAGGTTGTAGTAAATAGTTGCAAATGATGACAGGAACTGCAATAGTATTACTAATGTAATAGCAGTGGCAGAAATGTTGGCAGAAGTAGAACACAGGCAGTCATAGCAGAATAATTTACTCACACCAGCATCACCATTAATAGCAGAAGTATACCAACAGCAACATAAGCCACAGTAGTAGGAAGAGAACAGCAGCAGCAACAGTAGTAGTAGTAGCAGTAGAGAGCCACAGCAGCTATAGCTGTAGTAGTAGCAGCAGCACAGTAGCAGCATTAGTAACAGAAGTGTAACAGTTGTGGTAGCCATAATGGTGGTATTAGTACAACAACAGCTGTAGTAATAGAGAAACAGCTAGCCACATTAGCACTGATAATACAATAGCAGCAGCAGAACAGCAGCAGTAGGTCTACAGGGGTCTACATGCCATACAAATGAGAGGTATATCACACACTGAAATCAAAAACGAAGTACATAAGCGGGATACAGGAGTATGAATTCATGCATGGAAAGAAAAATCAATGGGTAGAAACGTCTATTGAAATTTAGAGCACAGGGCTCAATCACATGAAGTGCATAACTTGCCAGTCTTTCATTGTACTGTTTACTAATTTCAGACTACTACACCTTTTATTTTTTTCCCATCTTGTCTTCCCCCCACCCTCCCTAATCCCCCAGCAGCGTTACCCCCTACAGGTCATTCCAGCTGCCACGGCCATGGTGATACTGTCACAATCCACTGCAAGCAGTCTACAGTGAGCAATCAATATCAGGTCACTATAAAAAAAAAAAAAAAAAACCCGCCAGATGTTGCATTTCTAGTGTTCAGTGATGCGTGTTCTGATCCAGCTTACGTAGGATACCATTTACCAGGCTCCTAACTGATGACATTAACTGTTTAGTCATGTAGCTGGTGTGATCAGTATACCCCTCCACTCAATGCCACCACCTCCATCCAGCAACAGTCCCCATGATACCATCGACTTTGACTCAAACTCACGACGTGTACAGATCTAATGAGGAAATGGAAACTGAGGTCACCATAAGAGTGATGTATGAAGTAGCACAGAGTTTAAGACCTTTTTCGTTTTCAAATGATGATCAATGGGATCGAGTGTCATCCCAATCAGGTGATAGGTTTCTGTAATTAGTTAAACATGACTTGATAGTAAAAATGAGTGTTTAAAGTAATTTGCATGTGATGGGGATGAGACTATGGGGTTCTATTCTGGTCTAATAGTATATGACATGTTTGTAGTCTCCTCCTTTCATAATATAACTCTAGGTCAGCTAGGTCTGAGACATACAGATGCCTTCTTCTGGAATGTTTTTTATCTTTTGTATTAGACTAATCTCCCAATAACAGCTCCCTTCCTTACAACATTTTTTTGTCCAGAATACTTTTGTCATTGTCTCTTTGAAAACTAACATCCCGAGAGAGAGAGAGAGAGAGAGAGAGCAGGAGAGAGAGAGTCTGTGTCTGTAAGACAGAGAGAGAGACAGAGAGAGAGAGAGAGAGAGATGGAGAGAAAGAGAATGCATGAGTGGGCATACGCATGTGTGTGTGTGTGGCGTGCGTGCATGCATGCATACGTACGTGCGTGTGTGTATGTGTGTGTGTGTGTGTGTGTGTGTGTGTGTGCTAATCTGTAATAATAAACAGCTGGTCAACAATTCTTCCATTATTATGAAATTGATTGTAAAAAGCTTAAAAAAAAAAAGTCTTCAGATGAAAACATCAAATCTTTCACTTATAATGGGGAAAATGGGTACATTGATTTCTCACTGGTGGACAGAACCAGTTGTTGCTTTGAGTGGCTCAAGGTAACTTTCTACTGATGAGTGAATGGCAGTGATTGGCAGTGATGACAGAAAGAGGGATACAAAAACATTAACCGATGTTGCATAAAAATACTGACGATAGTGAAGATGACGATGACGGTGACAATGATGATGATAATGGTGACAGTGATGACAACAACATCCATCATCCCTACTGTCATTTCAACACAGACCACTCACCTCCCGCAAGTCAGAATCATTCCATATCACCCTCAGTGCCATTAGGATGTACCCCCCTGCCACATACAGCCCATACATCAGCAGTAACCAGAAGAAAAACGATGCCAGCACAGCCTTGTTGCTGATGTCAAATGCCGTCTTCAGCTGCTCACCTCGGGTGTAGTAGGCATACTCTTTGCCCGTCTGTTTTTTGCTTCGGCTGCCCAAACCTGGGCGCTCGGTGGGGGCAGATGCCACCTTCTTCTTCTGCAAAAGTTTCACACTTTCTTTAGTCTTTGTATGCTCAGTCCCCTTGCTGTGATGGCTCTCTTTTTCCTGAATCAAACATACATTTCACATCATTACAACAAACAAACAAAAAAAAGGAAACTTCACAAACATGACAAATATCAGAAAATATAAACATAAAGCAAATTTACGTTAGTCATAGGGACAAACTGTACGTGGGGCATTTAAAATTCAATGTGTTTAAAGTACCACTCTCTCTCTCTCTCTCTCTCTCTCTCTCCTCTCTCCTTCTATCTACCTCTCTATATCTATCTATCTATAAAAAGCAAAACTAAGCACTAAGGACACTAAGCAGAGAACAATGTGTATATGCAAATCTTTGTGTAATGCAATATACCTCAATTAATGTTAACTCTTTGTTTACTTGACGGATAGATTTTTACATGTCATTATCAGTCTCAACCAGCTGTTTCTATGGATACCACTTTCTAGAAAATGCTTATGAAGACATTTTTTTTTAAAGAGTGTGCATATTTTTCAACTTCCTAATTACTTCTTAACTCAATGAGGGGAAAATTTTTACACATGGTCTATTGTCATATATCTTACAAATATTTTCTCACAAGGTTGTTAATGAGGGTCTGGATCAGAGAGCACAATGGGTGTTCAGTTGAATGGATGTTCATTATTTTTCAGTGCTGAGGTGTGTGTGTGTGTGTGTGTGTGTGTGTGTGTGTGTGTGTGTGTGTGTGTGTGTGTGAGCTTATATGTCCTTGCATGCATATGTGTATGCATATGTGTATGCAGGCTTCCAAATGTATAAGTGTGTGTTTCCTTATATACATGGAGTGAGTTTGATTTGATGTTGTGAGTGTCTTTCCTTATATGTGTGGGGTGAGTTGTGATTTGATATTGTGTGTGTGTGTGTGTGTGTGTGTGTGTGTGTGTGTGTGTGTGTGTGTGTGTGTGTGTGTGTGTGCGGCTGAAGAAACAGGCAGAGGAACTGCTTTGCAGAAGAACAGGTGGACTTTCCACCAGGAAGAAGCACAGTATAGTCAATTTTCAACTGCCGCCAATCGAGTTTGGCATGATGGGTTGTGGCAGGTCTTCAGAAATTTCAACGTGTAGGAAGGGTTGGTCCAGATAATACAGGCACTGTACAGCTTGGCAACCAGCGCCATGCTCATGAACAATGGTCCGCCAAGTAAGGGCCTTCTTCCATACAAGGGCTGTCTGCTCTCTCCTTCAACCTGTTCTCGGAGAATATTATGTGCGAGGCCATCGAAAACTTCAACACCACCATCTCAGTTGGGGGCAGGCCCATATGCACTATGTGCTTCACTGATGACATAGATCTACTCGGCAGAAGCAATGATAAACTCCAAGACCTAATCAGCGGGCTAGAAGTCTGAGCCAGTGCATATGGGATGGAAATCACCACTGAAAAGAGCAAGGTCATGGTGAACAGCAGCAATGAAGACCAGACCGCAAACATCACAGTTAGCGGACAAAAGCTGGAAGAGGTGGAAGCATTCAAATACCTCGGCTCTAAACTCATGAAAGACTGTCCCTGTTCAACAGAAATCAAAGTCAGATTAGCTCTTGCCACATCAGCTCTGGCAAAGCTCACAAAGCTGTGGAGAAGCAATAAGATTAGCTTCCTCCAAAACTCAAGTTATACAAAGCTCTCATCCTCTCAATCTTCCTGTATGGGTGTGACAGCTGG
Organism: Conus canariensis; assembly: GCA_033310375.1. NCBI lineage: Eukaryota > Metazoa > Mollusca > Gastropoda > Neogastropoda > Conidae > Conus > Conus canariensis. The sequence continues at coordinate 62,130,849 of CM065718.1, read as the reverse complement.
ACCTTGACAGCAGAGTTGGATAGAAGGATCCAAGTCTTTGAAATGAAGGCATACAGAAGACTGCTCCACGTCTCGTGGACAGAGCACAGAACCAATAACTCTATCTGAAAGCAGGTGGCTACACTGGCAGGACCACAGGAACCCTCTTGGCTACAGTTAGGAGGAGAAAGCTGATGTGGTTTGGCCATGTGACAAGACACGACTCACTGGCAAAGACAATCCTGCAAGGCATGCTGGAAGGAGGATGGTGCAGCGGGAGGCAGAGAAAGAGCTGGTCAGAGAACGTGATAGATGGATAAACCTCAGGTTGCCAGAACTCCTGTGAGAAGCAGAGGACAGGCAGCGATGGAGAAGAAGATTGATGGAGTCATCCCTTATGTTCCCCCTATGACTACTTAGGTCACTGGAATGAGAAGAGAAGTGTGTATGTGTGTGTGTGTGTGTTGTGAGTGTGTGTGTGTGTGTGTGTGAGTGTATGTGTGAGCGAGTGAGTGTGTGTGTGTTGTGTGTGAGTGTGTATGTGTGTGTTTGTGTGTGTGTATGTGTGTGTGTGTGTGTGTGTACGTACGTAAGTGCATAAGTGCGTGCGTGCATGCATACGTGTGTGTGTATGTGTGTGTGTGGTGTACGTGCATGTGTGCGTGCATGTGTGCGTGCATGCATACGTGTGTGTGTGTATGCACCTGCATGTGTATGTATCTCTGCGTCTTTGTCAGTACAACAATATGTGAATCTGACAGTAAACGGTTTCAGTCAGTCAGTTTCTCTATGTGTTACTGTCTTTGATCTGTCTGTGCTTGCATACATATATGCATGCATGGATGTTCGTGTGCAGACTTCTGTGTATGTGCCTGCCTGCAGGCATGAATATGTGTATGCATACTTTTTACTTGTGTATGTGTGTTAAGAAGGGTATCAAGTATGCTTAGTAGGCAGATGCTTCTATGTGGAACAGAATACATATCTGGGCACTTGCATGCATACATGTCCTGTAATTCAATTCTGATTTGAAGTAATGTTCTTGTGTCATTTATGTAAATGAAATTTTGACAAAAATGTTCATCAATGCTTTAACATAGTTCTGTTTACAGTAAAATAGAATGTCTTGGAAAGTGGCTAGACAGTGAAAGAAAAATATTACACGTTCCAAATATCTCATTACCTGTAAATGCAGGTATGTGCATGCATATGTGAGAGTGTGTGTGCATTCATGTTTGCATGTATCTATGCATGCATGCATGTTTGTGGATTTGATACGCAAATGACAACCACTGAACCATCATTGATTATGCACATCAATGTCATTATGATTAATATTACACAGATGCATATTTTTCATTTCATTATTACTGTCATCATCATAATGCTGTCATTATCAGTTTAAGAAGCACATGGATGTATTATCCTTATCTATCATCAATGCAGAGTTTCAGGTTGTTGGTATAGCCACTGCATAAATGCAAAAAGTTTTTATGGATGTATGGTACTTTGATAAGATGCACCCATCAACAGCACATTGATTAGCTGATATCAGACTCTCATGACAAGTCAATGCCAGCATTTAAAAAAATATCTAGGCATGAGCTTATTTGAATGGGCCCATAATTTTGAAACTGACTCTTCATTTTGGCCAGCAATGGGCAAATTAACCATCGATACCTTGAAACAATCTGAAGCTCTGTCAATATATTATTTTGCTGGTGACTTACCTGTCCAGCGCCTGTTATTTGTCGAAGTCCTTTGATGTAGGACTCCTGGAGTGACGTGAGGCTCATCGCTGGAGAATGGAATTAAACTGGTGTTAGTAGTGGGTTTACAAAGTGCTGTCCATCAAAATCTAAATGATTTTTTAAGACCTCCACTGTGGTTTTCTAAAGACTCTAAAACTAATGTAAGTTGCCAAATATTGCACAGCCTCTAACCGTGACAGCACATTATTTGAAACACTTGACTAGCAAGCAAATAAAGCATACATCTTGCTAAATGGCAAACACTGATCAATTAATAGCATCTTACAAGATTAGGACGTTGTTTTGGTGATCTTTTATCACTGTCTACAATTTATTTTCTCCTTAATTTTAAGTGAAGGAAAAAATTGTTGATACGAGACCAATAAATCTCTAGAATTGTCTAACACTCTTACACAAAACTCTTAATTTCAAAGGCTTTGAGGATCTTAATAAACATGCTTTCAGATCTCACTAATCAAGAACTTTCAAGGATCTACAAGGACCAGATGAGCTCTGCTGTAATCAGTGGTCAACATAATATATAACAGAGTACTTCATGGTGCCTGAGAATGATGTATAAGCAGTAGGTGGGTACTGATCTTATGATGTACCAGATTTGAAATGATAAAGAAATTAAATGATCAAATGAAAGAATAAACCATAGTAACATAGAGGAAAGGCCTGCTTCAAAATGATGGGGAAATTTCAAGGACTCATACACCATTAGGGCTGTATATATTCATTTTACCGGTATCTGGTTGACTACTTTGTAATTTGTCTGATTTGTATTAGACCATAATTAACCACTCTTAAAATATGTATATAAATATCAGTCTTAGCTACAAGACTGTATCACTTTTGCCGGGGATTAAATTCTCTCTCTCTCTCTCTCTCTCTCTCTCTCTCTCTCTCTCTCTTCTACGTTAAAAACAACAACAACAACAAACAAAACCCTGTACATATAGAGCTGACGATCCAACGTGGCTTCTAGAAGATACTAGTAACTTTACATGTTCTATAAAGAAATCGAAAACTGAACACAATATAGATGTCTGTAATACTCATTATGTGGCATTGTACGCATAAATAATTGAAATCAAGCCTGCAAACTTTGACTAGTTTGTTGTTGTTAATGTTTTCTCTTCAACACACCGAGTACCTGTTATGAAGATTGTCACAACGTCTTCTCCAGTCCTCGAAGTCGTCTGCTTCAGATAGCAACATGCCGAAACAGGAACCAGCCGCCATGTTGCTTCCGGTTGTAAATAATTTGCATGTTGCCATGCAACTGAGGGTGGAAATGAGAAATATACGTTCGAGATCTTTCTTGTTAGTATTTTTTTCTCATACTTACCTCTTTTTCTCACACTCACCTGTCCAAATAAATGCTTTATCCTTATTTGGCGTGGTACAATGCCATTTTATAAGGATCACCCGACCCCCACCCACTCCCCCCTCCTTCCCCCCAAGAAAATAGAAAAATGAAAAAAAAAAAAAAAAAAGGGGGAGAGCAGGGAACGAACTTTGCCTTAACTCCCATATAGGACAGACAGAATGATTACCCATCATGAGTTGATAACTTCGCGCCATTTTTTAACCGAAGAAATGGGAGCCCCCTCTCAGTTTCAGTTTCATCAAGGAGGCGTCACTGCGTGCGGACTAGTCCATATACGTTACACCACTTCCGCTAAGTTTTGAGACCACACTTCGCATGATGTTAAGCTGATGAATAAATGAATTAACAACTAAGATGAGAGAATTCAAGGAGAGGGTCTCGTGGCTACGACTTAAAAGATGTCTGACCTACGCATTAGCCCAAAGCGCTGGTCAGACCTCGAGTGCCTATCTAACATTGGTTGTCTTTTTTTTTTTGTATGTGTGTGTAGTGAATGTACACATGTGTGTGTATGGATGTGTGGGGAGGGACCCATGCGTGTGTGTGTGGGTGTGTGCGTATGCATGTGTGCGCGCTTGTGTGTGTATGTGTGCACGCACGTGTGTGTGGGTGTGTCCCTCCCATTTCTGTGGTTAGAACTAGCTCAGTTTTCTCCCTTTCCTTAGTGGCTGGACACGCCTCTTACGGCTCTCTGATTTTGTGGACTTCGCTTTTGATTCGTAACGGATTCACTCAAGCAATTGTTTAAGATGGTTTTCCCTTTTAACGGGGGGGCTTTTCATTCTTTGGCTGCTTGGAAGGAAAATTCTCGAAAGTTGCACTGCATTGCGTTTAGGTTACAAAAAGCAGCATTCCTCTTCATTGTTCGTTTTGACACCTCCCAACCTGACATTGAAACCTGCTACTTCGACAGCTTCTCATGCTTGTGCCACTTGTCGAAAGTGGTGTTCTAACGATGATTCGTATGAAACCAGTCTCCTGTACTAACTGTTCTCTGTTTGCATCTTGCGAAAATTGGTAGGGCGTTACATATAGTGTTCTGTGTGCCATTTTGTCATTTACTAAGACAGACTACCAATTTTAGCAAGAGAATTGGCTGCCTCTCCCTGTCACACTTATTCCCAGTGGAGATAAGTCAGCGTCTCCCTTCCATCTGTTTTGCCACCGGTCTCACGGGGTGCATCCCATAAGTATCACCGTTTTGCCTTTTAAGGGGGAGGCAGTGGGTGGGGATATCTTTCCCTTCAAAGCCATACCCTTTGATCTGTCTCTCAGTCTTTGGGTATTCGCCAGGATCATGGACACAGTCATGATGACGGTAATGCAAAGGGCCAGCTCCATCTTGTTGAATGATCTGGACAACTTTCTCCAAAGGAATCAAGATCCTGTGGCCCTCTCCTGGGGTCTCTCGATTCTAGAGAAAACTCTCACGTTGGGCTTCTTTGTGAACCTGGAAAAGTCAGACAGATTTCCATCTCAGAACTTTATACATTTGGGCATGCGCTTCCTTACGAACTTGAATCTGGTTTGCCTTCCAGATTTACGGGCAGAGAAAATTCAGTTGTTTACTTAATCCCTTCTTCCGTCCCAGTCAGCATCACATGACAGTTTTCAGGCCATGATTGGTCCCGCATCCTCTGGGTCGCTTCGCCTATGCCCCCTGCAGTGGGCACTGAGCAATGTTTGGACTCAAATCTTCTGGAAGTTGGGATTTTCAGCTGCCCATGAGTCAGACCTCTCTGTCCACCATTCAGACTTGGCTGGATCTGGCTTGGTTGAAGTCTGAGGTTTCTCTTCTTCTCCCTCTGTCGTTGCACACAATTTTGTGGTGGCATGAGCGAATCGGGTTGGGGTGTTCACCTTAATCCCTTGTTCCTAGATTTCAGTGGGAGATGAGGTCCCCAGGAAGTGACAACACATAAACGTCCTCAAGATGTGACGAGTCCTTCAGGCTCTCTGCAATTGGTCTCAAATTCGAAGACACAGAACTTTGACAGTGTGCACAGACAACTACAGGGTCACAGCATACCTAAAGAATCAAGGGGGCACTCACTCCAGGTCTTTGAAATGACCTTGGTGTCTCTCTACACCTATTGTCAGTCCATGAAAATTTCCTTTCTGGTAAGCACATTCCGGGCAAACTGAATGTTCTGGTGGATTCCCATCCCAAGAAAGGGCAGGGTCTTTCCTTAGGAATGGATGAGAAACAAATCAATATTCCAGTCAATTTCCCAGGTCCTGAGAACCCCCTATGTCAACCTGTTTGCCACTTCATGGAATAAAGAGCTCCCAGTTTTTGTGCCTGCTGTTCCAGACCCATCAGCCTTCGCTGTGGATGCTCTGGCAATTTCATAGGAAGGGATGTTCACTTAAGCGTTGCTTCCACCTGCCCCCATTTGTGCATTCTAAACAACGTGGCCAGGGAGAAATGTCAAGTGATTCTCGTTTGCCCATTGAAATGGAGGCAGACTTGGATCAACCTCTAAATCACTCTTCTCGTGATGGTACCCATGCCACTGCCTGCGAGAATGGGCTTGTTGCTTCAATCCAGATTGGAAAGATCGCTCGTAAACCCCAAATCTCTCTTTCTCTCCACGACAGTTACAATACATATCTAGCAGAGACGTTTCCACTCTTCATGTGTGGACAAGATCAAGGCTGGGCAAAGACCATCGATCTTGGAGGTATACGACACTAAGTGGATTGTCTTCTCTAGATGGTGTAATCAGGTAGGTATATCTTCTGCAAAGGCCAAAGTAGATGTTGCTCAGTTTGGGGCAGAGGTAGGTATATCTTCTGCAAAGGCCAAAGTAGATGTTGCTCAGTTTGGGGCAGACTTACACATCAAGGGAAGGAAGACGTGTACCCATAATGGGTTCAGATCAACAATTGCTGAAATATTCAAACTTATGGGAAGAGACATTGTTATCAGCCATGATCCATTTCCAACAGAGCTCATTGTGTACTCCTCGTCAGGATCTGTAAGACTCACTTGGTGCTCCAAGTGCAGTCTACCACTGGTCTTGGAGTATCTGGCCTCCAGTAACTTCGAGCCTCTTGCTGAATGCTCTGTCAGGAAACTTGCACTGAAGATGTGTTTAGTAGTCACGTTGGCTTTGGCTTCAGCCAGAAGAGCAAGTGAGGTCTATGCCTTCTCCAGAATCTACAGTCCTTGAAGTGGAATAAGGATGGCTCGGTCACACTCTCAACATGCCTTTCATACCAAGCCACAACCACTTCGTCAGAAGATTGACAGTAACCTTGCTTCTGCTGGCCCCTTCATCATCCATCCAAGGCCCTGCCGATCGAAGGTGGAATGGGTTCACTGTCCCTGTCAGAGAAAGAAGATGTATCTTGAGAGGACAGAGTCCGGCTCCTCATCCAACTTTTTATGGCACAGTGAGCGGAATGTGGCTGTCAGACCCCAGATGTTCAGCTCCTGGCTCAGACAGATTATTTGCCATGCTTATGTCTATCAGGGCACATGAAGTCCACGCTTTTTCCACCAGTTGCGCCCCCTGGTGAAGTGTTGCAGTCCCTGACATCTATCTGGCAGCAAGCCGGAAGTCACACACTACTATGGGCAGATTTTACTTACATGATTTGACTGAAGATATGGAAACTCTTAATTGTGTGGGATGTTGCAGCTGCACATCGACACTAATTCGATGAAAAAAACAAAAAGAACAGTCTGCCAAGCCTGCCATTACTTGACTTGTCTACCTGTTTTTGTCTTTATTTGAACATTATTTATGCGTGAAAGGCGCTTTCATGCACGATGTGGGTCCTCGTCTTGTGGGTCCTCTTCTTTTCCTGTACCACTGAACACCACCAGACTTAACTGTGCAGGGGTGCTGGGTCTCCTCTGGGTTTGTTCATTAGAACTTGATATCAATAGCTAAAATGTGACTGCGGTGCTGGGACTGCTGCAAGACAAACCTGCATGTGGCCAAGTATGGAGCTGAAATGAGCTGGAGTAATGCCAAAGTGTGGGTATGTAAACTGACAGAAAAATAAAATTACATTTCAATCTACGGGCCTTTAATTGTGTCATTATTGTCTTTTGATCTTCATTACCAGTCAAGGATATTGTATGTGGACTCGAAGGTCATCATTAAGGAGAAAGTGTTGCATGCATTTTATTTGGAGATATCAGTTTTACATTGCTGTACTCATATGCTAGGTAATGATGGCAGTGTTCAATAAACCATAAATTAAAAAAACATTGTATCCATCTTGTGTGGATGTTACCCGATAACTTCTCTGATGTATTCAACAAAAGATGAAAGCGCAGACACACCCTTGAAATTTTTTTCTCATCATTACCATCATCATTGTCACTATAAAACTCAACTGAACTATAAAGATTTATTCAAAGAAGTATCAGTTTTTTTCTTTCTGATAATCAGCTTAACTTTTGTAATCCTGGTTTATCCATAAGTTTCATTCAGTAATTATTAGCATAACTTTGGATCCTAGTTTACCTCCAATGTATTTCATTGATTGATGATGTGTATAACGTTATCATCACGACATGTGCAAGATTTGGATCGCCGTTCTTGTCAGAAGCCTGGTCTAATTCAACATTCGCAGGACACCCCTACCACACCTATGAGCATACTTGTATGTTCTCAATGGTGTTACGAATCAAGTGGGTTTCTTTCTCATAATTTTGTGTATGACAACTCCATTGGTGCTGTGGGTCATTTTAGGATTGCTTGCTGCACGTGGGAGTTCAGTTCATTGTCTCACATGAAAGATTAGCACTCCAATTATCACTTACAGGTCTGGTAGAGAGGGAGAGAAATCAAATCTGCCCTTGCTAGAATTGAACCACAGACCTCCAATTCAGTTGCTGCCAGTTGAATTAAAAAAACGATTTTTATTACAAGACCACTCTTCACTCATTGGTTTTCCTATCTTTTTTTCTTCTGTTACTTGTAACTATTTTGTGTGATAATTGGGTAAAAAACAACAACAACAAGAATAGTACGGAAGAATGGAGTTGAAGGGTGTAGGAGAGCTTTTTAAAAACTTTTTTAAACAGTTATAACAACATTGATGACATTGTTCACTTAGGAAATGTTCTCGTATCATTCTATGACCAGGTTGGTTATTCAGACTTAAACTATGTGTTAGATTGGAGCTTGAACTGCCACACAGCTTGTCACACACACATACCAGCTTTTTGCTTATGTCGTTTTTTAACATGATACACATATCAGTTCTTTGTACATGTCATACACATGCTAACTCTTTGTATACGTCACTCTTTGCACATCACACACACAACTCTTTGTACATGTCACAAAAATACACCAGCTCTTTGTACATCATTCACATGTCAGCTCTTTGTACATATCACAAACACTCATTACATATCACAAACTGTTTTTTCTGTCACACATACAAACACACACACACACTACTAGATAATTCCGTTATGTCACAAACAAGCTCTTCCAAATGTCAGACATTCACATCGACTCATTCTACCTGTCACACACCCATCAGATTATTTAACACATATCATCATCCACAACAGTCCCTTAACCATACTGTCACTGGTGCACCACTTGAACTGACAATCCTCCTTTCTCATCTGTCTTCTTCAGCTCTCTAAAAATTGCCAAAGCGAAGGCCTGTTTATTTCTGGATAATATCCTCCCACTTCTTTCGCTGTCTGCCCCTTCTGTGTCCTGGTGAAGTACATGCAAGAAGGTATTTGCAAGACCGAATGAGCAACAGATGTGACTATAATTTCAGTTTTCGTTTCTTGATTGTTGTCAGCAGTCTACCGAGGACCCAATGGCTGCCTTACTTCTTTTGCACACTTCTCTTTGGCGACATGGTCTTTGCTGGAGATAAGCAGCATTCTGCGGTAGCAGCTCATTTCAAATGCCAGATTCTGCTGTCAGGGTCAGCGTTTCACAGTCATGGAGATAGTTTGATATCACTAGTGTGCACGACATTCTCACTTTGGAACTGAAAGATATACAGTTATACTAGATGGTCTCAAGTTTTGAGAGCTCTGTTGACGCTTGGGTCATTCTACAGAGAACTTCTGCTTTGGACCCTTCATCTGTCACAAATGCTCCCATATACTTGAAGCCGCTTACTGTTTCAGTTTCTCTGACTGCTTGCTTGAATTTCTCTTTTGTTGCCTTTAATGTTGGTATTGTCACACTTCGGCGATGACATCAGAGGCTCGACCGAACAGGAGGATAAATTTGCCCAACTAGTAAAGCACCCAGACAAAGCATCCGCAACATCCAGCATAGAAATCGGTGCAAAAAAAAAAAAAAAGACCAAACTGATAATACATATATTACCACCACCTGATTCTGCAAACTTGTACACATAGCTTACTCTATCACATATTCACACAAGCTCAGTCTGTGCACGTACAAAAGCTTGTAACAAACACACGCACATCAGTTTCTTTTAACACTGATATATTTGTTTTTAGTTGTTCAACCCTGTTATACAATTCCACACAAAAAGCCAATCGGAAGAAATGTGCCCTGTAGTAAATACCTCTTATAAACAGAATTTAACACTGTCATACTATTTTAAAATTACAGAGTTGTAAAACGCATGGATAATGTACATACCATAAAGCAATTCTTCAATTTACCGACATGTAAAATGCTCGAGTAATGTAAACAGTTACACAAGTTTTAAAACTCAAATTAGCTAAAAGGTTCATTACAAACGCATGAATAACACATACACTGTAACTTAAAATTCATAAATCTAAAATGCTTGAATATACCTGTAATATACATTGCCTAAAAAAACACATGTGTTAAAAAAGGTACACACTAAATTGTTAGACACATTCAAGGAAATGGGTTTGCATTTTCCATGGCCTCAGAAAAATCAATCCTTGTGTTTTCCCCAATTATCTCTAACATCTGAGGTACAGAAACCCTGTAAATGAAATCTTGGCAAAACAAATCCACACGAAAGGTCAACCCTGTGGCTCACTATATCGGAACAATTACTCATGCGCATGTCTACCTTCTACACATAATTCCTTGATAAATAAATGTAATACATTAACATTGAACTGTTCATATGTAGACGTGTCATATAACAAGCCATTCTTCACTAAAAACAAACCCCTAACAGAGAAACATTAAAAAAGAATTCTTTTTTTTTCCTTAAAGAAATATCCCAGCCAATCATAAAGGTTATTTCAGTTTTTCCAAAATTGTCAAGAATATATAACATGAAATCACCATTCTGACTCACTAAATTATTTACCCATCTTTTAATACAAAATATTAAGACACATCTTAACAACAACAACAAAAAAGAAAATCACAAAATTTGGCACTTCTACTTTCAAGAACTTGTAAGACCCTGACAAGAAATTTACCAGGTCCTTAATGTTAATTTCATTAATGTCAATGTAGAGAGTAGATAATCATAATAAACACAGACAGAGGGGGAGGGGGGGGGGGGGGAGAGAGAGAGGGAGAGATGTGTCCATGCCTTTCCTTGACAAAACCAACCCACCCTCCATCAAAAAACAAATATCTGTACAGCTTATTTTCATTGTTTTAGATACAAATGCAGTAGAAGCCTTTCAATGCTATTTTCAGCCCAGGAATGCATTTACACATACCAGATCCATATGAAAACAATGTTTCATATAAACACATATACAAATACAGACTTTCAAAAACCACTTTAAACAAAGAAGTGAAAAATATGCAACAGAATATCCAAACACTGGACACTAAATCAACTACCTCAAGAAAAGAAAAACCTACTTAACAAAAACCTGAAAAAGCTTAGTACAAAATGACAATCTGACAATTCAACATGCAAGAGATATTCTGAATAACATCCTAAAAACAAGGAGAAAAACAATAAGCCCACACAGGGATAAAGATAGCACACTGCTATCCCAAGAATGAAATAGCGGACTCAATCATCTCATCCCCTAGTGACCAGAATCACTCACTATTAGCACTCCCACCACTTGTTACCCACAAAACCATAGAAATTCAATATTTTGACCTTACTGCCATTTACCTTTTGCCTGTTCAAGGCTTTGTTTGCCCCATACTCAGTGCCTTCTACAGTATGTATTGAACACAGAGTACATAATGAAAAAAAAGAAAGACACAAAATTCGAAAACTTTTCAAACCCATTTGGACTAAATTTCTAAAGTCATCTGGAGTCTGCATATAGGTCATGCAAAAGACAAACACTTGTGTTTAACCTTCCCTCTACATCAGAACTGTGACAATCCGCAGCAGTCAATAAAAGCAGATTTCACTCATCATGCTGCTACTATTGGTAGGATCCATTTCCTAAGTTTCTTCAAATAACTGCAATGTTTCAGACATTAGTCTTTTGAGCCGTGAAGGGAAGGGAACTAAATTTATTTGCCAAAAAAAAAAAACACACCAAAATTCCTATTTACAGGAACACCACCAAATTTACAAACTTTTCCAGACCAAAGCTGGTGCCTACAGACGTTTATGGCCTTAAAATGGGTACCTAGGTTTCTGCACACTTTTCCAAACCTTTAATGTCTGTACGAACCCTTCATCAACTGTCAATTATCATTACTAAAACAATGCTGAATCAGAAACTAACAGTTCCTCCCTCAGCCATTATCACTAGTGGCTATGGATTTAAGAGTGAAGCTAAGTGTTGGGGAAGAGACCCTGTGGCAGACAGCAGACATGTCAACAACCCTGAACATGAAGAAACGTGACCGACAATGAACAAATAATCTGCCATTCAACTGGTGACACAACACAAATTCTAAAAAGGCCATTTCACAATTGTTTGTCTTAAGATTAATACAGGCTCTCCTTTTTTTTCCTTCCCTATCTTCCTGTTAAAATTTGCATAGGTCTATGCTGACAGCCAACTGATACTAAAAAATATGTACAAATGTAAATGTTGAATCAATGTATATATGATAGCAGGTGAATCAAACAAAAATGATAATGATTCCCTTTTCAATCCATATGTCCCTGAGTTGGTGAAGGGAATCAAGTGTCTAACTAGCAATGACAGAAAAAAGTTTTAAAATTCCGCTCCCAGAATAGGATGACATTATTCTCAAATAATTTAAATCCCTGAATTGGTGAAGGGAATCAAGTGCCTACCAGCAATGACTGAGATAGGCTTGTGTCGAAAAATTTTTCTCCCAGAATAGGATGACATCATTCTCAAATAATTTAGATCAATGCACGTCAGAGCAGTTTTTGCTGCATTTCAACTGCATCCATTAAACTTGGTTATATGTGTCCACAAACACATGTGCACACAGAGAGAAAGGATAACTTTCAAACGTCACACAGAAATAGATCTTAAAAGAAAACAACATAAAATGCTACCAGTATAACTTAATCAATCAAACATTACTCTTATGATTGATGTAAGTCACATGACAACCCAAAACAGTGACAACGACTGCTGCTGTTCACTCCTCTTAAAATGCAACATTGCTTTCATAAATTTCTGAACAAACAAAAATGGTCATAACAGAAACCTTTGTCTGTTAGTGTAAAAAAAAATGCAAAATACAACAAGCATAATAACAATACAACAGTATCTTCACTTTGTCCAAAACATGTATGAGAAAAAGCATAACAAAAACAAACAAAAGGAAACAAAATTCCAGTACAACATAATAAACAATTCTCCAGTTGACTTGTAAATGAAAAACATAACATCAATACTGACTGGAAAATAATCTGGTTCAGTTAAACCAACCAGGCACTATTTTGCATCTCAGACGGCAAACCTGTTAGTGTTTTGTCTTACTGGTCAATTCAAGTCAAACCGATGGTAGCAAGTCGACCACAAAGTCTACATCGTGATGGAACTGCAACAAATCTGGTGTAATTTTGTAAGAGACGGACCTGATCACAGGTCTCCCCCCTGAACTGAAGCCCTGGTTGGAGGATTTCAAACTAGTCACCAAGCAAACAAAAACGATGTCCTTAAAGTCTACAACTTTCTGTTTCCTCCACCAATACAACTGATACTGAACCTTTGGGCTGTCTGCGCCATGTTGACTTTCCATGGGGCTTAGACAGATGGTTGCAGGCAGCCCTTTTGTCGGAAATGACTCTGTTCCATAACCATCCCCCAGAAAGGCTTAAACTGTGGACAGGTTTCTTTGTTGGGTAGCTAAATTTAGTACAAATAAAAAACTGTTCAGAAAAAAAAAACATTATATATATATGCCTCCCTGAAGAATCTGATTCAGCGGATGAAAGGCTTTGGCGCAGGCAATATGAATGGATCTGTCTTCAGAATGGATTATGATGGTTCCCATAAGCTGCTAGTGAAGGGTTTAGTATTTCTGATCTCTAATTTTTTTTCTCATATCATCTCCTTCCCTGTTCCTTCCCCTCCCCCCCCCCCCTTTTTTTTTTTTTTTTTTTTTCGAAATTCTTTGCCAAGTCATTGATGTAATGATGAAATTGTTAGCCTGCACTTGCTTCTGCCACTACTTGTTCACCATAATATATATATATATTTATTTTTTTTTTATGGTCTCTAGAACACTACCAACACAAGTCCTCAGGCCTCTCAATGTGCACTGTTAATACTGCATTTTCAACACACAAATTGTTTCAGAGCACACAATCTAAGCCTCTTTTTTTCTTTCTCTTTTTTTTTTTCTAAACCAAAAGCTGCCAGTGCCTTTATTTTTGCACGGCGATATTTATCTTTGATCCTTTTGACAATATGTGCTTCGTAGGTCAAAATCATTATGCTGTAATGATGGAGTTAAAAATGGTCAACAGTGAAAATTGTTCTACTGCTCAAGCACAGGTGATAATTGGACATTGCGCCATCATTTTCAAACAGAGCAAGCTATTTCAATGAGCACTTCAAGAGAAGCATGGATTGGTTGTTTTCTCTTCAAATGAACCGTTGCAATCCGACTATTACTGGTTTGCGTATCAAATGACCAATTAAAGACTGAATATGCACTGTGACAATGCTCATTTAGGATTTTCTGGAAAATTCAGTCACAAACATTCTTCAAAAGAAGTCACCATCATTTTTGCCTGTGTGATCGATTGCCTACTGTTAGCATTATTGCAACACATCTCTATGTGGTGGAGTGTTGCAAAATGTTCAATGGAAGCGAGTCTTTAACAGAAGGTTTCACCATATCAGAACACAGGCCAATACCTATGACAATGTGAATACTGGTGAAAAGAAAGCACGCAGCAACCTAGGCCAGCTGGGAAATCAACAGGATGCCACATCTTATGACATGAGAACTACAACTTGTTTCAGGACAGAAGACAACGTTAATTTTCTATCACCATAAAACAGTTCGTAGACTACAATAAAATGAGACTCAAAGACAAAAAATAAACAGTATTGCACTGGAATTTCTCAATAAACACAGCTGGAAACAATTAAAAGTGGGGATCTTGATAGGAGAGTGTCTTTACTTAGAAGTCAACCGAGAATCAACAAAGACTACAGTAGTGTTCCAGTGAAATAAATGTTTACCAGGAGGGAGAATTTACCTGGAGGTAAAGCTACAATAGATTATAACCAAAATATACCAGATCACACAACAAAAAAGTCCTTAAAAGAACATATGTGGAAAATCTAGATAAAAAAAAAGGTTCTGGTTAAAAGTCCTTAAAAGGAAAGTGCCTGGAGGGAAACCTACTATAGATTAAAACCAAAATATACTAGATTAAACAAAAGAAAAGTCCTTAAAAGAACATGTATTCACCACGCAAAAATCTAGATAAAAGAGAAAATGTTCCGATTAAAAGTCCTTAAAAGGAAAGCGTCTTAACAAAAATATCTTACTATAATACTCTATCTGACAAAGATTTGCACAAGTGGCCAACAATGCTGCTGCACATAGTATTGTTGTCATGGTTACATGTGCACATCAACTAACTCGGTTTACACATTGAGAGGTCGTGCCCCTTCTGACGGAGCCACCACGTAGAAAGTGGCTGTGTGTCCTGAGGCTTTGTAGCGGTTCTGAAAACAAAGAAAACATTAAAAGAAAAGAATGAACAAATAGGCATCTCTGTACAGAAGTGGACAGAATAAACACACATTTAAATTTTCGCTGGAAGGTTGCATCTCTACTTTTGAATGCTGAGCGCTTCTATGTGTTTATATATATTTGTGTGTGAGCATGTGAGAAACCACACCACAGTGTAAAAATACATGATGTTAACTTTTATGATGAAAAAAAAAACACACACATTAACAAGGCTTAAACCTGGGGATTTACAACAAAAAAACTAACGAGGCAGAGCTATGGGCAGCCCAGGCCCCAGAGGGGTATAGGGGGCACCATCCCTATTAGGGGGTCAGGAAGGCGATGCCTCCTTGCAGCTGAACATTTTTTCAGAATTCCAAGCAGCTTAGACGCAGATTCTGCACTCGTCTTCCATATTTTACATTAAGCTGTTTTTAGGATTTTGCTGAAGATAGACCTATTAAGAACTTTCTTTTGAAAACTGATAAGGGTCTTGCCAATGGCCGAGTTATGTTGAAAGCACTGAATTTACTCCAATCCCTGAAGTTAATCACAGTCATGGACAAGCAACTTGGATGTATATCTACTTGGAAACACTGGGCACTGCTGGAATGTTTCACTGACAAGGCTTGACTCGGGTCTTGAGTTTTGTTTTGGCAAGGCATTTGCCTAGCGATGTTATGTAATGCATATGGACTCATTAGAATGCAATGATCCTTTCCTGGAAACAGCCTGAAAACTGTGAAAATGAAACTGATGAAGCTCTGCACACATAACGGTTTGTCTGTTTCCCTTTATGGGTACAGCTCTGCATTCAATAAATATCAATTTATTGCTTTCAAATAGCTACTACACAATACATGATATCAGTTGTTCTGAGCGCACACCGCAATCAGATTTATTACTTCCACTGGTATGGCATATACTGCTACATAACTTCTACAAGTTTAACCAATTACAATTCATTGCATGACATAGCACCACTATTAAAAAAAAAAATCAGTGTGATGCTAAAATCTGGTGGAGAAGATGCTTACACATACCATGAGAAAAAAAAAGAAGAAGAAAAAAAGAGAAAAAGAACATTCATTGTTTCTATTTCTATTGTGTTTCAGAAAACATGTGTAATTTTATCATCATTTTTACTACTATAATCTGGATTATTATCATTATTACTGTTTTCTTTTAAATAAAAAAAAAAAAAAAAGCCAACGATTTTGAATCACTATTTGTAAACACAAACATATACATTCTACCTACAAACCCAATCTCTTGGCAACTAGATTTTGAGTCATGAAAAGCCTTTCAGGTCAAAAAGTCATAAAGCCAACTTAGGTTTATTACAATGTCATCTCTTACAAAAAAAAATGTAATGTTTAATATTTATTTATATACAAGATTACACACACACACACGTACGTGTGCATGCGTGTATGTACATGTGTGTGTGTGTGTGTGTGTGTGTGTGTGTGTGTGTGTGTGTGTGTGTGTGTGTGTGTGTGTGTGTGCGCGCGCACGTGCATGCGCATGCATGCATGTGTGTATGTGTAAAAAAATATATATATAAAAGGAAGCAATAGAGAGTGTACGAGTTTATGTGGGGAAGTTGGGGAAGACGGATGGAAAATACTGTGAGGTGGAGGAGGCAGTGGGTGTTAGTAGCAATAAACTCCTGGTTAGAGGATCCCCTCTAATGTTGATACTAGGAGTCACTATCTGATGCTCTCGTCAACATAATAGGAGCCTCAACAAGACTTTGCTCTTGTAACTTGTATTCCATGCATGTTCAATATGAAAATGCTCAATTCCAAACAAAGTAAAGGTGTTTCATTGCGCAGTTTCCAATCCTGCATGACTTTTTTGATTATGTAGGGTCTGCCGTGCTCAGTCTTTATGCTTATTTCTCATGAGCTTGCATCCAGCCGATGGATTTTCCATATCGCCGTCTTTGACTTTCTGACAGCTAAAGTGAAGTTTGATTCCATGAACATCTTTTCTGTTCAACCAGTCCTCCACTCGTTTTTAATACTGACGTCAACTGATAACTGCATCTAAGTTCTTTCACACTGCTCCTTTTGAAATAAACAAGTCACTGTGGATGCAAAATCCATATGAGAGTCAGTCGTTCCACTTTCAATCGGACAGGAAAGACATTTTTGACAAATGGGGTTCCTCACAGCAAAAGAGCGCCTCTAGAGCACTTCTAGTTTCAATGAGCAAAAACTTAATTCCTTGTTTCTAGCAACATTGCAACACACTACACATGATATGGCACATCTCCCCCCCCCCCCCCCCCCCCCCCAACCTCCTCACCCAATCATTACTATGCATTTCTGTCACGGCTAATTAAAAAAAAACTGATTTCTGCCATAGAAAGAAAAGTTTAATGCATGTGTTAATACATGGAACAAGTGTGTGTGTGTGTGTGTGTGTGTGTGTGTGTGTGTGTGTGCGTGCGTGCGTGCGTGCGTGCGTGCGTGCGTGCGTGCATGTGTATGTGTGCCTGCGTGTGTGTCTCCGTGTATTTTTTCTTTTCATTTTTTTCTTTTTACTAAGTGAGTATATACGTATCAAGTGTGTTCATGACTGCCTTCAGTGTACGTGCAAGTATTTCATGTGCAAGCAAGCACGTTCACACACATTTGGTTCACAATTGCTGTGTGCATGTACATGAAATAGATACATGTGAACATGCACACACATACATGCTATGAATGTGTAGATTCCAACATGCTATGTGTGTCTAGATGTATATTGTACGAGCAACTCAACATGCTCATGTGTGGGCATGCATTTATATTATTGTCCTTTCTGTGCATTTGCTAACCAATCAAAACATACGTACATTCCATGATTGCAAACATCTCCTGTTCTCCCAATAAACCTGATGATCCTCTCACAAAAGCACAAGCCAACCAACCCCTTGTCATGATACTGACCTTGATGTTTTCAATGACCTTGTCCACAGAGTCCTTTTGAAGCAAGGTCACCGTGCAGCCACCAAAGCCCCCGCCAGTCATGCGAGATCCATACACTCCTTCCGCTTTCATCTCCATGGCAGCCTCGACCAGGAGATCCAGTTCTTTGCAGGACACCTCGTAGTCATCTCTGCAGAGAAAGAAAACAGATCAACAAAAGATGCTAAAATAAAAACAACAAAACAACCACATACAAGTTTAAGTAGTTCTTTCTGGACCAGCACTGAGATTTATAAAAGAAAGTAGATACTTTATGTCTGGAATTTTGGAATTAATTTTGTTTTATTGTAATTTTTCATTTGGTATTATTTCACTCTTTATCTATGTGACTGTTACTACTAATTTGTGTGTGTGTGTGAGAGAGAACAAATGCAATGTGTTTGTGTGTGTACAGTATGTGTAGACTCACTGGAGCGCCACACTAAAAAACGTAGACTGTTCTCTTTTATCAATGTCTCATTATCATTATTATTAACTGGGGGTAGAAGGGACATTGCTTTTCATTACTACTCTCATTAATATTTCATCATTATTGTTATAAGTATTATCAATACTTACTAAAGTTGTGATAGTAACATTATAATCATCACAATTATCACTGTCGTCATTATTGCAAGCACACAATATAAATCCAGAGCAACAGCTTTTAAACTACAGACATCAAAGCACCATAGTTTTGTAAAAAGTATTAATCATCAACTGCCTTTCCCATTTTGACAATGCTTTAAACTCATATAATCAGCAGTTATATGAGCACATTATTAACTTAACCCAACTTGCTAACCAAGGGATAAACAACACACCAGTGGCAGAAAATTTACTTTTCCCCATACACACAGTGTATACATAAAAAAATATTCTGTACTATGTATATTTCTTACCATGTATAAGAAAAGAATACATAAGAATAAATTGCCAAGCTTCCACCATTCATGTATTCCAGGACAGAATTAAAAAGATAAAATCTCCAAACTCAAAACAGACTGTTCCGACAATCTTTACTTTCTTTGAGACATGAAAATCTGACTGCTGAATGGACAGTGGGAGAGAACATATCCATGAGACCGCTGAATGTGGTCACTCTCACCAAAAAGACGGATGGGCATTTTGAGCCCTGCAATGTCAGCGATGAAAGTAAGCTAGCACAAATACACACACACATGCACACGCTTGACCTCATCAGTCAAACTTGCCCTGCAATTTTTTTTCCTACTTGAAATCTCTTGCCTGAAGACTGTAACATCTCAGTGATCCTCTTGCTTAGCATCTCTGTTACAGTCTTTTTTTTTTTATCTCATAATAATAAACATTCAGAAAATAAAACCGAAAGCAAAAAGCGTATGCATACATAGGTTGCAAAGTGCAGTTATTCTCTTGTCTGAAAAATAAAACTCACAGGATAGCTCTTCACCTCACAGTCTTACCATTATAACCATCATGAAATCAGAGGTAACGAAGAAAGGGAACATCCATATTCCTCTTTAAGCTAGAATGAGGATGACACCATCCTGCCATCAACACTACCACACCATCCATCCTCCTCTCATAGCTAAAATGAAGATAAATCCATGCTGCCATCAAAACTACCACTCCAAACATCCTCCTCTTATAGCTAAAATGAGGATAAATCCATCCTGCCATCAACACTACCACTCCATCCATCTTCCTCTTGCAGCTAAAATGACCACGACACCATCCTGCCATTAAAACTACCACTCCTACATCAAACCTCCCTGCATCTTCCGCATACTCTACCACTACCCTCCCCTTCCCTCTCCCCTCCAACGCTTCCAACCTGAGGGAGTCATGGCTGTCCACCATCAGTTTGCCAAATACTGCGTAGTCGTTCCTTTCCAACGCCGCTGCAGCATCTTCTGTGCGCTTGATCTCTGAGATCACGTGACGCACTCGTCGATATGTCTCTGCATCCAACTTGTCCTTGCATGCTGCACACAGCAAACTTGTATTTTCCCTATCAAAATTCTTTTTTTCATCATGAAGGATGCTTGCCTTCAGCGTTTCGTTGAAAATATCACTTTATTTCAGGTCTCTGTTGTCTCCTGGGATGAGAAACCATGAATGACACAGCAGACTCCCCAGACGTGTTGAAATGAAGCACAAGCAGGATTTTATTTCACTGAAAAAAAAAAGAAAAAAAAAAGAGAAGTTTTGAGAGCCAGAAGTAAACATTCCCAACACATGCCCACACAGCTATCCTGAACATTTTGGATGAACAGTGGAAACTGTATGTCTCTCCTGCTATGGTTCCTGACCCAGTGTCAGATTTATTTCAAAGAGTTAAAGCCCACATTATACATTTCAGATATTTTCCCCAGTTCAGGTTGTTTGAGTTAAAACCCATGTTAGGTTGTTTGAGATGAAATAAACCCACTGTCAGATTTAGATTTTTGTTTACCCCCATTTTTCAAAAAATTAACCGAGACCAAGAAATGTTACTATTCTACAGTACAAATGAACAAATCTGATCTCAGACAGTTAACTTTCAATGATGCGCTAACCTTTTTTCTTTTCTTCAATGTCTTAAGGATTATGTTAACTGGTAAGGTAATACTTAAATCCATGTTTATTGGAAAAATGATACATGTCTTAGGAAGGAAAAAAAATTATACAAAGTCAAATTGTACGGGAACAGCTGAGGCTTATGTTGAACTGATTGGGAAAGTAAAACCAGAGTCAGGTGATTGGGAACAACTAAAGCCCTGTCTGAATATTTTGGGAAAAGAAACGGACCATGCCAGATAGTTTGGAAAGAGCAAAACCTCATGCCAGGTTCTCAGGGAAGAAGGAAAATCAATATTGGATTATTTGTAAAGACTGATCATTCAAAAAGACCTAATGCCTATTTCACTTGCTTTAGGACAGAGTGACGTCCATATCAGATTGTTTGGCAAGAACTAAAGACCTTGCTAGCTAAATCTGGCATAGGAAGAGTTCAAGCCTATGTTAGATTACTGTGAACAGTCTAAGTCTATGTTTGGAAGAGCTGAAGTCAATGAAGATAGGGAAAGGCTCAATCACATCTCAAATTATCTGTTTAAGTGCACAGGAGACTGTCTACTCTCCATCCTCTTACACTGAACAGTGTTCGAATAAACACCCACTGTCATGAAACAGTTACAAAATAACATTTTGTAGATGTTATTTTGTCTAGTGAAGCTTTCCTCACCACAGTAACATGAGAAATGTTAAACAGTGAAAGACTCAAAAGCTCTCACACATCCACACACAAAAAACACAATAGATTATCCCTGAAAAAAAAAACAAAAAACAAAGAAAGACTCAAAAAGTACACTTGACTTAGAACGGGCAGTTACACAAAGTTGAAAGAAACTCTGTAACCATAATGGAATAAAGAAATGATAGAATAAGGACTGAGTAAAAAGAAAATAATCGTTTGACTTAACCACACATCTTGGAGTTCAAGAGTCCATCTGCCAGAGGAAAGTTCCTGCAGCTGCTGCTCACACTTTGACAGTCGTTCTTTGATACTGTATTTTTATCAAAACTAAGCTGATAGACTTCCAGAATTTAAAAATGTCGAAGGAAAAACGAGCAAAATATTTGATGAAATGGACTACCTTTGTTTCTGTTTCAGAGCAATTGCTTAGTTTCAGGAATTCTTTTCTGTTCACCAATAAATGGATTGGATCTCCATGACTGATGGTTGCATGTTTCATTAAATCTCCAAACTGCATCTCACTAATAATTCATTCTTTTCTGACTGTTCCAGTGGTTGCAGACGCCACTTAAAAAAAAACTTTGCTGATTTTCCAGTCACGCGCAATTGTGCACATGCTATCCAAGCCAGCAAATGACATACTTGATTTATTATTCAGCAAGAAAAAATACATATGTAAGCAAACAGTTACTGAAACAATGGAAAGTGGATTTTAGAAGTGCAAAGCAAGCATTTCACAATGTGCAATATCTGAATAAAAACTAAATTTCATTTTCATATTTTGAGGATCAGTTTTGGAAACTAATCGATTAAGCTGTTGCTTTTGAAATATCTGTGCATCATTATGACCCAAATTTTTTTCAGTTCATGCATCGGATCAGAAACCTGCATGCAACACACCCTCAGAAGTGCATCAATGGGAACACTGCCTGACAGCCTCCCATACCTTCCAAATCCACATCAGTGGCTTCCCGCAGACTCTTCTTGTTCATAGCGGCAGCCGCTGTTTCGCACTGACGACGTCGTGTAGGATACTCGGAGCCCGTCAATTCATGTTTGACATTGCAGTTGGTGACCAGCAGTCGCACACTGGGGTCCTTCATCGGCACCAGGCGACCTTCTTGGGATCTGAATCAAAATAAAAAGGCAATTTTTTTTTTTCCTCACCATACATTAACAATAAAAATCAGCCAACAACAAAAATCAGACAGCAGTGGATATGCTTTTGGTTTCTAAAATCTATGTGTATTAAAGAGGGAAGAGAGAGAGAGAGAGAAAGAGAGAAAGAAAGAGAGAGACAGAGACAGTGACAGAGATGCAGAGCGAGAGAGTTTGTCTTTATATTTGTATACATGTCTGTGTATGTGCTGCGAAAAATGTCTACACATACATCAAAGTCAAATTTAGCCAACTGTGTGAGAACATTTTTTAAGCATACTTCAAAGCCAAATTTAGCTACAGATAACTTTGTCTTCTCAAATATCTATTTTACTAGCACACACACACCACACACACACACACACACACACACACACACACACACACAGTACTCAGACACAAGCACAAAGTGCTCACTCACACACAAAATGCTTTCACACACACACACACACACACACACACACACACACACACACACACAACACACATGCAGACACACACACACACCATACACACGCATTGTACATATCTTCCTATTTCCCATACCGGCAGTCAATCAGCAGAGCGTGGTCAGTACGTCCCATCACAGAGATGAACTGGTCCATGATGCCACAAGGCATGCCTGCAAAGTCATGCTCCGCCTTCTGGCATGCCAGCGCTTTCTTCAGCTGGTCGGCAGTTTTCCCCGTCAACTGCTCCAGAAAGCTAAAGGTTGCCACCTCCAGGGATGCAGAGCTGGAGACACCACCTCCCAGAGGCACAGAGCTGATGATGGTAGCATCAAAGCCTGGCACGTCATCTGCAGACAACAATAATAAAAGCATCAGATTAAAATCTGTGCTGAAAGCAGGGACTCGTCTGTCCAGTGGCCTCAGAATGTCCACACACTGGTACTGATAGCTCCATAATATGAGCAGTTATTATTTGGGTGGAGATGTCAGACCATGGTGATATTGGCAACTCGAGGCTGGAGCTCAGTTACACTGACATCAATGAAAGGGAACCAAAATGGAGTCAGTAAACCAGTTTGTTTGAGAACACCTAGGAACGGAGATACGATATTACTTGAAGCTGAAAACCACAAACAGAAAAATCACGAATGGAGGAAGAATACAGGTATTTCTTAATGTTTCTGATCATGTATTGACCGTAAGAATTTGCTGTAAGGGTAAGTATTTTGAACAATACTTGAACGATTAACCAGACTCTCAAGAACTTTTTTGTTTTTACCATGAACCACAAAACTGTCAGTGAATTTCAAACACTTGCTGGAAGTAAACAGTTTGGCCTTAGCTCTCTGCATCAAATGATTATGTGCAGAGCCATAAGAGTAAGCTGAAAGTGTCCAAATCTGCCACAAAATCACACTCGTCTGAGAACAAAAGTGTCCATGATTGTGAAGCAAGCAAAGCTCTCAGCATTAAAAATACTCCTTTCAATTCAATCCATATTCCTAAAAATTCTTGACACAGATTATTACCCCTTAATTTTCCAGAAAAAGGTATGAATACACTTTGCTATTAAATACAAGAATCTGAAACACTGGCAAACATCAACAATTCATGAATTCCTATCATTTCCATATTTTCATCTCCATACCCTCATCTATTCCCAGCTCCTTGCTCACTCTTTCTCCCCCTCCCCTTAACCTCATCATATCTCACCTGTGAAATTGGCAACAACACCCTTCACATAATTGGCCCATTTAGGAGTGCCTGGGGTTGGCGACTTGGAGGGAAACTCTGTGTATGTTGGTTCATCAGCTCCTTCCGCTAGTGTCTGGACCCGGCAGGTGTTGCCTTCCGTTTTCTTGCCAACCATAACTGTCACCATCGGCAACGCCTTCAAGGACAAGTCAGAAAGAATACTGTCAAAACACAGAGAAGAAGACAGCTCAAGATAGTGGAAAACAAGAGAGAAATGATTGAAAGAAGAGTAAAACTGGAAGAAATGTCATGTTAGTTTCAGTAGCTGAACCAACAACATCAGGTCTACAACTGAAAGGAAGAGTAAAATAGAACAGTCAAGACATATTAATTAAAATAGCTCAGCTGACCACAGTGCCAGATCTGGGCTGCAAACAAACAGATGAGTAAAACTGAAGTGTGAAAGAACTAACAAACAAAACGAGAGAAAGCAAGACTGTAAAATGAACGAAACATACGAAGGAGATTAAAGACTGCTTGAAAGAAAGAAAGAAAAAAAAAAAGTTAACCAGTGAAAATTGGACACAAGAGTGGTAGGGACTGAGGACCCAAGAAGGAAGTACCGGCACTGTGTGGAAGGGAACTAAGGAAAGGAAAGAAGCAAGATATAAACAGGCAACATAAGAAAACAGACAGTAAACCCCCCTCCCACCTCCACCCACAAAAAAGGCGAAAAAAACGACAAGACAAAGGAGTGGGGTGAGGGAGGTGGGCGGAGACCGAGTAAGTGGCAAGTCACCACATTTGCAAGTTCAAATCCTGCTGGTACTGTGACCCATCATTAGAATGCCTTTGTTGATACCAGTCCTCACTTATCTCTTGACTGTAATGTGATCGTTGATCTCATGTTAAGGTTGATTCCGTCACTTACTATCCCCTAGGATGGTTATCTCCATCAGCATATCTAATCTGGTGTGGATCATGGATGGTGCTACACCTAGAAAGTAAAAGTAGCCTTAAGTGGAATTCCACAGGGTAGTATTCTAGGGCCCATATTATTCACTGTGTTCATTGACGATTTACCAGACATGACTCCAACCACATGCAAAATATTTGCAGACGACACAAAAATATATGATATGGCAACAAACAACACAAAGATCCAACAGGTCATATACAACTACAAGAATGGTCAGATGAATGGAACATCTATTTTAATGTAGGAAATGTAAGGTGATGCACACTGGCAAAAAGAATGAAGAGTTTGAATATGCTATGATTATGAACGATGAAATGCAGAAAATAAATACATGTGATAATGAAATAGATCTGGGAGTTACCTTTGATAAACATCTATCCTTTGATCCTCACATCCAGAGAGTTGTAAACAAAGCAAATCAGATCATAGGACTCATCAGGTGAACTTTTACCTTTCTAGAAAATGAGACATTTATCAAGTTATATAAAGCATTTGTTAGGCCCCATCTTGAATACGCTAATGTAATTGGAGTCCTCATCTCAAGAGACAGTCAAAAATGATGGAAAATGTACAAAGACGAGCTAGTAAAATCCTGAGAGAGTGCAAAAACAAACTTGTTTAGAAAGATTACATTATCTCTAATTACACTCACTCAAAGGAAGGAGGATCAGAGGAGACCTAATTCAATTTTTTTAAATATTCCATAATTATGATGATATTAATATGCATGCTCTTTTCAAATCTCATAAGTTGTTGCACAAGAAATAATGTAGGCAAGATTTTTTTTTTTTTTTTTTATCAGACATTGCTATACTAACAAATGAAAATTTTGCTTTGCTTTCAGAATTGCTAATTTTTTTTTTTTTTTAATGCGCTGCCTACTAACACCAAATACGCACCAGATATCAACAGCTTTAAATAAAACTCCCAGACGAAGAACCTAAACTGAAAGACCTTTTCTTTTGTGTAGATTGAATATTACGTTATTTTATAAGATAGGCATGCAATCAGACCTAAACAAAGCTGAAAAATATTGAAGGGACACAAACAGGCCGCGAGGCCTAAGGCCAAAATCCAGTCCCTACTACTACTACTACTTAAAAATGAGAGAGAGAGAGAGAGAGAGGAGAGATGGGGGGTGGGGGTGGGGGCAGAGATGGAAGGGGTTTAAGTCCAAAACCAAACAGAATGATGATGCAATGTCATCTTCACCCCACCCCTCTTTCCCTCCACACCCCCCAAAACCGCCCCATCCCTGTCTTAGGAGCATCACTGTTTTGTCCTAGAAGTCAAGGAAGCTCGAAAGACCTACGCGCGGAATTTTGCTCACTTTCACATCGAAGATAAGGACTCACCATCGGAAACACGAAGCCTTCATTATAGTCAGTGTGCTCGCCTACCAAGTTGACTCGACCCGGCGCACACGCCGCCAAATCAGGGGAGTTGCCAAAACGTTCTCGAAATGCCGAAGACGCTTTGGTCACGAGCTCCTCGATTGATGGTATTTTAGCAGCCATGGCGAGAATGCAAGAGTATACTGATACAGAAATATTACATAAAGCGCAGCAACTCCCTACGGACTTCGATCCGGGAACAACGTGTCCAGATGCCTCGAAAGGAGTGCGCTAGGCCTTGGCGGCTGTAGACCTTCGCTCCGGTCACGGAAGGCGGCGCGTAACGTTCGTCTGCACTGGACTTCAGAAGGGAATGATCCAACTTTTTTTTTTTTTTTTTTTTTTGGGGGGGGGGGGCCGGGTTGTTATCATTAATGACAAGAATTTGGCCCTGTGATTTTGCAATCTCGTTGCTACTGTAGTGACGAACAGGGAAAATGAACAATTAGATTTTAATTTAAAAAAAAAAGATCGCGTGTATCACCCTCATCATCAGGTGAATGCAGACAGCCCTTTCTACCAATCGCAAGGAAGTTAACAGAATTCGGTGAATAATGTAGTCTGAGAAGTAGTAAGAGTAGAAAGCCTATGCCCTGGGGCGTACTATTTTAGCCAAGAGAAATGTCCCAGAAAGTGAAAAGTGAGGTTTTCATAGACAGCTTTCTACTTTAGCTTCTTCCTGTTCAAAATTCACTTCGTCTTTGGCGGAGAAAAAAGTGTGACTGATAAAGGAAGAATTCGTAGGAAGAAAGAAAGAAACGTCCTCTCGTTGGAAGGGAGAGACGTCGGTTTTTTTGTTTTTTGTTGTTGTTTTTTTTGTTTTGTTTTTTTCCCCGTGTGTGTGTGTTTGACGGGCGTAAGGGGCACGCTGGACCGAGGATGAACGACATCAAGTACGATCTGTCGAGATGCGGCCGTTTATCGTCTATCGCGACCACCATCACACACACAACACACACACACAAGCTTTGAATTTCTGTCTTGCTAGCATACTAGCTAGCATTTAGCATACTATTCATTAACTGCCTTCAGTTTTCGCGCCAGCTTTACCGTCCACTGAAAAAAAAAAAGACTGACAATTTGAATCATCGACATATAAGAACCATGAGGATATTTTCCCACTTCCCTTTGTTGTCTACCTGTGACCCTCCCGTCCCCTCGCCTTCTTCCCTACATAAATGCACTGAATAAAAACAAATATGTTGCCTTGCCAAACAAAGCCACACACACACACACACTCACACACACACACCCCTCCTCCCGCCGCAACTCCCCCCCCTCCCTCCCCCCTCCTGTTCTCACCTAGTCTCTATGACCAAACCAAAATACAGGTTCAGGTTCACAGGGACAATTGCTTTTGCAATTATAGCCAGAACTGGCTTTACATGTCCCTTCTATGTGTTATCTGATCTTTGTACGGTCAGGTCTTTAACTCGCTCAAATCTTTATTTATCATATTCAAAATAAATAGTCTTCATTAATACACTATCATCGATAGAGCTTTTGAAAAGGTTAGTATTTTGTGCACGTTTAATGTTAGGGGTTAATTTATTCCAAAGATTTGTTACTCTGTTACTGAAAGAAAATTTCCTTAGGTTTGTGCGACAATATTCATGATAAATTTTGTCCACACTATTTCTGGTAGTATCAACTCTTGATGCAGTAAAAAAAAAATTTTGAAATAGGAATATTGTCAACACAATTAAATATTTTATAGACTTGGATCAAATACGCTCTGTTCTGTTTTAAAACTGCTATCTAATATACTCCTCATCTCAAACAAACTTGTAATTTTTTTTCCTACTGCTGTTTATGTCTCATCCAATCAAAATCATTGTAACACAATAGACAATGAAAAATAGCTTCTTGTCCAGGCCACAAAGGAAGGTCAAGGACATAGTATATTGAATGGCTATTAGTGTTATTTTCGTATCGTTCACGTCTCTTTTATCCACAATGTACAGTTGGAAGAGTTAGAACCAGAGCTTCATGTTCAGAACTATAGGTTTGTATGCCGTTTGAATTGAATGTTATAGGAAACTATATTTTAGGATAGCTTTGAGACTATGTGATTTGCATGACAAATTATTCCGGCGAAAAGGTCAGCGAACAAAAACAATCGTCACCGTCAGCTTTTACAGAACTCGTTTAGCTGGCTCCCGCGTGCGCATCTACTGGTGTTGACCGAGTAACAGGTGTCTTCGTTTGTGTTGAATTAACCTCGACGCTAGACGTGTAATGGCGCACAAAACGAACTGCAGTAAGTTATCACTTGATTTGTTTGTAGCTGTTGCTCATTTTGTGTTCGACTTGATCGCGATTTGAAGAGAAAAAAAAAATCTTTATAAATGTGTACTTTGAATTATACGTCGATTGTTGATGTAGGTCGACAAGTACCATTTAGCCAGTGGACACTCACCACAGTTTTACGCCAGGGCAATGACTTGTTAATGATTTAGTCATGGAGGAAAATCCAGTGACCCCATTTCTGAGGAAAGTTCTCCACGCAAAAAATACCCCATTTAGTCTCTCTCTCTCTCTCTCTCTCTCTCTCTCTCTCTCTCCTCTCTCTCTCTCTCTCTCTCTCCTTAATCAGTAGATTGATTATCATGGCATACTGAATTCAGTGCACGCAAGTTTCTCTCCCCCCCCCCCCTCTCTCTCTCTCTCTCTCTCTCTCTCTCTCTCTCCCTCCCTCTCTCTCTCTCTCTCTCTCTCTCTCTCTTTAATAAGTAGATTGGTTATCATGGTACACTGAATTCAGTGCACGCAAGTTTGATCGGGTTAACCAGCTGTTTCAAATTCCATATGTGACGGAGAGAGTGAGTACAGACTGAGAGACTAAG
>CM065718.1:62094009-62096509 GCA_033310375.1 Conus canariensis | reverse complement strand
ATGAAGCTCAAATTTTACTCTTAGATGATCAGAGGGAAGTGGCTGCCACAAGATTTATGATAAGAAGCATTCCAGTTAAGAATGATGTGGAAAATTAGATTAAAATTAGATAAGATATCGATTTTCCAACACGTGCAAAAACAGTATCCTGTCAGATTACTTTGGCAACGTATACAACTGAGCTGAGGAAGCCACGGGCATTACTGTTGACGAAAAGTCTATATCTGCTAGGCCGTCCTTCTTCCCTACACCACCCTGGGAACTTCAAAGGGCCCATTTTGATATTGATCACACTGATTTAAAAAAGGGGGACAATATAAGTATAGTGGCAAGCAGTGTTAAATCTCATATTGAAGAGAAGTATCAAAATCATTTAAAAGTATACACAGATAGGTCTTAATTCAGAAAAATGCGGGCTCTGCTTATTTGATACCCGATTTAAAAGTAGAGATGTTTTTCACTGGGGAAAAATAAATAAGTTTTTATTGCGGAACTTACTGCAATATTAATGGCGTTAACTTATCTTCTAAATTTCCCACGATCTATATTTCAAGTACTTTTTTGTGTTGCTTCAAAGTCTGTGCTTCAGGCACTGAAATCATTGAAATTGCAGAATTGATCAGAAATGATAATTGAAATTAGCAATTCAATTCATGCTCTCTCCCTATACAAGGAACGGCAATTACCTTCTGCTGGATACCGTCACATTGTTCGTTTTATTATAACGATAAAGTAGACAGAGCTGCAAAACAAGGTGCAAAATGCAGTTCAGAGTCTCTCAGGATGAATTTTCCACTTTCGGTTCAAAAATTGGAATCATTTGCTTGGAACCATTTCCAGAATTCCTTTAAAAAGTCTCACAATGAGCTTATTTACACAGAGTTTAGTATTGCAAACATTAAAACACACTCCCACATCAGCAGAAAGTTATTGTCCCTTATGTATATGTGGAAAGTCGATGCTTTTACAACAAAACTGAGTAAAAATGCCTCATGTGTTTGTGGACAGAACATCACAGCTGATCATATTCTCTCATGTGCCGCTATCAAACAATTTATACCCATGCTTTCTACATATACAATTAGAAATATTTTTGAATCACCGATATTAGCCTATGAGTTCTTTCTTTCTTTATCAAAGAGTCCAACAAGTAAGTACTTACAGTTTCTCACATATATCATCTCTTACTTATGAGGTAACTTTTAAGTGAGCCAATCATTTACCTACTGCTAAATCGACATGAATTATCTCGAAAGGACCACCTTCATCCGTCCCCTACCTCTCACTCTTCTGTCCCACACCAAAACCATTAGTTTTCTTGCTTTATCATTAGGGTTTGGTTTGTCTGTTTGTTTGTTTTTGGGTTGATAAGATGCTGTCTTTTTTTCTCGTCTAATATCACCTAGAGTGGATAGACGTACACAGAGAGAGAGAGAGAGAGAGAGAGGGGGGGGGGGGGGGCGTGTGGTGTGTGTATAGGGGGAAGGGGGGGGGGGTGGAAAGGGGAAAGAAGGTGCCCATATGTGTATATAAAGTGTGTGTGTGTGTGTGTGTGTGCGCGCGCGTGTGTGTGTGCGTGCGTGTGTTCGTTTATGTTTGCGTGTGTATTTCGGATGAACGTTTGGTATTTATTCGGCTACAGTATCAACACTATCTAACTTGACATTTTGAGACCCGCTTTAGCATGGTCAATAACAAATAGAATGATCGCCGATCAACAGCACGCGAGTTATCCCTCTTTTGAACGACACAGATTAACGAGAAATATCGTTTGCAAACAGTCGAGCAGTTCTTGTTCCCCCCCTCCCCCCGCCCCCTCCTACCTTCCCCCCCCCCCCCCACTCCCACAGACACCCTCCCCCTCCCCAACATAGCTCTGGGTCTAGGCAACCTGTGGCTGATTTTTCCCCGTCCACGTGACGTCTCCGCGGCCCGATCAAGGCATTGGGGGGCGGGGGGGGGGGGGGGGGGGGGGGGTGGACAAGTTAGTTAACTGATGTCATCCCCTGGCGACGAGCGTGATGGAGTTGTCGACGCGCCAAGAGAAGGGGAAAGTATCAGAAGGACCTTCGGGGGAGATCGCAGACCCCCGCCGACCGAAGGTTAGGCCTACCCCTCCTCCGGGATCCCGGACCGGTCTCGTTTGATCCGCACGGGCCGAAAGTTAACGTGTCCGTCGCCTTGAGCTACATACCGTCGTTCCACCGGGTGTTGGTTCAGAATCGGTGCAGTAGGTTTCAGCTGTCTTGTTCAACAGAAAGAGGGGAAACACACACACACACACACACACACACACACACACACGAAACACTAGAGACCGGGAGACCGTAATTTCCTTTGGTGTAAGGAACGGTGGTGCTATGTTTCCCGGTGAAGTCGGCCGAGGCGAAAACTGGAGAAATATGACCAGGCTTTTCTGCGATGGTATATGCAGGCCTGTTTTTGTCAAGGGCAGGCTCGTGTGGTGTAGCCGAGTACTGGATCTCTTTTTCGTTTGCGT